>JABFDZ020000022.1:20546162-20563239 GCA_019775955.2 Pollimyrus isidori | reverse complement strand
GCATTTCATACCAATTTGTGTTTATTTTGGACCGGGTTCATTTTTCGCGCTTTTTTCCGCAAACCTGCCCCACTAATTAATATGGCTTTTTTTTTTTTTTTTTTTTTTTTTTTTACAATTGCGGATTTTGACCGGAGTTAGCTTTTAAAGAGCAACACCTGCCGCACTGATTTCCAACTCTCCGTTGGCCAATTTGGCTAGGCCGCCCCAGTATCGCCGGGATGGGACTGGGTGGGGGGGGAGGCTCTCCATCTTGGCTGCTATTCTTCCGACTGGATGCTGGCATGGCGGGTACCTGGAATGCTGCGTGAGGGCTGCAGGGGGGACGGGTTGGCATCAGCCGGGTGCTCAGGGTTTCAGTATCTGTGGGTATAATCTACTGTAGATGCACTTGTAGGGTTTGAGCTTATAACTTTTCATAATTGCGATTTTACTTATTTGTTTTCACGTAACCCAGATAAACAATTGCACACAAAGACAAATTTGTATATTAATTGAAGGAAGGAACATGATAATAATAATAATAATAATAATAATAATAATAATAATAATAATGAAGAAGAAGAAGAAAATTGTGATGGATATACAAGAGGATGCTCTTGATGATCATATATTTTTCGGGGGCCTTCACATGAGTGAAGTGACCATTTCCCTCTCATGGTTTGTAGCTTCTTATTATATAATTTATTATCAGTTCATTATCTAGTTCTCCAGTCCTAAATATTTGTAATAAAATATTTCATCACACCGCCAGCTTGGAGAGTGTATTTTGCGAACTCAACATTAATCACTTCACGGCCGGCCAGCTGCCTGTGCGCGCTGGTTTTCATTCAGGACCCTCATTCTTGCTTAAACTTGAACTGAACGCTTATCTGTATTCATCGCGATGGACTAATGGCACATGACTGGGTTTGGCTGACTTCACGTTGCCATGGTGATTGATCACCAGCCACTTGACAGCTTAAGCGGCAGTTAATAAGGCCCAGCTGGCCCTACAATGTAATTAGTCCAATGGGGGCCAGCTGGGTGAATTTTGAAAAGGAAATTGAGGACTTAGGGAACTCCCTCCTTGTATATAGGCTTTCCATGGGGGAGGGGGTTAGGTTTCTATGCTTCCAATTTGAATAGACTGTGTTTGAATTTAGTGTCAGTTTTGTAGTTATTTTTGAGTAAAATGTTTTTTTTTGCCATTAAAAATGGCCTTGACCCAGTTTTATGTGCTTTCTTTTCTAGCAATTTTTATTTTTTTGGTTTTTGTCGCCCTGCTGTCTTGGTGCTACTGTTCTGTCCATATGGCAACCCTCACCCTGTGACCTGCCAAATTAGCAAATGTTTCTGTAAACTGGCACGCTAACTACCTATCTGACACTGTTATAAATTCACCTACTGCATGTTGGTAATTATGCAGCTATGTACCTGGCTGCTGTCAAACCTAACTGTAACTCCAAATTAACCACTTCTCTACTACTTGAGTTTGGAAAATGTTGAATTTTTTTGAACGCTTTCTTTGCCTGCTGACAGGATTTCTGAAATTGCATAATACTAACACTGCCAGCAAGTGTCTAGACATAATCATTTATTTGCAAGGCAATGTTGCAGTAGCGATATTACTTTCTTGGCATAATCAATTCCTCCACCATGCTGTATTTGTGAGAAGCTCCGATAACTCATGGTCTTTAATTAGTTTAGCCGGTAGCTAATGAAATGACAAAAAGAGCATTCTGTGTAATTAATGTGGCTTAGTGAAGCAAGTGTGCTTTGTGATGAAGTTGCATAGGAGATGATATTAAAGAAGCTTTTATAAGAGGATATTTGCATCCACAGCAAATTGGCGGAATTCCTTTTCATGGCATCTTTATGGACGTACTTCAGATTTAGTGCCTTATAAGTGCAGCAACATGGTTTAGAAGTCCTCTGCTGCTACTGGTATGTAGCCATGATCTTACCCGTCACTTGCCTGTTGTACCATACCTGCATGTTTGAGTTCACAGGAACTGTAATAAACTATATTTCCAGTTTCCATAATTGCTTATAAAGTGCATAGTCACAGTGAGCCCACCCCAGGCAGTGCACTATGGGAGGTGAGGCAGGGGGACACCTCATGCTTGACACACCAGTCCATCGTGCAGTACACACTCATGCACACTCTCACAAAGTAGCCTATTTGCACATTTTGGGCCATATCTATTTACAAAGTAAATTAAACAAAAGTAATTTGCTTCTCGTTCTGCATTTCTGTTTCGAAACTTGTTAAATCCGTGCCAACGTGATGGATGTTTCTAACGCTTGTCCGCTTTTGAGTTTCTCGATTCTTCCGTTTGACACTGGCTCACACTGTGGCAGCCACTGGAATTGTCTATTTATGAGGGTAATGAGAACTTGGGAAAGACTTTCTGGTCACTGATAACCTCAGACTAAACCGGCAGCCTTATGAGGTGAAGGGACTTAATATCTCGCAGTCAATCAGCTTCCATGGCCTTAAGTGCGAGTGTTTAATTACAGAAATCAATTATTAACCGGCTCCCTTTCAGTGCTCCCCAGGACTAAAACAATGTCAGGTTTGGGGAAACAAAAATAACAGCAGTGAGGCTGGAGAGGGGACCCGCGTTGCGTTTGGCAGACCTCGGTCTACAGGTCCGGCGTGGGCTCATTCCATAGCACATGTACACATACGCTCACATGTTTACTGACCAGAAACCACAGGTGAACTGTAATTACCACGTGTGCTCTCAGCCCTACTGACTGACTTGACTTGACATATGTACGTTATCTAAAAGAAAAATCTAAACATCACAAACCTGTACTGCTAAGTTTTGTATAAACATTATCAAGCATTAATTTAAACATATTAACATGCATATACTGTATGAAGTTAACAATTATAATGCACAAGTTTTTTCCATACACTTCAAGTAGTTATTTAGAACTCATTTAGATGGTAAATACTATTTATTTGATTCCTTATTTATTCGATATTCCCAAACACATGCAAATAAGGATAAATTGTAAAATAAATACATTTACATAGAGCAGGAGTATAGATGCTATTTTTGATTTATACATCAACGTGGTCGGTTGTTGTACCTTTGGTTCCCTTTGAAATAGGTTCACGGTGGCTGCAAACACACAACAAAATAACTTAGGATAATAATTGCCGGCTTCCATGTGCACCAATGAATTATTCACAAGGATAAACACAACACCTAAAACATCAGACTTATCTCATTGTAATGTGATTTTAATGGGGAGAGACTCAGAGACATAAGTCATGTCTATTTTTTAAAAGCCACCTTTTGCTACAGAATGCAGTTTAATAATAAAGTTATAGTTGATTTAATTCATGCTGCCAAAAACAATACAAGAAAATAATTTACATAAATTTTCAAATCAGACACATTTCCTATTACTGTATAACACGACACTGTATCAATGCTAGAATATTTTAAAACCTTCTGATCATCTGCTTTTTGGTTCTGATACTGATACTGGTATTTGAGAAGACAAGTGAATTGCAGTATATCTGCAATTTGATAATTATTACTTAAAAATATAGGTCCTCTAATGAGTCAGATCATCTGGCATCCGACCATCGGACATGCATGAAACGCTAAATCATTAATTCATAATACAGCCTTTAAAATATTCATTTCTAAATACAGTGTTGATTTCAGTGTTGATTTCAGTGTTGTCGGTTTCTGTGTCATGCATTATGCCATGAAGAATAGCGATGCTAAAATCAGATTAAGAAACAAAACAAATACAGAATGATCAGGGAAATTGTGTCTTAACGTGTATTTAACATATGGCCCACGGACATGTTTAATTACAATGTGTCACAATCCCCTCAACCGAACATTAATACAATTAAAGTTTAATTAAATAAAACTAGGCTGCCACATAAGCAGCCACACAAAAATTGAAATATTTAAACGCAGCAAT
This sequence comes from Pollimyrus isidori, assembly GCA_019775955.2. NCBI lineage: Eukaryota > Metazoa > Chordata > Actinopteri > Osteoglossiformes > Mormyridae > Pollimyrus > Pollimyrus isidori. Next base: position 20,559,300 of record JABFDZ020000022.1, on the reverse strand, counting down.
CCTAACACATGTAGTTATTAATGTATATTATCTTTAGTGTAAGGTTTGGCGCTCTGGTGTACTTGTTGACTCTTAAATGTAGCATTGACATTTGGCAGTATGCCAAATAATGACATAAAATTAAGTTTTTGTCTGAAGTAAAAAAAAAACAAATAATCAAAATCTCAGGATGAATGACAAAATATTTCCTGCAAGTCAACATTATGTCTTCGATTAAGCATATATCAGAACAAAATTTCATTGAGCTCTTCTGCAAGAGTAGCTATGTACACTGAATCAAATTTATGTTAGGTCCTGCTTCATTATTCATTTACTATCTGCTTTCCTGTATCACTGTGTACAGCCCACTTCTTCAAACTGTGAATCATCTGGTGGAATATATCCGCTGTTCAGACAGTGCTGAGAGGTTCCGGTATAGTGCAGCAAAGCGTTAGCACGAGCAAATGTGGCGGATCTAGCATTTCAGGAACAGCCACCCGCACAGGAATTTCACGCAGCACAATATCTAGAGCTTACACAGAACCAAAACCAGCCAGTCAGTGGCAGGTCTGTTGTTCAAAACACCTTATTAATGAGAGATGCCTGAGGAAAATAGCCAGACTCGTTAAAGCTAAGTGAAAGGCAGCCAATGCAAAAATAACGGCTCAGTACAACAGTGGTCTCCAGAAAGCCTTCTCTGACCTCATGACTTTTTAACCTGTAGTGGTTCTGGAGGATTACCTAATAAAGTGGCCACACAGTGAATATATGAAAGGCACAAAAAATCTTTATTTAGTTAGAATGGAAGTTAAATATTTTTAATGGTCTTTTCTGTAAATGAATGATTGTAGGCAGATTGATGAGTTGGGTGACAGGATAGAAAGGGCCAACTTTTTGTTAATTGACCCATATAATTTAAATTCAATTTTTAAATTGCAGTGGGGATGGTCTTGGTCTAATTATTTTTTTGTGTCTTTAATTAGACTCACTAATATCTCATTTCAATCTCGTTTTATGGCATTTATTTATGCAATGGCTGTTTTTCACAACTCAGTAAAAGTCATACTTTTGAAGTAAGCACTGTAAATTTCACCAGAGCAATACAAAATTCAACTCTAATAGTAAAAATGCAATAAGAACAAATTTCCCTGTGAGGAAGAGAATAAGATGGAGAGCAACAAGCATGAGTGCTGCCCAGTCAGAGCCTTCCCGAGTTGACAAAAATACGACTCAATCCACATGTGCATGGAAAAAAAAATCAATATATGCTCCCCACCTTTTTTATCCAAAGTGAAATATCCATATGATTTCTATCATTTTTAAATTCATTTACATGTGTTTATTTTATTTGGCATACGCTTTTGTCCAAAGTGATGTTTTGTCCACACACAATGTGTAAGAGGGGGGTGGCATGGTGGTGCAGTGGTTAGCACTGTTGCCTCACACCTCTGGGACCAGGGTTTGAGTGCCTGAATGGGTTATGTGTGTGGAGTTTGCATGTTCTCCCCATGACATTGTGCAGTTTTCTTTGGGTACTCCAGTTTCCCACCACAGTCCAAAGACATGCTGAGGCTGATTGGAGTTACTAAATTGTGAATGTGCCCTTCAATGGGCTGACCCCCCCCCATCTAGGGTTGTTTCCTGCCTTCTGCCTGTTGCTTCTGGGATAGGCTGCCTAAGCATAAGTGTAGCTATGCTGAGCTTCCAGTGAATGCACTAGTATGAGTGTAAACTGGATTGGAGCAAGAGCTGCACCACTTCTTAACCAATCAAGAACCCAATAAGACTATTATTCTATCTGCCGAAAGTGCAACATTCACAACAACCTGGGACCACACATGTATTACACTAGTGGAGGAATTTCTGGAACAAATGAGTTCTGAGTAGGGTGAGCCTATCTAAGAATGCAGAGTGCATGAGGCATAGATCACACAATTCAGACACCAGTTTACCTAAGTTGCATGTGGCCTGTAATATAAACAAACTGACTGTATTAAATCCCATTTCCAGACAAACTCTAAAGTACTGATGTATCAGGGTGGCCAACCTTGGTCAGCTTCCTGGCATGAGATTTTCAAGTCTGTATGTAACAGTTTTATTACCTTGTAAAGAGTCTGTAGGGTTTGCAAACTACCCCAAGAAGTAACCAGTTTTAGGTTTAGAATGGAATAATATAAATTTGCCATAAGATTTCTTGCGTGAGTATGAGAGTCTAAAACTGTGTAACCCCAGATGCGTGAGAGTTGCTAATGGGGCTCGTCTCAACATACTTTAAAGGTGTTTAATATCATTTCAATTCTTTATTTACATCACTTTAGAAAAAACCATCGGGTAAATAAATGGTTATCACTGTTACCTCACACCTCTGGGACCTGGTGAGTCTCTGCCTGGGTCACATGTGTGTGGAGTTTGCATGTTCTCCTGGTGTCATTGTGGGGTTTCCTCCGGGTACTACATGTGTGAGTGGTTGGTGTGTGAGTGTGTCCTGCGATGGGCTGGCCCCCCATCCAGGGTTGTTCCCTGCCTCGTGCCCGTTGCTTCTGGGATAGGCTCCGGACCCCCCGCGACCCAGTAGGGTAAGCGGGTTAGAAAATGGATGGTAAATAAATGTAATATAAGGTAAGTCACTGGAGCTCACAGATTTGTAAGCCAGAGGTCACTGGTTCAAGTTCTGTACTGTACCATCACTAAGAACAGTTCTTAACTGAGTTTCATTTCATCGCTTTAAGGAAAAAACTGTAAATTAAGCAACTCATTGTAACATGTGCAGGAATTTGAAATCATTTGGTGGTCAATTCAATTAACATGAATTCCTAAAGTGCAAAAATAAAACACAAAAACAACAAAAAATGCCTTCAAACTTGGGTTTTGCATTCAATTATCTTGTCCTGTTACCCAAACAGACTCAGATATTTAACTTTATTTATACATTACTAAATTTATACAGCTAGATGTTTACCAAAATAATTTGTGTTAATCTTCTGTAATCAAGGGTACATCAGTTATCGCTGATCCAACCTCTTAGCCAGTACTAATAGTTGTTAATTTAATCTGGGACCGTGTTTCCCAACTCGGTCCTAGGGGACCCGCAGTCGGTCCATGTTTTTTCTGTTTCCCAGCTCCCTGCCATAGAGTCCACAGGGAGCTGGGAAGGAGCAAAAATGTGTACTGCCTGCAGGTCTCCCAGGACCGGGATCAGAAACACTGATGTAGGGCATGGGGCTAGCGTATCAGTAATAACAGCTATGTAACCATCCTAGCCTTGTGCAGTCTTCCAAATGCTGATCTACCATTATTCCTGATGGCTTTAAAGGAATAAAATGTCTTGCCTGAAGAGAGAGGAAAGAGATGGAAAGAGTGAAATGGAAAAGAGGTTTTTGTTTCTACATGGGGATTGTTCTTGGGTTTTCATTGTAATGGCCAAGGCTACTTAAAAAAATTAATTGTGCTCTATGTCACTGTATGTTATTCACATGACTGATTCTTTTTTTCCACGAGTACGCCTACACCTCAGCTTGTTATGCCACTGCCCTGGACGGTCGACAAGTGCTTGTGATATTCTAGAATTATTCCACAATTAAAAGTGTCTGCCTGAAGTGGATGTGTGAAAGGAGGAACTGGCCTGTCATTTTCAGAGGAAAAGACAAAAGCTGGAGGATACTCAAGTATCTCCTGGTCATCCCCATACGACGTGAAAGACCATGAAGCAGCATTAGCATGCGGCGGCAGCATTTTTTGTTGACATCGGCGTCTCTGTCATTCGACGCCGCGATCCGTAAATGTCGACGCTGCACCCCAGAGACCCAGCAAGCTGCATGAATTTGGTGTGTTCCTGATTTGTTTGTCGCTGACGGGAGGAAAAGTCAATAAAGTGTTGTACCACCTCCAAGGATGTTCATGTCATTATTATTTGGTGAATATCTGAACTAAAGCGCTGGCTAAGATATTGATATTAATAATCACTGGTGTATTTTCACATTTCCTCTTATTGGGATTTGACAAACAATAACTTCAGCCACTGAACAATCCGAATGGTAATGACTGTTGCCATACAACCGCAGTACAGCATGAATACCTTATTATTGATGGTTCTTGTTTTTTGTTTGGAGTACTGACTGCTGTTAATTGTGTGTCAACCTCAAATTTAGACACATTACATACTAAACTCAAAGGACATCTATTTATAGGAATCTTGTCTATACAGCTATCTAGCTACACTTTATATTTTTTATACTAGATATAAATAGAATCATACTAGATCATTTTTGAGTCAAATTATTAAAAATAAATTCTGAATAATTTTAGAATCAAATTATTGATGAATAATAAATATTGACATGACATAGGGGTTGGATTAGAAACCTGGAAAGTCACTATTAAATTCATTATTAACAAAAATAGCAATTTTTAAGTGGCTGCAACTCCTCATTACAATAGAGGCTACCAAAGCACAGCGGGATGATGACACACAGGAAGCCATTTTAATTACTTCTCTCCCACTCGTCACTGTAACTGTAAGCCCTCTAAAAGCAGGGAAGTATTTCCCAGCATGCACTCATGCCAACTGCCTGTGGCTGTGTGCTCTTACGGATCCAGCTTGGTTCCGGTCGCGCCGCTGAAAGAAAAAAATGAATGGGATTCCCCGAACCTTTTCCCTGCAGCTTTCCTGCCACGGGAGGGCGACGAGGCCGGGGAGGCGGGGCTGGTATGCAGGGTCAGAGATTTAAAATGACAGTGAGGCATAAACAAAAGAAACCTTGTCTAGGGGTATCATAAAAGCAAAGTCCTTTACTGGGCACTCATGGGACTGACCCAAATGGGCCACTAAAATTAACCCGCCACACCCCCCCCCCCCCCCTTGTTGAGTGTATGGTATTGAGGATTGTCAGAGGGGAGAAATCTAACACTATCAGGGACAGGCGTGGGTTAACACAAAGACCAAATGTTTTCATGCAAAATGGCAGGCTTAACATTAGCATGACACCATTGGAAATATTACTTCAGGCTTTCGTTTGTGTACTTTAAACAAAAACACCAAAACGGGAGCAATACTTCATTTTCACAAAGGTGTACAGCAACGCGCAAACTTTTCTTGTCATTCCCCATAAGGCGCCCTGTTTTCCATGTTGATCTGTGTTGATCTGTACAAAGTTCTGTTCCACCATCACAGGAAATGCACGCATGCATGCTGAGCAGTGGGACCATGGGGAAACCTGTCTCAGATCTGCTAGATATTGTCTAACACAGTGGTTTGTTTTAAAATGTAGATGATTGCGTGTGTCTTCACTCTATTGAGCAAAGCTTGAAGTAGTAAATCAGTGAAGCAGCAGTTCTCTATCTCTCTCATGCTTTATTCTTGGTTTATCTGCACGTAAATTGTTCAGTACTGGCTTTCCATCCAGGGTATATTTCGGCCTTGTGTTCTGTGCTGCCTGGGATGGGATCCATATTCAGGGGTAGATTCATGTGTTGGCTCTCCTAGGCTACAGCCTAGGGTTCCCACAAACATCAAGGTACTGCGATGCCTCAGGAAAAACAGAACGGCTAGTTAGATCTGCAGCACCTGAGTTCCTAGGCTGATGTCTGCCTTGGACTCGCAGTTAATCTGCCCCTATCCAGGTTCCACCATGACCTTGAGGAGCATAGACAGTTAAAAGATGGATGGATGGATTTTTGTTTTTTTGTTTGGTTTATGTTTCATTTGTTGAACGTTTCTAATTAAAATGTAGACAGAAAAACTAAAAATGCCCCCTAGAATTTAGAAGCTGCATAAGCTTTTATTGTCCCTAATGTTAAACAGACGGAATAGATCCAGTTGTACCTATTTAGACAGGCCAGTTATATTCCCATTCTGTCACTTTGAAGGATTTTATCTTTCAACCGTGGTCACCGTCAGCTGACTCGTCACACAGTTCTTAAACTTCTCTTCCATATTCTGTGCTTATCACATAACGTCTTGCCCAGCATGTCTCGGGTCCGATTTTCAGTTGCACACGGTGTCCGTTTTTAGCTTTGCCTTCTGCAGAAAATGATTGCCATAGCTGAGTTGTCTTGGTGAGCCACTAATTGCTCTGTACACTCAACTGTGTTCTTCGCTAAGTCAAGGGACCTGTCTGCCCTCGGCATTGCACAGTTTTGTTCCCGTGTTGAATAAATGCATCTAGGTTTTATTAAAACTTGGGGCTATTTGCTTAGGGTTCAGGCGAGGGCTCCAATTACTATAAGCCTGCTTGTAGTGTTTAGTAATCAAAATGATAAGGACTTTGCCAAGAAGACAATTCCTTTTAGGGCTTTGTGTCAGAAATCCAAACTCGCTAATGGCAATATTTGAACAAGGTGGCAGCCAAAAATATTTAAATATTAACATTGATATACTTGTCCTTTCAGAAATTACCCTCCACTAATACAAAGTCTTTCAGAATGATAGTTTGGATTATTGTAGATGTAGATCATGTTAAAGCTCTAGGGAGGGCTTTACTACATACTTCACATACTGAATTTAATTTGCCCTGCAAATCTGTTAAGGTGTTGATTATTTTACAACTTTTTACAATGAAGGAGACTATATAGTTGTCCTTAATTTTCCCCTTTGATAATTTCTTGCATTGGTGCAGTACTAGTGTTGTCCTATCCTGTACTGTAAGGCGTTTGTGATATTCCTGCATTGTTTTTGCTATCCTGGCCATGTTTATCTCTAATGTATTTCTTTGTGTTATTTTGTACCTGATTAATTGATAAGCTTTAGTACTGGTTGTCAGGTTTTTCCAAGAGGGTTTTGGCACGTGTGGTGCAAGGTGTGCTGTTGCTAGGCAACACCTTCAGGTTTGTGTCTCTTGTTGACACTGGGAAGCGTGCTTGGACTTTCTTACACTGTGGGATCTGGGAATTTTGCGTAGTGTCATACTGATCCACACAGATGGGCTATGCTGATTGCTTAACAACAGGTCAAGGCTGTATTTAGTAAATGATTTTACCTAATAGCAGTTATGATGTAGTCCCCAAAATCTCATTTTTTCTTGGATTCCATCCAAATTTACCTTCTGCAATGTCACATGACATACATCAATGATTTCATACAATCACATGAATGATTTCATATACAATCAATGTAATCAAAGCAATAATAATATAATCAATTACAGATATTTTGCCATTATATTTCAAAATTCTTATTTCCCCAAATTCCTGTTATATTCATTGCCTAAATTCTGTATGACTTATGCATTTACTTTTTGATGAACTGCTAACCATAATAATAGCTTTACGATTAAACAATACAATACAAATAAAATCACAATTCCGACATTAGCCATGTAACAGTATTGAAAGTAATCTTTAAAATATTTTATACTTTCAAAGGTACAATGCAATGACGAACACCACTATTTATCGCAGAGGGCACTGAATGATAATGCATATGATTCAATTAGAAAATTAAATCATGTGATGCACAATGAAATGATTTTTTTAGTTATTTGCTCCACTCTGTGCACAGATGCATCCAAAAATAGGACTTCATAATAAATTATTATTGTTATTATTATTATTATTATTATTATTATTATTATTATTATTATTGTTGTTGTTGTTGTTGTTGTTGTTGTGTTGTTGTTGTATTCAGCTGCTCTAAAAATGGAGGTAATTGTCCCATGCTGACACTCACATCGGGATCAGTAATCCTGATGTAGACCACACACTAACCATTATTCAATTAGCCAAATGCTACAATTGCATCTTGATGGTTAGAATAATTAGAGCAAAGTGGTTATACGGCTGACGGAACAGATCTGCATCAAGGTCAACAGAATAATGCCCAGCTGTGTTAAATGTAATCTTTTCGAGGCTAATATGTTAGTTATTGAGGCCTGTGTAGTTTTCTTTGTTGTTGTAATTTATGGTGCTGAAACAGGAACGGAGCCCAGGGTGAGCAGGAGTGAAAATGCTAAGGTTGTAATTATGGTCTCGGACAACCCGATGTGAAAAAACACATGAATGTGTGCTCAAGCTCAAGCTAAGAAATTAATGATTTGCCATTTTTGTAAAAACTTTTATCATTTAAATAAATTAAGTTATACAAAAATTTTGTTAAACAGGATTAAATACAGTAAAACTACAATTACTGGGATGTATAGTGGAGTGTCTTACTGTAAATCAATTAGCAATTAACATCTTAAACTGTATAATACAAATATATCATTTTTTTATTACAAAAGTTTAATTAAATTTCAATAAATGTTAACGTGTTTCCCTTTTTAATGTATTGGAACGGTACCAAGGGCATAGAAAACTGGCAATGATTCTTAACGTTTACATAAATGATGTTCTACCAATCTGTCGCAGCCAGCTAGCAGGACACTTGCCTGAGTCAGCTGAGCGATGTCTACGTAAAACTATTACTGGGTTGGAGTGGCATTGACTGGCAAAGCTACGTAACTTATAGGGATTGTGTCAGCAGTCTGTAGATAATCAAATAATTCACTGGTACATTGATAAGCACAGAATTTAAAAAATATTTTTATTACATATTTATTAAAGCGTATTTAGACTCAGAATACATTTAATGCAATAATAATAACAATAATAATAATAATAATAAATAAATAAATAAATACATAAATAAATAAATGAATAAATAATAATATACTTTAATATAAAAATTTCTAGACAATTTCAAAGAATGTAGCCCGTTAGCTGTGTTTTTCAAGCTCCCATATTTTAGCAGGTCACATCTGGATGGTGAATGGTCCGACTGGCTGGCCGGCCCTCCTTGGTAAAACCCATGAACAGTAAGTGGTACACAGGCATATCAAAGTTTGTCAGCACCCAGCAAAAAGGATTCCACCCCCTCGCCTTCTGCTCATGACTAACTTAAGACCGTCACTTAGAGGCAGCCGTGGAACTTCGGCTGGAAGGCGACGGGAGGATTTCCATATAAATACTGAACGGATGTATGAATATTGGAACTTTTACGAATTCATGAATGAATGTGAGTAATGCCAGATCCTTCCTGCCAGGCCCTTTATAGCACATATTGGCCAATGTTATAGAAAAACTCCATTAACACCAAAATATTAAAAAAAAAAAAAAAAAAAAAACATCCCAGCTATCAGTTTTTAGTTCTCAGTGTATCCAAAAACAACATGGGGCGCTATGAAATATATTAATGTAATGATCCAAATGAAGTGTACTAGCTGAGCATTTCCCTGTGGTGTCCAGTCAAGGGAAGCCCCCAGCATCTAGTTCAGCTTCCTCTTCCCGTTTATGTGGGCAGGTACAGAGTACTTAATGGTTGCATTTACCCACTTGCTCTAATTGCAGCATTTGCACTCCGACTTCCATCATCTCCAAAGTGCTCCACTTATACCCTCTACCTCATGAAAAGAGTGCTGTGCCAAGCTGATTAGGTAACAGCTACTTAGATCAAAATAATACTCTGGTTCAATTGGACGATCTTGAGTGTTTTATTAACACCAAGTTCTTCCTATTGACTCAACGGAAAACCCTCAATTACGGGGGGCACTCAGACACTGATCGTCTGTAATTTAGATGTCCATCTTGCAGCGGGTGTGCTGGTGCTGTAGTGCGCCGTGACATGTTCGCCAGCTCACCCGCTGTGGAGGCATCATCGTAGCGACAAGGCTAAAGTTTTTAACGTTATACCGAAGGCCTGTGCTTTTTTCTCCCCTCAGACTGCAGCAGATGTGTGTAGACATAGGCAGCATCTTCAAACTCTTGCCTCAGCTGGAACACATGCGGAGAACATTGCAGCCGGCTCTGAGCTTAGCAAAGAAGCTCTACGAGAAGCTCTCACACGCAGCTGTACGGCTAACTGTACCAAATGTTTAGTCAGACACTGATGAAAACCTGCATTAATGAAGTCGTACTGGCAAATATTCACGATACCGTCTTTAGGAATATGGCTTTGTGTTTTTCTTTTTTTTAAAAAAAAAATTAAGGCATATTTGGTTTAGTTTTTTGGTCAGTCTGTGCATAAAAATATACGTTAACATTTACGCCGCAGACAGATCTGTCTAACGTCTGACGGCATGTTCGTCACGTAGTATTAATATCATTTGTTTATCTAAGTGTGCGTGCTTATGTGTGATTATCAGTGAACTGTGACTAAAATCAGGGCAGTTTTTGCTTAGCCTTTGGCAGCTTCCCATGAACCATTTGGCCCTTCCGCGGATGGGGAAAAGTTAACAGCCACTAAACTCGGGGCCAAGATGCAGAAACGCAGGGCCACACCGTGCCTGAGTCAGCCTGTGACCTGGGCCTCCACCTGCCTGTCCTCGCGTCATGCCACAGTCGTCCGAGGGCCGGGCACACCCTCTCTGGCTGCCCACCATAGCAGAAGGCCTTGACTCATGCCCATCTGTCCTGGTGGCACATGAGCAAAGCCGGGCCCCTGGCAGCTGAGTCGCTTTCACGGGCTGCTCAGTGAGATGAATCTCGAGTTGTGCGACAAGAGTTTGCTGTAAACAACTTCCACATGCATCTTGCTGCCCCATCAGCTCAGAACCTGGGGTACAAGGGGCTTGACCTAGGTGAGCCTCAATCCAGACTGAAAGTGTACTGATCATACCAGCGAACCCTTATTTAAAAACTATTTCAAACAGGGGCAACGTATTTGTGGGACCTTACTTTAAAGTTAGTTCGGGGCATGTGCTGGTGAAAATGGTTGCATCTGATAGGGGTGATTAAAAAAACAGATGACACTCCTTCTGAATTATCTTAGAGCTTAGGAGAATTTGCATTTTATTCATTGCTCCCTGATCAAGCTGTAATAGGACAATTCAAGAGAAATGCAAACTAATTAAAAATGCAAGATATGTTATATACATATATGCCAAAAAAGAAGTGTCATAGATTAAAAAAAGCAGGTGTTACATATTAAAGCCTTTATAGAGCATATATAACGGTAACTTGTGAACTCAGAATGAATTTGGCATCTGTGTGCATGCGGCAGGAGAGAAGCTGCACCTGCAATCTAATGATAGTTTTTAAAAAGTTGTTCTCGGTTACATGATATTGCTTAAAATGGAACAATGGTAATAAAAAAACAAAGGAAAACAAAGTAAAGTCTTGGCAAGATGTTCAAGTGAATTTATTACTGGGAGTTCTATTACAATATTTACATTTGCAGCTCATGTGTGAGCGTGGGCACGGTAATCAGATGAATGCCCTGTGGACAGCTGGAATAGGAGGATGACTCATATCTGCAACATGCCCTTGATTGGGATTTGTAAGAAAGCAAAACCTCCAGCACATTATCTCCAGAATCGTTTGTGGCCCACAATTCACTGCAGCGCCTTTCTATAGGAACGCCTATATCAGCCCTACATATAAGCGATGGGCTGAAGAAAATATCACCCGCGGCTGCTAAGCGCCATTTTAACGGTCATTACTTGTTTCTTACTTGCTGACCTGAATGCTTAGTAACCTCTAGAAGATTCTGTGTGAGGCCTGTCAACACCATTTTCAATTAACATGCAGACGGGAAAAAGCTGAATATTGCCACATCTTTTACAGTATGTTGTGATGTTTGTATTGTCTTTGTTTTGATAACATGTGTGCGAGGAAATTCCCTCATTTATTCAAATTTCGGTATCTAACAGCTGTGAAATGTCTGCGTCTTGGCATAACAAGGCTGTCTGTGGTGTATGACTGGCGGATGTATGGCTGCTTCTACAATGAACAACATCCCCCCCCCACTTTTCAGCCTGCATGAAATCCCCCAAAAGCTGAAATGCGATCAATATTTAAGTCTGGAATAAGCAGTCATTTAAAAAAAAAATTTACTGTTACAAATGTTTGACTCAAAAATCCGCCTTTGTAAGTAGTAATCACAGAAGATAAAATAAACATTTTCATGACATTTTTCACAGATTGAAATAACTTGAACCAGTTGAGTAAAAATATGTGTAAAATATTAATGGAATATTAATAATGTATCAGCAACCTTTGATAGATGTCATAGCTAACCAAATATATTTTTAAAAAAGAAAGAAATCTTTATATACCATTAATAACACTGGAATTATACTGACCTTATAATATACCAAACACTCAACAGCCCCCATAGAAGCATATATTTACCATTCACTTGTACGTGTATTTGTACATATGTCATTGGCTCAATGCCAGCGGTTCAGAAAGAAAAAAACGTACATTTTCATTTCAAATGTCTTTTGAAATGCTATTTTTTGTGGGTTTTAATTATTTCTTTTTGGGGGTGAATTTTCTAAGGAAGACATTGCTTCTGTTTTGTTTTTAAAAAATAAATAAATAAAATAAAGAAAAGTTTTGGTGGATGAGTCAGCCACACTGACTCACAGGCTTTGTGGCCAGCAGTGCCCTCGAAGAACTAATTGGAAACAGCCGCCGATTTAATTAAAGTGCAGTCGTTACCTCTGCACACCTGACTGACAAGTCCCTGAAGTATCTCCTGTGTTATTTATTTATTTCATTGCGGCTTTGTCTGTCTGTCAGCGCGCCCCCGCCCTAAAAAGCAGGTTCCTCATGCCACCACAAAGGTCTGACCCTCACCTTTTTCCCGCGTAGCTTGAACACAGAGCGGAAGGGCTGTGAACTGTGAGTAGGACCCGCCCATAATCGTAAATGGGGGGGGGGGAGCTGGAGACTGTCCCAGGAACTGATGGGGCGGGGGGGACCCACAGACAGCATGAAAGGCCATCACAGGGCACATGCTTTTAAGCAGAACCACCAGCACTCCATGCTCACGTGCAGCACGGGCAGGCCTGGGGGTGGTGTATGTTACAGGGGGTTTGGCCTCTGGGCCTCTGATCGTAAGGCTGCCCGTTAGTCATTTCCGTTGGGCCCTTGAGCGAGGCCCTTAACCCCCCAGAATGCTCCAGGGGTGCCAGATGAATGGATGGCCCTATACTTAGACCCCATGCTTCACTCTCACCTGTATATGTGTGTGTGCGTCTCAAAGGAGAGCATAATGAGATATGTCACAGCCAATAGAATTTCTTTGTTCTTGTACAGATGGAAAATAAAGCATAATCAAGCCACCAGCCTTCAAGGAGAGAAGCAACAAGTACTTGCTACTGAGTTACTATACACTCACCTAAAGGATTATTAGGAACACCATACTAATACGGTGTTTGACCCCCTTTCGCCTTCAGAACTGCCT
>JABFDZ020000022.1:20535270-20546062 GCA_019775955.2 Pollimyrus isidori | reverse complement strand
CCTAAATGCATTGAAGCAACTGCCATGTGATTGGTTGATTAGATAATTGCATTAATGAGAAATTGAACAGGTGTTCCAAATAATTCTTTTGGTGAGAGTATATTATTAAAAGCTAATTAAAGTGATATAATAATTTTTTTTAATTGTTATGATCCACAATTTAGTGCCTAAACCGACTGTCTGAAAATAAGATATCTGAAGGATGCAGCTTTGTAAAACATGGACATGACTGCTACTGTTTTCCCCTGTTTTCTGTCATGCAGCATTATCAGTTCATTATCCTACTGAACTTCAGAACCGCTAGCAGGGTTTGTGTTTCTGTACACCTTTAATAGGCCTAATCGACGACAAGACTCATTTGCAAATTTCCATCCCTGACACAGTACAGATCCTTTGCACCAGTCTTTCAAATATGTCTTTGATGTTGAAGAAAATCTCTCTCCCTTCTTTTCTTACTTCATTAAAAGTCCATTTGGATATAAAGTCGATCAATGGCATATGAACATTAATTTAAATGCAGCATTACTCTTTAAAGCTTGCAAACATGCATTGTTATTTAGCTGTACCTCTTCTGGGCCTTTGTAGACTCTTTTTAATACACTTAAATGAAGCCATAGACATAACTCTGGCTTTATGAACTCTAGAACAATGATAACATTTTTACCCATGCTGCGAAAGTAAGATTTTTAGGGAAAAAAATATTTCTATGTACTTAAAACATATGTTTATTAATCTAAACTTTTTAGTCCTTATTAGACACTGTACTTTTCTAGTCTTTATTAGACAGGTTTATGTCTAATAAACACACACACACATACACATATCTTGTATGTATGTATTTGCAGTATAGTCAGTTTATATATGCACAATCAAACCAAACAGTAGATGCACAATTCTTAACTGACTGCATATAGATGCAAACTTAACAGTGGTGAATGACAAATGTACTCCTGCTTTAATTCCAATTAAAGATTACATTTATGGTGGTCTTGGAAATCTTTGGAATCACAAAGAACAAAGTAACATATACAGCTCAGACAAAAATCACGTATGTCATGGGGAATTCATAAATGTGCATAAATACTCAACAGTCCTTGACTAAAGGGAATTCATAAATTGACCAGGGTCATGAGATTACACCGACTTTAGGAGCATCAGACTAGTATGTGATTTGCCAGTTAAATACTCGGCTAGGTGAATATGCTGGTTAATAGAAGGAAACTGAAACTATATACTGACAAGCATCACAGGTTGTCTTTGTTCCACATAAGAATGCATCATAAATAAATTATACTAATAAATCCACAATATTTAACTAATTAAAGTATTGTCAGAATTTATAAATCTCTAGTTTCATGTGCGCAAACCATAAGCATCGTCACCATCTGCTCTTGTATCCAGTTACATAATAGACTGTAACTAAATATGAGAACAGAAATTGCCCATATGCAGAAACAAATAATTTAATTGATTGAATTATCAAAATGCAGACCTTTAGTTAAAAAAAATCTTCCAATTATTATAATTTTTTTTGTTTTATGATTTTTAAGTAGATGGTATGGATGGAATGATTTGAAACATTTTGTGATACTATATCAATAAACAAAACAATATTTTGATACTATGTATTTTCAGAAGTTTTATTTTGGTAATAATGGAAGTTCTTTTTTTTAAAATTAGGAACGTCTCGTCAAGCCCCTCTCTGTCTTAGTATTTGCGCATTGACGTGGCTACCACTGCGCGCCATTTCAGGAAACCATATTTGCGAAACATTTCCTTTCAACGTGAAACTATTATACATTCAGGAAATAACTGTCAATAAATAAATAATCTTCAAATACCATGAAAGTAAAGATATTGACTGGGGGCCTAGGGCTGGACTTTCTGCAGTAACACTAAATAGGAGGGTGACTCTAAACACTAAACTAAACACTAAAGAAAACCATAAAAAACTCTTCAGTAATTATGGCTTGCTGACCCTTGTCATAAGAGGACATTTTAAGCCTTATTAGTGCCTGCTGGCTGAGTAGAAGGAAAGAGGATATTGTTTTTGACTTTTTAAAATATCTGTTTGCCACAGGTAACATTTTAGCATGAGAAAACATTTTTTTTCTGTGAAATTTAAAGAATTTGTTTCTGAGCTTGCATTTTTGCTGTCACATCACTAATTTTAAGTATGTTCCCCCTTAAAAGCATCTAGAGATTCTTTTAGAGATCTATAAGATTCTTCTTGCTACCTTAAATGCTATCTAGTGAAGCTGAGCTCGGTGATATAGGATTAGTTTTTGTTAAAAACTGGTTTTGGAGTAGCTAATGTTATATATATTTAAAAACATTTGCACAAATTTGATCTATTTGTTACAAAGTTACACATTTTGATAAATTCTCTATGAAATACCAGTTTATTATTTGAAGTGATGTTCAAGTGTTTTCCACACTATAATGAAATGCAAAAAGATTAACAGACCTTTCAGAGGTAAACATTTATTTACTGTACATTAGTGAACTTCGGATATAGTCCAAGGTATATATAAAATTCTCACTCCTAACTACTATTTAAGAACTTTGTCTTGGCAAGAAACACCATTATACAGTTTATCCTTTAAAATACTGACTATGGGGTGGCCAGTTCCTGTTCCTTTGAGCCACCAAATACACTTGTGTTCTACTGTTAATTGACTTGCTAAAGACATTATTTGCACTAAAAGTATTTGCGCTTGTATTATGTGTCAGTCAGGTGCCAATCATCCACATGTAAACTAAAACCTGCATATTTTTGGCCCCTGAGGGCTAAAATTACATCATATTGGCTAAAAATCGATTTACTGATTGGTTGATGTATAGTAAGTGTGTTATTCGGTATACCTTATGTGAAGAGTGAGTAATCTAATATTGTGTTAGCTGGGCTTGTCAGGAACTTGATATGTCAGGGAAGGTCCAACCCGATGGCAGACTGTCACTTCATCAGGCGGATTCTACTGTTTGCTTCAATTGTAGTAAGTCTGCGATTGTTCATTCATTTTAATTCCCACATCAATTGTTAGCATTGTTACACTGATTCGTACTGACACTTCAGAGTTTTCCCTTCACATGTCATGAGCGGGTTGTCTCCTTGCAGCCTAAGACAGGCTAAGATTGTTTTCACACGGTGCTGACCTGGCTGTTCTGTGTATCGCACTGGAGCCAAGCAGACAGCTGGCCGGTGTCACGGCTCGGGTTCGCTCGTCACGCGGATACAGTTGGCCGACCTGTCCGTACTCAGCCCAACTCCATTCACAAGAGACTTACCTGAAACCAATGGAGGAGGTTAAATCAAATATGCGTGTGCTTAACATTATTTCAGAAAAAGTATGCAGAGAGATTTTACTTTGTTAAATTCAGACTATTTGTGGCCTATAAATTTAACTTTTATATCTCTGTAACCCCATGGTAGACATACTTAGCAGGGTTACGTTATTTTTTTATTATACATCATTGCAATGTTACTAAGGATGTAAATAATTGAAATAAAGCAGCAAAAATGCATTCATTTAAGGTATGCATGAGACACAATTGCAGTACTACAAAAACAATTATGATAAATTCAGTGATCAAAATCTTTGGGCTTAACAAAAGTTTCAATAAAAAAAGACATTGTGAAAATAACACTATCGCACTTTTCACATATTTTCTACTATCTTTGATGTGATAATCAAGGACCTTCATCATCCAAAAAGTATATTTTGGATTATATATATTTTTTTCAAGAATATCAAAACATTTACACATGTAAAATTCATTCAAAATTCAACATTGTGGTTACCGAATGCATTAATAATGACATGTTCATTCAAATATTATATATGCTTTGTTAAAGTTTATGTAGATTCATGTTTATTAATAGGGCTTTAATTAGTGCTTTGTGTGTGTTTTTAAGTCAGACTGAAGATGGTGGACTGCTTTGCTTTGCAGTGTATAAAAATGTAGTGGGAAAGAGGGACGATCAGCTGTTTCTGAATGTTTTGAAGTTTCTTAAATTCCTGCAGGCACTGTTTTGGAGGAATGTTCACCTTATGGTCCTTCCAAATAGAATTAGCTGCAGCCACAGTGTTTGGTGTTTGTGTGTTTTGAGTAATTGTTGGTGCCATTAGAAGAAAATCCCCAGTGGCTATAAAGCTCACTTGCAGGACACAGGTGTTTGCCAAAGAGGGTGACCGTTCGTGTCTACCTTTCCACACCCGACCACACCCCTGCACTTTTTGTGCTTATTTCTAATCCCCTGTACTAAGTGACTTAATAAATTGCACGGAAAGTGAGCCAACGGCTCGGCACAAGAGATACCGGCTTTGTGATGACACGGGGCTGCTCTCTCTCTCTTTTTTTTTGTTTCATCCTTGGCTAGTTAAACAAATGGAAGCCACTCCGTCTCAGCCGTACAGTAAGGTGATATTGGAGATAATGCTTACCCTATAAACAAAGCAGACTGTCGAAAGCTGTCTGGCTCAGCATCCAGTCCTTTATTCACAGCAGCTCTCAATGAAGGGCAATTATTTTGGATCGGTGCTTACTTTGTGATGTTAAACTGGGACGACTGGGCGTACGTCAGGGCGGCACACAAAGGCCTTTATGCACGGCCCTTCCCATCCAGGCAACTCCAAACTTAGCGAGTGGTAAAAATATAATAAGGAGACAATACAAATTAAAACCTCAAAGCTACGCTTGAGAGCAATTAATGTTGACTGATTTTAATAACTGGTGTGGATGCACTCCCATTCTTCCTAAAGTCTTTCACTAAGATCCACAGTAGGATATGTCAAAATTCCATGTATCATAGTTAAAAAAATGTAAATTTCACATGCCATTACTCAAATACTATGTGCAAGAAATGTATAATTTTTAATTGGGAACGAAATTTACATTTTAAATGATTAGACATTTAAAATTGAAACATGATAATTAAACAGTATTTTCCTCTGGTTAGGATGAATTATTGTCAATTTTTTTTATTTACAAAGTGGATTTTTTGGTATATTCCGTTTAGCCATTGTAAGCTTACTCTCGCTTCCTCATAGTCAGGATGCACTGAGCTGAAATACCGGAATATTTGTGTTTTCCATGTAGTGTAAATAATTCTTCAGTCTTATTTGACTGTAGCCGTGAGCTAAATCTTGGTAAAATAATTATTCGATGCTACAAAAAAGTCTTAAAAGCCTGTCATTCATGGGTATTTTCAGAATGGTCTTTCACAACCAAATTTCTTCCTCTTTTCTCTTGTGCTTCTGTGCTCATTCTTTTCCTGAGGTCTTCATTTACAGGACTTTTGTTTCCGCATCTTAAAGGACATGTTCTCTGGCTCCTTTGTCTTCCTCAGTACCGTGAAATTCACCTTGAGGAGAGACACCATTTTGTCTTTAACTCAGAAACCCCTCTTTCCTTTTCTGAACTGTATTAAGTGCATATCAAATGGTTTGCATGTACTGTCGTTTAGTATGTCAGTCAATGATTTGTATTTGACCGAATGATTTAAGTACTGCAAGGCACACTATAATTTTGGACAAAGCAAAAGTGTCTCAAAACAGGTGTATCCCAAAGCACATACAGTACACAACTATTACTTATTTATCTCATATGTATTATTCTATAAAATCTCATGTTTATACACGAAACTAAGTATACTGCACACACATACAGACACCCCGCCCTTTATTTTGATGCAGCCTTATCATATACATTAAGATAGAAGGAAACAGCAGCCATCCAAGAAACTCACGCATGAAATGCTTCCATCCCATTGGTTGTCATATTTTCCAGGCATTCTCATATGATATTGTATGTTATTAGCCTGGTGCAAATTATATGCAGTGTGGCTGTGAAACAGAGTGCAAGACAGGAAAAAGAAACAGTGTGTTCTTGATCAAACATATCTATGCTTATAAAAGGTGGCACCTCTGTGAAAGAGAAATCACACGGATACTTTGTTTCCACACGGACAGTACGTTCTAGGTAGGTAGTGCAGTTGTATTGGCCAGGAATTTTCACTTTACATAAACCACGTCCCTTTCAGTGCTAAAAGTAAAACTGAGACAGGATATATTGACATTACGCATGTGACCCACAGCTGGCAGTTACAATTATCGGTTACGCTGTGCATCGAGTTGGATATCCGTGTCGCCGGCCCCACGATGAGCTTCTTCCATTTCATCCTAGATTCATTGGGAAGACATTTCATTATGTGTGCCGTTTGGTTCTCCTTCAAGCTCTGAATAAGTTATTACTCCTAATCAGCTAATATAAACAAATTCATTTAGCAAAAGCCTTTGTGTTAACAAGCATGCACAATGACCCACATTCCTTCCTGTCTGCGTATTTTAATCAAACAAATTGTCCGTAACTTAATCTGCATTCTCCTATAGCTTTCAAATATTTTTTTTTTTGAGTTAACTACCTAACCATCTTGGAAACTAATAGACAGTCGATATGCAAGATTAATAGTTAGCTAATTTAATATTAGTTCTTATTATCTCATTAAGTCACCACAATCTCCTTTTAAGGTAAAAGTAGTTTCAGCTGAATGCTCTCTTTTATAGAAAATGAATGGGTCACATATTCGTCACATGTCTAATCAGTAAGTATCGAATCTATAACTTAGCACTGTAAATCCACCATATTTGCGCTGCCCTATGTCTAATGCACAAAGTATTTAGTTTCATTATAGTTTTGCATGCATGTATACACTTGAATACTAGTATCTGTCTTGCATGTCTGTCTTGCTTGTCGTTGTTAGTGCAATCACCGTGGGGCCTGAGAGAAACGCAATTTCAAGTCCTCTGTGTGTCCTATACATATGTACAATAAAGACTATTGAATTTGACTGAGTAGTATTAGTATTTAGCCTGTATACAATTGGCTTGTACATACAAGTAATAATACTTTAGCTACATACACAGTAACTAATTTGATCCACAAATTCGTATAATGCTAAAGCTACTGCTGCTGATCATCATTTGCATATACGAGGTACTTATGCTAAAAAAAAGTTTACTTACTAAGTCCCAGGCTCAGCTTTAATGCACCCCCATATACGTGATGCAGTGCTTTGTCATAACAAAGACAAGTTCCCATTCTTACCCTCGATGTACTATTTTAGAGAAGCCAATTAGGCTTGTGGTGTAATGCTTAGGGTAATGGAAATTTGAAGCCTAAAGCATTTGTCTACTCCTATTTGCCTGGGGTTAAATTCAGACTATCCAGATAGCAACACACAGCCAGTTAAATAATTATATCTCCAGTTTTATTTTAGTCTGTGCGTAGCATTCGTATGGCTCTTCATGCTAACGCTCAGAATCTCTTGGTCAGTGTTACCATGGTTCCCTTCCACATCTCTGTACATTCCAGTCGCGGTGACACATTATTATTAGATTTTAACATTGCAAATGTAAAAAAGAGAAATGTCGTTGTTAAAACCGCCCAAACAGCACGGCACAGGCGTTCTCGATAAGATCAAATAAATCATCCCGGTTGCAATTAGCGTTTGTCATGAATTTCTAAAGGTTTTCAACTGTGCTTGAATGTATCCTTTGTAAACATGCGGTAAACAAAAATTCTTAGAATTTGCTTTTAAAGCTGTTCTCTGAGGTGCCACACAATGGAAAGCTTTCGGATGGGCTTATGAAAAGTAGGAACCAGAATAAATTTTAATAGCCTGGAAAGTGGAGCCCACTTACATAAAGGTAAAATATAGATCCTGAAAACCCAAATCCCACTGAGTAGAGCAGAAATTGTATCGTGTAGATGCTGGAAAGCCTTTTTATTTCATTAATTTAATTTTTTTTAATGCTAACTTAAAAATACCTAAATAGATAAAGTGATGAAAAACGCACCATTTATGAATGTAAACGGCATTTGCAGCATTGTAAGCACCACTTCTAACAATGTCGTCTCGGTTGTCATTGCAGCCTTGAACTTTTAGAATTATCCCTGATCACTAAGGAAGGTATGATTGTGCAACAATTATATGACAAGCCAAGCGCTTCCAGGTAAACACATCGGGATACGGAGATATTATTAAGCTTTGTGGGAGGACACCCATCACACACACACACACCTACACACACACAAAGTGCGCAATAAAGTATCGGTAATTGTATCAGCTTAGTGTGGCTGTAACCTTGAATATGATCAACTCCATCAAACGTCTGTTTGATTTATTCATTGAGTTTGAGTTGTGCTTTATTCATCAGACATTTTTATCCACTGGTGTACAATTGAGCCAGGACCCATGGTGGTGTGTGTGTGTGTGTGGGGGGGGGTTAAGGGCCTTGCTCAAAGGCCCAAAGATGAAATGATTCTGCTGACTCTGGGATTTGAAGCTGTTCTGGAGTTTCCCTGTATCCGAATGTGGCTCCCAAGGACTGGGACCGAGGGAAGCTGGAGGTGCAGCAGAATCAATAGGAGTGTTAATTAAGACAAGGTGTAGATGTGGATCACCGGGACTATTCACTATGTCCAACGGCATGTAGGAGCACAAATCTGCTTCTCGCGTGTCCTGCTCCCATCCTGGACTGGGAGGTGCCAGTGGGACATCCCCAGGCAATCTGCCTCCAACTGGGCCAAGTGTAGGGTGTTTTGTTAGGTCGGCCATAATCCGTCAGAGGCAAGTAAATGAGAAGAGCTGTAGGTCCATTAACGACTTTTTTATAACGGCTTTTTTCATCCTGATGAGGCATTTAACCATCTGTGAAAATGTTGCCAGAATTGATTAGCTGATTTATTTTATTTACCCTGGGAAAAGTACCCCCCCATGAGACATTAGGCATTATAGGTATATATGGGAATTATAAGTGTGTATATATATATATATATTATAGGTACTGTATACTCTCATGTACTTCTGGCCTTTTTACTAACTCAACAAGTTACAGCAGTTAGACAACAACAGGGCTTCGCAAAACCATCGTATGATGAATCAATACAAAAATTTATGGATCCCCCCACCCACCCATTTAGATAATTCTGTGACCCATCCAACATTTCAAAGCTGGAGCTGGCCGGCATACTTACACACATCCCTTGATAGAGCACTTTTTGGCAGGCAAACGTAAGACCAATGCAAGAACAGGTAGTATTTTTGCCCTGAGGGGGCAATGTAGTCTCCTGATTAGCCTCGCCAAGAAGCCGTGTCATAATTAGATTTGCTGCCCTCAGCAGAGATATCAGGGCTAATACTTTGTCACAGGTTGCTACAGTCAAACTTGTCAGAATATGTTGGAAAGTTATTGCCTAAAAAACTACCCACCTCCATGCTCCCAAGCATCCGCTAACCAGTACTTGACACCTGAGGTCTGTGAAACAGTTGAATAAATTTCAATTTCTACCTCCTTATCAGATTCCAATTTACACCTCCCGATTCCAAACTGATGTCACCTGTTTCCTCTCAAGAATGACAGAGCTGATTACGTCCTGACAGGTAAAATGTTAAGTGAGCAATATACAGCATGAAATTAAATTTGTGTGGAAAATGACTCGAGAACAGACCCTCGAGCTGTTGGGAGACTAAGCTTCCAGTATGTGCACGGGTTGGGCCCGTAAAGCATATGTAAGTAATTTTTATGGACGGAATACTCAGAAACAAAGTAGTCATTTCTAAGAAAAGTCATGCATTGACAGACATAAATGGAATGGTAACGGTCTTAAAACAAACTAGTAAACACATTTGCTACTAGGGCAAGAATATGAGTGATGTGACGTGGATTGTCGCCAGTGGTGCCCTTTGTTTGCTTTCTGTATGCCTTGGGACACTGCACACATCACTGCGCTGCGCTGTGCATGGCTGTCCCAGGGCTTCTGGTGACATTCGGCTTACGCATGTCCGGGCTGGCTAATTAAACCTGCATGAAGGGGAAGCTAGTGGCAGTTGAGGCTCCCTGACTGAGGTTAGCATCTAGGATGTGCAGTCACTGCTGGGGCATGTGCCTCTCCTCCAGGGAGCTTGCAGGAAATTGCACCAATTGGCTGAAGAAAAAAATGTTTTCCTCCACCAATTTTTTTTTTGTCTCCCCAGCCTCTTACCGTTAAACATGGCAATAACCAACAACGCAAGTATAAATGTCCCCTAAACTGTCTCATCAAAAGGGAGCGGGGGGGGGGGGCGTCATACAACACAAAGTGACTCACCTCATTATGTATTTAAAAAGGAATTTAGTAAACTACTTTTTAGCTGTTTGATGGATGCTCCTTTTCATTTTGAAATCTAATGGCAATCTAATTTCCTGCCCATAAACCTCGGATTACTGTTGTGCACCATCTAAATTCCCGCTTGTTGTAAATAAGCACAATGACTTTTTTTCTGGAAAAGTGATGCATTAGTCAAAATAGTTAAAAAAAAAAACTGAAAGAGGCTATGTTGAAAACTAAAGACAGTCATAATGAACATCAAGAATAATGTGATCTTGCTCATCATGTCGACAGGCTCCCATTTCCTGTACGCAACAAAAACATTTCCACACATGAATTATGCCTAGTACGACTTCTGGCCACTACTACCGCCGCGCATCAGCGTAGCGTGCATACTCCCAGCATACTAGTTTTTCGTACTTGAGTGTACCCTGAAAATGATGTTGAATAATGACTTACGAACATTTCAAGTTATGAATGACCGTTCAGAACATATCTCGTTCATAAGTAGTGGAGTGTCTGTGTGTGCATGTGTGTGTATATATACTGTATATATGTACACTCACCTAAAGGATTATTAGGAACACCCGTTCAATTTCTCATTAATGCAATTATCTAATCAACCAATCACATGGCAGTT
>JABFDZ020000022.1:20457817-20471587 GCA_019775955.2 Pollimyrus isidori | reverse complement strand
TAGATGGATAGATAGATAGATAGATAGATAGATAGATAGATAGATAGATAGATAGATAGATAGATAGATAGATAGATTTAGTAACGTATTTATTAGTAGTTTGTTCCATTATGCCACTTAACTACTTTGTTGCAAATTTTGACCTATCAGTTGTGCCCACTGCCTTTTCCTACTTGTATAAATAATAGCTTTTTCTGGGTCCTTTTCTCACCTTGGAAGGTTCACTTCCACTTTGGCAACAACATCCTGTGTCTGGTCTTCCAATACAGAACTCATTCTCTGACACACGACCACACTAATCGGCTTGTTTATATTCTTGTATCAGCAAGAGTCTACACTAGTGCAGAAGATTGCATCCCCATGGTAACAGACAGATACTGTAAAGTACCCAAAGTGACTCGCTTGCCACACAACATGAGGTTGTGGAGGAATTCAAAGGACTTTTCGATATATTTTAAGTATTCCAAAGGAAAACTGTACGTCTCAGACCTATTCTCCATTTCTCAGGAGAAGCATTGGATATCTCAATTTTTAAACTAACTTTGTTGTCTCAATTTCTTCTCCTGATATTATTAGAAAAAAAGACATCCCAAAAATTATCAGAAGTTAAGTAAGACTTGGTCAGATGCAAACAAGATCAGACCAAATGCCCCCCACAATAGAATAAAAACCTGCTATTTTGACACAAAGTTCTGTGAATGCAATCCAGAAAGTAAAAATTCCAAAAGTCTCATTTTTTGTTTGGTTACTTTGTTTGGTTACTTATGGTTATGGTTGGGACTGGGTAGGGGTTAAGGTAGTCATGTTGGGATTAGAGTTTTCCCCACAGAAATGAATAGAGAGTCCCGACAAAGATGTAATTCCAAACCTATGTACTGTGTATATAAATAATTATTCAAGGCCAGGAGAATAGAAGGTCTATGAATCTGATTTCAAGATATCCTGAGATGTCCTGGACTGACTGTTACTGGAACATCCACCACTACACACCACTATGGCTACTGGCATCTGATAGCTGGCCAGTGGCTCATGGTTTGGGGAAGTTCTTTGGCCATTTACGGATTCCCTCAGAGATATATTGAAAACCAGTGTAACATTTTATAACTTCAGAACTTACAGT
The DNA here is from genome assembly GCA_019775955.2 of Pollimyrus isidori. Taxonomy (NCBI): domain Eukaryota; kingdom Metazoa; phylum Chordata; class Actinopteri; order Osteoglossiformes; family Mormyridae; genus Pollimyrus; species Pollimyrus isidori. The sequence continues at coordinate 20,470,467 of JABFDZ020000022.1, read as the reverse complement.
ACAGTCACAAGTGTAAAGAACAGATAACTGCTAGCTGTATGTTTTCTCTTAAAATTCTCTATAAAATCCCCCCCCCTCTGAAGATTAGGTACAGTTCAGAGTTGAAAATGTTGTCATTTTTTCCCATAATTTACAGCTCTAATTATAAAACCATACAATTATAGAAAGTCACATGATATACTGTATAATAGTATAAACGTAATAAACGTATTACAAACAAGAGGTTCAGTGTTGTATAACTCAATATTTACAGTACAAAATATTATTTTTTTTTCCCTCAAACAGAACATCTAGGTAATATCATCTCTAACTATGTTTGTCGTATGAAGGAAAGTTTTACTTTTGACACATTTGTTGACAGTTTTCTAACTTTGCTATCTCAGATATTTTTAGAAACCAATCTTGTAACCATGTCTACTCTGCAGGATGCTCAATACATAGACTGTATTACAAAGTTATACAATCACAAACAAATGTAGGTCAGGTAACACTTCAAATTACCTTGACAATTTCTAATATATTGACGAAAAACCAACTATCAAATATTATGAAGACAGATGTTTCCGTTAAAATGAATTAAACATCTGTTACCATGGAAAGAATGTTATCTCAGCAACAACCAATCAACTTTCCCGGTACAGACGATTCGAGTCATTTCTGATGATTTATTGGCATACATATATAGCACATTAGTAATTATAGACATAAAAATGTAGTGACATAACACATCACAATTCCATTATATCTTATGCAACATAAAAACAACAGATACTTTTATGTTTTTTTTTCATTAACTGCAATACTGATAATTAAGAATATGTTTTGTTATGCAGTTTGCATTGTAGAAAATCGTTAGGTATATAAACGGGTTGGTTGTTTTGTGTCAAAAAAATGAATGAATCCTTCTGAAAAACCATGTTGTTTTTTCTATCTGCCGTATTGATGACTGGCAGGTAAGCTTTCTCACTGGTAGGATTATGTCAAGTATGACCAATATATTTTACATAGTGTCAATGTGTTACAAATTCAGAAAACACAAATTCTGAAAATACATGTAAAAAAAAAAAGACTGTAAATCTGGTCACACACAATGGAAGTTTCTGGGGAACATTGACATGCAATGGACCATTAGGGTTGGGCGGTAAATCAAATATTTATATCAGTGTATTTTCAAGACAAGATATAGGATGGCACACTACTGTTTACATTGAGATATTTTAATTGTGTGCTACAGTTAGGGCTCTTTTAACGTGTACGGTCAACATACTGAGATATGATTTTTGGTCTGTATTGCCCAGCCGTACATACCACACAGAGAAGAGGAATGGCATGCAGTTTCCCACGTCGTGAGTAAGTGAGATATATGTTTTCTTGTTAGCTGACTATGACTACATTGACATGTGATAACCCCATTAAAGTAATTACATGTGTTTTTCATAACTTTGCCTAGCTGGGACACACTTCACGTGCACGTGGCTCAGTGGGCTGCACCTGTGACCAGAAGGTCACCAGTTTTAACCCAGCCTCAGCATGTCGGCAGTTCTTTAGCAAGGCTCTTATCCCCCCAACTCCATGGGTGCCACAACAGGTGGCTGCTCTTTGCGGCCAGCTTACTCATCCCTACACAAAGCAATTTGGGGGAGGAGTTAAGAGATTTGCCCCACCGGGATCAATTAAGTATCACTTATTATTATTTACATGAACAGCTCCTTTAAATTTCTGTGTAATGAGTCTTGGGACAGGTTGGACTGCAAAGGATCCAACCGCTGTGTCTGAATTTAGGCCCTGCATCCTCATAAGGTGCATTTTAAGACCAAATACTTCACAATGGTGAGACAGAGTCCTTCAAATGTAGCCTAGACTTGCATCCTCCTTTTGCTGAGTCGCAAAGAATTCACCCAATGAATCCTTCACAGCCCAGCATATCCCAAGAGTCACTGTGCAGAGGTACATGTGTCCCAGCTATAGGCGATAGGAACAGGGCTCTGTGACTCAACGGAAAGAGCGGGAACAGTTGGTAACACAAATAGGAAATTATCCATAGGCCAGAGCGTCCCAGTTGACAATGTTTTCTGTTCAACCTTCGAAGAAAGCAACCTATTAAGGCTGTGCTTTTGTAGATTGTAGCTCCTTTGGACACAGTCAATGGGTGGATCGTTTGCGACTCAGCAGAAGAAGGACACGTTCCCAGACCGCATTCGCGGGACCTTTCGAAGTGGGACAGCCTTTTTACGTCACTGTCATGCGTTTGGCCTCTGAATTCAGACACAGCCATTGTTGGCTGTGCCCTTGGCATGAATCTTGGAATATGTTAGGTGGTGAAAGATCCAGCAGGTGAATCCTTCATAATTTGGCAAAAGAAGGATACATTCCTAGATTGCATTTGAAGGAGCCTTTGGAATGGGACAACATTAGAAGGATGCAGCCCTTGAATTACGATAAAGCCATTCAGTAGCTTAATTTTAGCTGTGAATTCTGGAATTCTGTGCAACGTGATAACTAAATGCAAACACGCTAAACACTCTTCTGTTACTTACAACCAAAAAGGAATACTATTGGTCTTTATTCAAAATCTTTAAGAGTCCTAATTTTAAGACACAATAAAAGTATATCAGTATAAATGGTATTGTGTCATCCTGTACCTCATTTTGAAAATATAAACAGTAAATAATATCCGGCGCTAATGGTCCCCAGGATACTTCATACACAATTCGTAGTGTTGTGAGTTACTTCTATTTTATGAGCAGATTTGCAACTTTTTTTGTTTTGCACATGTTTTCAGAATTTGTTTTCTGAATTTACAGCGCATTGACATTCATCGGCCACCATAGTTAAACACCGTTTTCCCATGTAATTTAGTTTACAGATAATTGCTATTACTGATGTCCCTAATATTTGTTAATTTCTTTAATATAATACTTAGTTTGGATCAAGAAATATGATTGGACTTGAGGCGTATAACCACACTTTACATCTGAAGTTGTAATCTTCCTGTGGGTTCAAAATCTCACCAAACGGTCTGAAACACTGTGCAAATTTTTGTCAAAGAAACACATAAAAACATCTCCTGTTCATGTAATAACAATAAGATAATCCCATGGTTGTTACTGGCTCAAGTAAACACTTGAAAACTCCCATAAACAAGAGCATGTGTCTGGGTTCTGTTTACACTCACCGATGAGCTTCAACGCTTTATTTTGTGATATGAGTTTTCACTGAAGAAATACGATAAAAATACATCTCTTTTGTGGATAACTGCAAATTCGAGTAACCAGAGACTTTGTAAGTTACAAAATGTCACTTGTTTTCTAATTGTGATTACTTTTTTAAAAAACTTGTCTTTATAAATGCAAACTGCTGGTAACTAGTTTGGTCTTTTAACATTTTTCACTACCTTTGTAAGACTTTATGAGAGTAAAAGGCTACAAAGCAATCATTTTATTTAACTTTAATACATGACATGTAAAACAGCTTGAATTTAACAGATTGTATTTGCGTACCATATTTTATGTAAAATATTAACCTTTGCACTAAAAGCACTTGTATATCTCACATAAATGATGCAACTCATGTTCATTCAAAAACAGAAGTATTGAAATTGTGATGCAAAATTTAAACATAAAAACAGAGTGTGGTACATTTCCCAAAAGCATTGTTGCTAATTACATTAGCGACTTGCTCATTTGGAGCCCTATAACTGAATGCTTTCAGCTATCTAAATTACTAAGGGGAGCTTTTGGGAAATGTGCCCTAGTTCAGCAGTAAAATATAAATATATTTAGCAAATTATAATGCAAAGTAGTTGGGAGTGAGTGTTTGTGTTGCATTGGAATGTTTGTGTTGGCTAGTAGGAGCTACACTTTTTTATGGAGGCCCAAAAATGTAAAAAAAAATAATCACACAAAGTATTATCTGTTGTGGCTTATTACTGTTTACTAAAAAATACTACTTGCTGAAATGTTGTATAAAAGCAATATCACACTTGAAATTGTGCAGTTTTAATGCAATATATTACAGTCATGGTATGTTGGAGTACAACCACCCTCCTGCTCGTATGTTAATGCTTAATTAGTACCTAGTTGGGTTAATTTGGTCTTAGTCACACCTGTGTTGTGTCATTCTGTTACTACTTAAGCCTGGTCAGTGCCAGATTGCTAGCATATCACTACTTCTGAGCATACCTTTGAGTGCTGTGAACTGGCCTACGGCATTGTCCACTGACCACCGATTTGAGCCCAGCCCTCTTCGCATTGTTGAAGCCACTGATTGGATCCTGCCTTTTCTTCAATGCTGACTTGCCTGCCCCCTTGCTGGCCCCTTAAGGAGAGATTGTCAGAAAAACCTAGCAAGGATTGTTGTGTATTGATCTCAGTCCTCTCTGTGCTCCGCAGCTGATATTAAAATACATGGATCTTTCTCAAACACTTGACAATTTTTCAAAAAATCATTTTGATGAAATTGTTGTCTTTTAGGTATCTTGAAATTGCCATTTTGGGCAGGCAAATCAAGGTTGAAGAACAGGCTGGGTTCAATGGGAGAATAGTATGAGATTTTTAATAAGGACCGGTAGGGGATGGCAAGCTACAGTAGATCATTTGATACCTTCCACCCTTGTATCTGTGAAGGGGGGGGGAGGGTATAAATATGAAGGGTGCCAACATGAAGGTATGTTTTAAACATGGGGGGCACTGATTTTGCAATGAGGCGGTGATAAGTTAGGGGTGTCGACTTAGAAATGGGAGGGTGTTAAATAGGCAGGGGGACACCAAGTTAGCAGTGGTGAGTACCTACTAGGCAAGGGGGGCACTGGCTAGGTAAGGGGGGACCAAGATAGCAATGGGGATGCTGACTAGGCAAGGGGGGAACCAAGTTAGCAATGGGGGGTGCTGATTAGGTATGGTGAGTGCCAAGTTAGCAGTTAACAAATGGTGCGGTCAGCAAACGGTGAAGCACTCTAAGCCGACCGTATACAGATGCTCCTTGACTTACAATGAGGTTATGTTATGATGAACCCATCTGAAGTTGAAGACACTGTAAGTCAAATACGAATTCGCAGGACACACTTGGGTGTTTAGTAGATACAATGGGCTTGGAAAAAAAAAATTACCAGAAAAGATGCCATTTATTAAACACTGTATGAGATGCTCACAATCAATACAGAGACTGGAAGCGTGGCTGAGTGGTTGCTGCTGTCGCACGGCAACAGCATGAAATATTGTGCCGCGTATCACTAGCCCGGGAACAGATTTCAAAGTTTGATGACTACTAACTGTGCATCGCTATTGCACAATCGTAAAGGTGAAATTTCATAGGTCAAACATCGTAAAGCAAGAAGCACCTGCACTATGGCTTTACCAAAGCAAATAATCACGGAAATAACATGGGACTTCTTCCACTGATTCTGTCATAAGATGAAAATGTATGGCATTTAAATAAAGATAATCGCTACATCGTGGATGTTTGATGTCAGCATAGCGACAGCGCAGCTGGAGTATCTGCCTTTAGTTTTATTCTTTTTAGGCATTCATTGTATTTTTAACGTTATACCTGACTTCATTATACTCTAAAGGATTATCTTACATTCCTGGTTTGGTATTGCAACGCAAGGTATTGTGTTAGCACTGCAATTTCTATATCAACACTTGTTAATTCTTACACACAAATTTAGAATAGGTGTGGTATTCTGTGTTCTGTGAACTCGAATAAGCTAGGTGTTCGTGTAGTGCATGACTCAATACCCCCCTGAAAAATTAACGAGTTAACTGGTGATTGCCATCATTGATGATTACAACGGTCTTACCTTTAAATGTTTTACCTTCTGTGAGAGTAGAGGCGAACGCTCCAATTGGAGCAGGATGTACCATGCTAAGGTGGCACGGTGGTACAGCGGCCGACACCTTCACGGTTCGGAGAACCAGTTCCTGGGCCCGGCTCTGTTTGTGTTGAGTTCCTCCGTGTGTTTGCTCTGGTTTCCTTCCACAGTCCAAAGGCATGTGGTTAGGAGGATCAGTGTCTAAAAATTACCCATGTGTGAGTGTATGTACCCTGCGATGGACTGGCATCCTGTCCCTAGTCTGTCACGCCCTATGTGCTTCCTGTGACAGGCTCCAAGCTCACCATGACTCTGGTTATGGATGCATGATTCTAGGATTTTGATTATTTTATTGACAGCAGCACACATAAACTGAATCAAATGCAGCTATATATGTGTACTGCTTCAACAATGCTATTGTATAAGAGTTGGGTCAACCAGGCATGAATTGAGAACGACCATAGTCATATATGTGTCTTCCAACCTTTTGTAAACCGTGACCCATTCCTGCCTTCCTAATCAGGAAATGCTTTTGAAATGATTTTTCTTTAAATGAAAGTATTCTTTTCTATCACTGTATATCACCTTTTGGAACATCTTTAGCTGCAACAGTGTTAACGTATTTTGCACACCCCCATTTTAATGGTGATATGGTATTGATGAATTACAAGCTAAAGCTATTTCAGTCAGCATACACAATACACACAGGTTATACAAACTATTACACCTATTGATTCAAGCATTCCTGTTGTAATAGTCCTTGAACTAGACTGCTGACCTCAGTTGTTCATTCAGACTGAAGTGCAGAGCAGGGTCAGGTACCAAACAAGTCAGGCCCCAGGAGTACAAAGCCTCTCGCACCCAGTACCATAAAAGTGTCTTTTCAGTGTGTCTGTTTGCTTCCATTAGCTGGTTAATCTGTGCCCATTCATCTCACCTGCAGGCCCACTAAAGTGTTACATTTATGCTTAGTTTGAACAGCGTGAGATAGCCCTTATGGTCTTTAGTCTATGCTTATTTCCCTGTTCTTGCCACATTTGCCATCAACATATTCTACGATTAGAATATTAGAATTCACATGATTATGAAAATATGCACCCTTTGTCATGCTGTTATACAAAGCGCAAAAATCAGTAGATGCTGGTGAAAACTTACATGTAAACCAGATTTACATGTTATATACAAATAAGTGGCCAAAATCATACCATACATTACATTCATGTTAAGCGCTTTGGGACCACTCTGTTGTGAAAGGCGCTATATAAAAATAAATTGAATTGAATATGTTATGCGATGCTTAAAGATATTCATAAATGCAAACCGATGTAATAACAGAAAACAATGGTTTTATGAAGGCGGCTGTCAGATAAACAGAGAATTTGCAACAATATTTATTTAGAACAGATAACAAAGGCACAATCCCACTAGACAAAGAACTTATTTACTCAAGGTGAGATCAAACTGACCAAACTGAGTCTTTGATCCTCTGACTTGGCTCGATTCTGAATTTCCATGGGTAGAAAACTTCCTGCTGATGTTGAAGTAGCACCCTATGGTTCATCCTTTGAAGAAAACTGAGGTACAGAGCCATAATTTTGTTGCTTGATGATGCTCCTTAGGTTCTCAATGGGGTTGAAATTGGGTAAAGATGCTGGACACTCCACCAGATGGGCAGTTTTAAAGCCCAGTTTTATAAAGTACCGCAATACCATGCAGGAATATCATTTTTTATTTTAATGCCAGAGGCTTACTTTTGTATCATGGCACAGAGTTGTTTTTCAGAAATTCAATAAAGCATCTGTATTTAAATGTATACCTTCAGGAACTTGCCAATGAATAATCAGATCAACACCATTTATTTCAGCCCAAAATGTCATACCATCACCTTCACGTCACTTCACGTCTTTGAGAGGATGAGGTCCCATTTTTGATCCAACCCATGTTTCATCAAGTCCTTTAGGAGTCCATCAGTGAAGAGTACAGCTTGGAAGTATTTTGGGGCAATTCCACACTCTTCACTTTGTCGCTGCCCTTCAATGGATGTAAAATCTGTACTCAATTTCCAATGTGGATCCTGCATATTGTAGGTCTTGGCATTTTTGGTATCAGCCTCGTAACTGACTAAAGGCTTTTTTGTTAGCAACCACTTAATGAGTAAGGACTTACCTACTAAAATAATCTTTCATTCCCCCCTCATCTGATCTTGCCTTAACTGCATTTGATTCTGACACATTCTTCCTTAGCGCACGATGGTCTCTGCTTGTCATTTTAGCAATTTAAAGCGTTAATTTGCCATCACTTGCTTTCTTAATGTTCAGCCTCTTTGCCTCTGCAATCTATCGTGCATCCCATAACAGCTTTGCTAACAAATTTACACAACTTAATACTGTGGCACGATCATGGGAAAAAAGGTGCAAAGATGGCAACAGATTTTATACTCAGGAGCAATAAGTAATCAATTAAATTCTCACAGGTGATGCAGATGAATTACTGTCATCAAAGTCCTTGCAAAGTAAGACTTCCTCAGAGGGACGGCATTATGGAAGGACTTCAACAGAGTGGTGCATAGTGTGCATGTATGTTTATATAAACACCCATATATGTTAAAGCAGTATATGTATTGCATAGTGTGCATGTATCTGCATGTGTGCATGTATGTGAATATATACACACACATATATATGAAAAGCAATAAATGTATTGCATACTATGCATTGTGTAGTATGTGTGTATGTGAATATATTTCAGTAGAATTTAATTTGGGCATCAAGATTTTTTATACACAACACTAAACCCTTTTTTGCTAAACATATATTCTTGCCTTGTGAAAAATCAGGCCTCATTATGCTTGAGGTTATGGAAATTACACACAGGATATGTTGATATTGTCGGTCTTTATTATTATTTTTCGGTTCAGTCTCTTTACCTGCTTTGCTACTGTGGGCACTGCAGTAGACAGCAGCATCGCAGACAGGCTGCTCCGCGCTCGCATTCCGGACTGCGCCTGACCCACGGTCTCCGAGTGACGTCAGCCGGCACCCCATGGGGATGCGGTGAGTCAGAGGCGGCCCGGCCGGCAGAGCGATGCGGCGGCCATTAGGCTGTCATTGGTAATCCCGGCAACACCTTCTCATACTCTTTGGCATTTGTTTCAAAGCGGCTCCGTGACGGCAGCTTTATTTACGAGTGCTGTCGGGCCCTCGCTCTCTTTGTTGTGCGGCGGGATGCGCTTCTCCCCCGCAGTTTCTCCAGGCCTTGGTGATTTAACTAAGCGGGCCGGCAAGGAGAAGCGGGAACGGGGCTGGAACGTCGAAAAATAACACTGAAGAAAGATCACGTGTCGTCGCTTTTATTGGATCGTCTTAATGTCCATGTGCTGCAGATGAATTACAGTCATTTCCATGGGAGTTTAGACATTGTTTGGGCAAAACTTACCTAGTCAACCTGTTCTTTCCATATGTGTGCATAGTATGTGTGTAATGTACCCATAAACCCCATAAAATCAGGAAACAGTTAACAGAATGCTGTGTCGTATCCATCTCAATACATAGGCAATGTAATACAATGTTATACAATTTGAATGCTTTAAAATATAAAGGTATTTTTATATATATACTGTAATAAGCCCATTTTATTATGAAATTCCAGATAAAAAAGAATACTTTTAGCATTTGTCCGAATCCCGAAAGCCTCCATAATCTAAATTCATCTCAGAAAATGATATCCTTAAGAAAGCGAATAAACAGTAGCTACAGTATTTAGGATATTATTTCCATGAAGACAGCTGCAAGGATTAGCGATATGTAAGTGTTGCCCTTGGCACCCATGCCCACTGCCCATTCATTTTTCTCAGCAAGGCTGCTGTAAAGAATCACATTATGTGAGTTACACTAATTTAACTGATAGCTACTAGCTAGCTAGATATTTACTAAAAATTAAACAATTATTATGGCTGTCAGGGTATGACTAATATATAACAGGCCAGAATGACGGTTGCACTGTGTGTGACTTTTACCTCGTTTTAACACAGCAATGCTCACTGGTCGGTCATTGGGATACCTGCCAGTGGTCATTCTGGGCAGCTGAGGAAAAGGTATTTGAAGTGCACTGTTAGTTAAAAAGCATACATTTTTTCATGAAAGTATTAGTTGGCCTGCTTAATAGTCATTTAATAATGTTTGACTAATACCATAAAGATTATTATAAGAAAACAAACGTCAGTTGTTTAATGACCAGGATCTTTTCCAGGAGATTAAATTGCTTGAAATGTCAAAATGAAATTCTACCATAACAAACATAGACACACACACACACACACACAAACACACACACACACCTATACTACTATACCATTATGTATACTGTGTATGGATGGATGTACTTTCATTACTGAAGTCTGAATCTATTAGCACTATTTCTGAAGAATTCCTAGTGGACCACAATGACTTTATCTATAACCTTTTATTCCATTCTATAAAACTACACTTTGATGAACCAAATTAAATATTTAATATCAATAGTTGCATCATGCGTGCAATTATTAGGTTTGACAAACTCAGTAGCATATGCAAATATCTACAGATTTTGTCACATCCATTATCAGTGGCCCTTGAGGGCCACTCTGTTTGGGGAGGGCCTGTAATGATGTCTCAGGCTTCACGTGTGCTGTGAGATTGAGTCTAATGAGAGCACAATCCTGTTAACATACCCACCCAAGCATGACCCCTGTGATGTCTGATTATTACCCGGCTCCTGCATGGAGCTCTCTTACTCCTTGTACAGTTAAGCTCCTTCAGCTGTCCACAGAAGATTGTTTCTTCTGCTGAGATCTCAGGTAGGGGTCTTTTCCTAAAGAAGAAGATCTTATCTCATCGTGTTTTATACCTTGTCCTCAATCCTCTCTTTTAAAAGAAATAAAGCGATATACAGTACAACAAAATAATATGTTAAAATTAAATTGGAAATGATGCAACATTATTTTGATATACAGTTGTCATTTTACTTGTAGATTTTTTAATGACATTTGGTGTCATTCTACAGCTGTTATTCCATAAGTTTTTATCTTTGCATCCTTACATCAACCTATGTATACATAAAAATTTGATTATGTTTATAAAATTAAGTTTTGTATGTATAAATTTCATTCTTAACCTCCATTCTTAAATTGCATTCTAAATTACATATCCAAATGCGTAACATCATTGTAATATTAAGTTTTCCCTTACAACAAAGATAAACAGTTTGATGATGGATGGATGGTTGGATATATTTCCATGAATGTCGAGTTTACATCTAAGTTTCCATTTAAGGAGCAGACAGAGTGGGTTTCGATGCTATAGTGTAAGTGTGTAGTGTAAATCACTCTATAGTGTTCTGTGGCTCAGTTGTAGCGAGTCTGTGAAGAAAAGTATTAAATGCAACAAATTTTCATGTTTTAGTGTGCAGCGACACAAACCCAAGGTGAGACATGATCATGTGTAAGCCAATAGCTCAACGGTTAACACAATATGTAAGTCATGTCACTATATCTGGTTGGAAAGCTGATATAGGACTGTATGTCACTAGCTAAAGCATCCTCCCTCACACACACACACACACACAAACACTCATATATATATACATACAATGACAAAATGAAGTAATTCGGGTGCTGCATAGTGATTTGTCAACATGCAACATGCAAACTGCACATACATGTAAGCACATAAAAGCATAGCACTGATTCTAAGAACATATTGATTTTTTTTGCATGTTTCCAGAAGACGTCTGGCATTTTATATGCTATGCCACAGCCCCCCAGCATGCTGATTTAAGCATTTATTATTAGTTTATTATCTACCAGCGATTTGGAGAAGATCCTGACTGGAATGTCTTGACGTGACCCAACATTGCAGAGAGTCGTGCCATGCGTGGTTGGGAGGCTGAAGGTCACCATGCCTCCGGTTTGACTTATGGCATCCAAAAGTATATGAAACTATATGAAAAATGCAAGAACAAGAAACAAGTATAATATTTTGTGTCATTTGTTTAATTTGGTTCTTTTTAGTGTAAAGGACATGCATGAATAGTCTGATCACGGTTTAGGTCATATTTCTGCAGAAATGTGTGTGTGTGTGGGTGTGTGTGTGCGTGCGTGTGCATGTGTGTGCGTGCGTGTGTGTGCGCGCGCAGGTTTTCTTTTAAACAAGATTCAGTTGATACTTTGAAATCAAAATAAGCAAGATATGCCCCCCATATATATGAAAAATCATAGGGATTAAGGGGATTAGTTTACAGTTAATAATTCTTTTTGACCAGAGCGTGACTCAGTGGAAATGGGCCAGCTCATTAGTGCAGCTTTTTCTGCTGCGGCTTGTGACTCACCCCCATTAATAGTTAGATCTCAGACTTGTTTCAAAGAGGAGATGCGTAACGTGCCTGTTATCCGTTCACCATTCAGATTCCCTCTGGCTAGCTACTCATTAACAACCTTTTTTTTTTGCGAAAAGATACAACACACACACACACACACACACGCACACACACACACACACACACACACGCACACACACATATGGATGTATCCATTTTGCAATAAAAGTGAAATGTGCATAAATTTAACACTATTAGCATAATTCTCTTTGTGGTTGTCCTTCAGTGGAATCATTTTGAATTTGTGTTCTAATTTCATTATTTCAAACTGGATAACTTTTTTTTCAAATTTTTAAATATTTATTAGCTATCTGGAAATTGATTTTATTAATGGTGTCTAGTGGTACTGCTTAGATACACAGTAACATTATTGTTTTTGTATTGTATTTTCTTTATAAAGATTAACTGGTTAACAGATAGGAAACAG
>JABFDZ020000022.1:20424446-20448251 GCA_019775955.2 Pollimyrus isidori | reverse complement strand
GGGTGGGGCCTGAGAGCAGCAGGGCCTGAGAGGGGTGGGGCCTGAGAAGGGTGGGGTCTGAGAGCAGCAGGGCCTGAGAGGGGTGGGGCCTGAGAAGGGTGGGGTCTGAGAGTGGGAAGCTGCAGTTTCATTGTCGTAATTATCCCAGCCCCCCTGGGATTTAATTAATTTAATTAGTTTTAAAAAGTCATGGAGGTATTGATTAGCTATATGTAGTGTGCCAGCAGTGACGTGAAAAATACATCGGTGTATTGGATGGTTGCTATAAATACTGGGGTGACTTTAGGAGTGAAATAGGACTGAATAGCTGAGCTGACACACTTTGACAGAATATCATTGTTTTACATGAACATGAAGATCATTTACACATAATTTTCTTTGACTGCCTAAAACATTTGCTAGTATTGAACTTAGTATGAATTTAGTATTGAAAGTTCATGCTTGAATAAATTTGAGTAAATAAATATTTTAATATGAAAATAATTATTTGTATTGTTGGCTAATTCATACCAGCATGAAATAGAGCTAACATTATTATGCATAAATCTTACAAAGTTCATTGCAAAAAGTTTTATCTGTAAAATATGAATAACAGCTGATTTAAGCTGTGCTTCAGAGAGTTCCATTGATGAAATGATTTATTTGCAAATATACTTTTACCTGGAAAGTATGGATAAATATTATTAAATGTTAGTGTTTAAAAAAATAGGTGTAAGATATCCGGAAAGGAGGTATGGAGAATACACACATACAGTAGGTAGGACATGAGGTCCTAGAATGGAGATGTCTAAGGCCAACATCATTTTGAAAGACTTGAAGAGAAACTCCTAACGCAACACAAATATTTATAGGTAAGACATATGGCCAAAAAGAGGAATTATTTGTTCTAGGGGTTAGAAGCACCTTGCATAGTTTAAATTCTACATGGCTCATCTGTCAGGATCATATTTTTTTACTGAGAAATCACAAAAAATCTGACAAATGGAAGGAAATACTTTTCCTCTTCCAGAACTTGTTAAGTCTGACGGTAATTTGATGACAGCGAGGTATGTAAATATACTGATGGTTTCGCTGACACTGTATTTGGATACTTTGGAAAAGACCCAATACATTGCATCAGCAGAACAAATCCAAAGCGTTCCTTCTACACCAAAGTAAGAACGATTTTTAAAGTTCTCTTTTCTTTCTGTTGAATTGTTTTCATAGCAAGATCGAAAAAGATTACATTTGTTTAAAAAATTAACATTATATATTTCATTTAGTTGTATTAAAATGGAAGCTAGTAGAACTATCTTTCGAAGGCAAACACGCCACGGTGTTTATTAAATTAAATCATGCTTGAATGATATAGTGACGTAGTTCTAGAGGGCAACAGGATCATTATCTTCTAGGATTTGTTCTACGCATACACTGAACCAGAAATCTTGAAAAAACGTGATGGATGGATATTGATTTAAAGTAAACTTTTTAACCTTTACCCCTACGGAATGAAACTGACCTTGGATCAGTTTGGGTTCAAACTAATCTGATGTCACAATAAAAGTCACATCATATGAGTCAACCCATGGGGCAGCATACTCAACAATTTAACAGCTAAATGCTAATGCTGACCCATAGAAGAGGATGAAAACAAAACTTGTATGGCACACATGTGATTTCTTGAAATGGGTATGTACTCGTGAATGGATCTGCAGTAATGTCACTGTCGGAAGTCTTTGATTAATCATGTCATATGTTGGACCAGGCCTCAGATAAGTCCCTACCAGGATCTGGGAAACCTACCAGATATGATTCTGGCAGTGCTGGTCAACCCATTAGGTGACACTGGCGCATGCTAAGGGCACCATCTTCTGAGGGGGCGCCAGCTTGGCAAGACAACTTCACTTTGGTTGTTTATCGGTACCAAGAAAGCAAAGATCGTACTGGTGTTCTTGGTAAGAGTGGTCCTGCTAACTTACCTCCCAAGAATGAACTTGGGACTTAATGGATAATGGGATTGTTCTCTTTTAGTAAGGATGCAACTGATCCATCTTAATATTTGCGACAGGGCAAGAGTGACATCTGGGATTTTTTTTTATTATACTTCTGTATTGAGTATTGGATCTGTACTTTGTCAATAGAAGATGATGTCAAATATGTATGCGAGAACACAATAATGGTCAAGTTCTTCAACTGGCACTGGATCCCAGATATTAACTACCATGTATGATGGCAAGATGGCAAATGCTTCAAAAAGCCAGTCACCCAACTCTGCTTATATATGTACCTTCACATCCTGAGAATTCCTAATTATTGATGTCATAAAAAATACCCTATTGGGGACCTCTGTTAGGGTAGGAGGCTTATCTCAGTGCTGAAATATCATTGCTATGAGCATAGACTCCAGTTTCAAGGAAAATAAACAGCATATGTTGTTGATGTTCACTCAGATTTGCAGAATGAAAAATACAGACCATACACCATTCAGGGAATTCATTAATACAAACATGTAACACCTAATACTATTATTATACATAAATCCTTGTAAAATGCTTAAAGGTAATTTGTTATTAGTAACTATTGTCATCATGGCTTCGAAGACATATGATACATTTGTTTGTTAAAATTACAATATACATTCAGTTTATTCGCTTTCATGAATAGATACCGTTACTATTTTTCTTTAATTTGAATTTAAATCTAACTTTTTAAATATATTTAAGTGTAACTAGGAATGGGAACCAGTCTGAAATAGAGAGTACCATGGCCCTGATCATGTTTTAACATGAGAAATAAAGGTTTTTAGTATTACACAACCAAAACATTTTACCCTTTTAAACAGCACAGTAAAATTTGATTAAGATGGAACGGCTTGTAGTTCGTAGACACAACTGGTAAATTTAGCACTCTGAATAGGTGGTTTGTATATAACTGTGATGGAGAGATGGACAAATGAGAAGACTGGTACTGGAGCTCAGAGCATACAGTAGTTAGTCGTATCCATCAAATCCAAATGAGGAATTTAAGGATACGTGTGTTTTGATGACAATCAGAGCAGCCCTGTGGCCTTACGACAGACAGCCAGCATGTCCTTCCCTGGATGCAGTGACTAATACTCGTAGCAAGGTGCTCAAGTGGTCTTTATAGATCAGATGTTAATGTATACTGACATTTCTGATCTCAGCCCGGGAAATTAATATGGCTGCAGTGAGCCGCACAGTGTCATTTGTTGAGTCGGGAACGGTTTGGGGGGAGAGCGAGTTAGATCTGGGAGGGAGACGGCTGTGGGCTGTGGGCTGTGCCTGTGCCGGTTCATTCATAAAATGGCGTGTGTATTTTTAGCTTTTCATTCAGAAAAAAATAGATAGAAGTAGCACATCTCAGTGGGGCCAAGGCAGGCGTCATACTGGAACTAACAAGGCATAAATTGAATCAGGAGAATGGTTTTTCCATTTTGTATCACTCTGCAAATGAATGCATTGCTGCCGCAGCTCATTAGCAATCTGGTAAAGTGTGCTGAAAATACCAAATGCAAAATAACAGATTTTTTTTCCCGTGCACTATTCCTGTTTAACGTTTCAGGTTCAGTGACTTTACATCTGGTATTATATAAATAGGCAAGGGTTCATGAAGGTGCGGTGTTGCAAGCCTCGTATATAACAGTCACCAGTTTTGTTAAAAAGAAACAGATTTTTGTTTCAGCTCTCCAGCTCATCTAAATGCACTTGCTACTCTCAACCAGTCATAACAATCAGGAGTGACCTTTTTGTCATTTAAAAATAGAAAGCATGAGGCTGGGGACAGCTATAACCTTGCATATGTATGTTTGTTAATCTTTTACCAGAATTCCAGAAGTGATTTAACCTTTATTGGTACTTTTGTATTGTGTTTAAATGTAGACAATCTATTAATTTATGTGCAATTATTGCCATTTAATTACTTGAATTACATTGGCATAATAGTTAATTCATTTATGAAATTAAATGCTATTTTCACCATTTTATTGCTCACAAATAAACCAAACTGAGTTAAAGTAATAACTGATATTCACAACTACGTAAAGTATAATATTCTACTGATAGGTACTGACCTGTACCTCTTGAAAATGAGTCAAACTTTGTTAATTACATAACACAAAATACACAGTGTAGGACAAGGGTGATGAGCTATTGCTACAATGCTAATTTAAATATAAATATGTCATAAGTCATCATGACTATATTCATCCATGGTCCAACCACTTACCTTGGGTCCCCGAGGTTCTGAAATTAATGTTATATTTTACCAGTTATACAAGCCACACCTGCCTGTTTCATTCAGACTCATTACAGCTCAGCCCGCACCCACGACTCAAACTGCCAGCTTCATAAACTGATTTACAGCACGATTTGTCTGGAATTTCAAGATGCAGACTCATTATTCCAAACATTTCTGTTATTAAAGCTGTACCTTCCAACATATCTAGTTTTTAAATATGAATACCACATGCAGATTATTTCATTGGTACATTGTTGCATGCTTCAATATCATGGTCACTGTTTAATTAATCAGCTATTGCTGGAACCGTCACCTCAAGTATGATTCATCGGACATTTTTATCAGGGATTTACAAATGCACCCATTTCCACTTCACACCATCAAGTAGAAGTTGTCAAAAACGCAAATGGAACGCTAAGATTTATCTTTAAGTGTTTAAAACTCAGGTCATGGTGAAGCTGTATCATGCAGCATACTGGGTCCCACACCTGAATAAGGGTATTAGTGCTTCAAAGAAACCTCGGTGAAAAGTAACAAGAACAATCCTGATGCTTAGATATGTGCCATATCAGGACAGATCCCAGCTAATAAAACTCTTTGACCATGAACATGATGGGATATAAAGTATACAAAATTTCTCGGAGAATGATGCAGCCACCCTCGACAACTGCTTTACTTGTTGAGCAACAAATTACAGCAAGCTGGTGACCGGCTGAGATCCCTTGAACGGAAAAAATGCTTGGAACCAAAGGTAATAAACATTTCTGTCATGTTTCCTAGCAGTTTAAGGGTTACAGGTTCTTCAATTTTATCACAACATGAACTTCAAAAAAAGATATTAAATATCCAAATAACCCACAAGCAAGACTGTCTCCAGTCATGTGCAATATTTTCCCGTGTTGCTCATTTTTTTTTAATATACTTATACAAATAACTAAATAAGACCAAAGAAAAAGGCTTTCTTCCTAACAGGAATCCATTTCTATTTAAAATGCAAGAACTGTGACTCATTGTGTGGTTTGTTAAGTTATCGTGGCATTTAAAAAATGTATTCCACCCATCTTCATATGTAGTTATCCTGTGCAGAGTCTGGGTGAATGCTGGGCCAAGCGAACACGGAGTCAGTCAGCAAAAGCTCAGATAGCCTGCCAACCACAGTCACACACAATCACATGGTACAGTATGAGTGATGTAGGGACAGAAAATCACCCAGCCATGTGCGAGGAAACCCATGCAAACGCAGGGAGACCCTGCCATCCACAACAACAAAACAGACAAAAACTTAATAATGTCTGCTCTCCAGTAACTATAGAAAATATAAGCTAACTAAGCATTTTGCATAAAACAAGAGAATGTAAGAGAAGGTACACTTACTTACAATACCTTCAAATAAGTTACTTTTTATTTCATATTTTAATAGAATCTAATATTAAAATTAATATTAAAATAACATGTTGCTGCAGTTCAAGTGCCAAGTAATCACAGAAACCAAATACAGAAGCCAAATACCCCATCATTCTCCAAGCTTTTTTGTAAGTTATTCTTGTAGGAAAACAGTTCATTCTACTAAAATACAATAGCAATTCCATGCAGAAAAACTACATTTCCTGTGTATGAACAGGCACATTTATACAAATTTGTGATATCGGTTATATGAACAAGAGACCAAACAAAGGATGCAGAAACTGAGAAGTATTTCATTTGATTTGAGGCCTGGTGATATCAATGCATAAAAACAAGCCCTCAAATTTTCTGAGTGGTTTTGTTTTGCAGACAGATGGTGAATTTTGATTGCCCTTTCTCATGCTCAAGATGATCAAATTTGAACTATATTTTGAAAAAAGAATGATACAAAATGTAGACTAGTGAATACTTTTCATGGTGACAGACATGGACATACAAATCATTCTGCTTTGAAATGAAGGATTAATTGTGTCCTACAGTAGATATAGTTACGGACATTTCCTGACTATACACACATTTTTATATAGTAATTTTACTATTGCTGATTGCTTGACTTGTTTTTTTACGATAATAATCCCACATACGAGTGCCCCAAAGAACATTGTTTTGCTGTCTTGTAACAGAATGACAAATTGCACATCTGTGCCGATACACAGCTCGCCATAGGGAAGCCATCGTGTTGTGATGCACTGATTCGAACGGGACATGCTTTCTTCCTGGTCCCTCTATGGGCCATGTGATTCTATCCCCGACTCGATGCCCCATTTGATGTTAAGTGGTAAAATGAGGGGTGGGAGGAATGTGGCCTTCTAACTGCAACTTGCTGGCAGAAGGCTGTGATTTTACATCTGACCAACATTCATAACCTGGGTAAATAGCCTGCAGATTTATTTAAAAAATGAGCAATTTTACATAAAGTGGCTGAATGACACAATTAACAGTAATTTAAACAGCCTTAATATGAGTGGCTACAATCGGCAACACACCAATGGTGCAGGTAAGTATACGTATAGATATATGCCGGAAGATTGCTGGAAAATGACAGCAACACTACAGTCATGTTCCTGTAATTCAGAAGGGTGACTCCTGGGCTGCTAGATTTAATGTAGCGCTACTATAATATAATTTATTTTTTCTGTGTGGTTTTTGCGCAACAGTGTTACTTGGTGGCCTTTTAGCTGAGGCCTCATTTTAAGATGCAGCCTAACATCTAATTAAGTTGTTGGGCTCAAATACATAAATGAAATGCTTCAGGAGACACGGAAAACAAGCTCCATACAACAAATGATGGTTATAAAACCAGCAGAGCATCTCAAGTGCTGCTGTCTAATGGAGATGTAACTAGGCATTCAAAAATGTGCTGAGCGTGGCCCGAGACACAGTTCTCAGGCAAAAATTATGGTGGAGGATTATTGCTTTTCCTAATGGGAAAGAGATGTGATGCTCCAGCCCCCCCTTCCCACCCCCGCGCCCGACCCTGACCAGGATAAGCAGGCGGCAGATGTATTGGCGGCTGGAAAGCAATGTGGTCCCGCTGTCATATTAGGTGCATATCAGCGACTGACAATCACAGTGAAGCAGCACAACTGTGTGTACAGTCACAACAAAGTAATGTAATAGCCATTAACTGTAAGGGGATTCGGCAAAAAGGACAATGGCCAGTAGGATAAAGTAAATAGTTTTATATATATATATGTTCCTCACAAATTAAAATAAATGTGTTATTTTGTTAATGTGGTCAGCATTTTTCAGGTCCCCAAAAAGATCTGTAACTGCAGTGAAAAAAACTAGAAACGTTTAAAAATCTCATATTTTGTTTGGTTGCTTATGGTTAAGGTTAGGGCTGGGTAGGGGTTAAGGGCGACATGTTGGGGTTACAGTTTTCCCCATAGAAGTGAATGGAGAGTCCCCATAAAGATATACATGCAAACCTGTGTGTGTGTATTTTATTTTTGAGAGAGACAAGCAGGCAGCACGGCGGCACAGTAGTTAGCACTCTGGGACCAGGGTTCGAGTCTCTCTATGGCTCCATGTGTGAGGAGTTTTCATGTTGTCGCCATGTGATTTCTGCCAGGTCCTCCTGTTTCCCCCCCACAGCTCAAAAACATGTTAAGATTAGCTGGAGTTGCCTCATTGCCTGTAGGTGTGAGTGTGCCTTGCGATGGTTTGGCGTCCACCCTGGGCTGTTTCCTGCCTTGTGCCCATAGCCTCCGTAACCCCCCATCACCCTGAATAGGATGTATATATACATGTCATTTTAGACAAAGCTTAAATGTTTGTTATACAGGAAATTATTACAAGTAATTAATTAATTAAAAAAATAGTTGATACATTAATAAATAATGGCAATAATATCATTGAAATGAAAATCTGACACATAACTGCACAGTTCTGGAGTTTGAAAAATAACTGTTGAAATATTGTAATTGTGTTGTTCTGACATCAGGCTGAAATGGACACTCAGTAAACAAACGCTGTTACACAGATGTTTGAGACGTGCCGTTCAATCCTCTCCATAAACTTCCTTTCAGGAGTCATTTCTTATTATTGACAAGTTTTACGCTAAGTGTGTATTCATATCACCCAGCCTCAGGGCCTTCTCCTTCAAATCCCAGGCAATATTGCCTGAATGGCGACTGTCTCACTTGATTGTAATCAGGCGTAGGGCTACATATTTTCCAGAGACAGATAATGAAATCTCAGCCATAATAACACACTAATGATGAATTTCTGTATGAAACAATTTGAATGAACTGTTCTTTCTAATAGAAGTTTATTGCTAGAGGTCAGGCACATGGACAAGAGGCAATTCTGAACACAGTGAAAGTGCTCAAAAGCCAAAACCCTGCCTTCTTAATTGGTATTAACTTAATTGACTTGTGACACTTGATTTACGGACAAATTAGCTAAGTTTGTGACAGCCCCAGCCCTTGGGATTTGCCACAGTCTAACTAAAAACCAGTGTGTGTTGGTTCACAATATTTATTATGTTGTCCTCCAAAATATTGCTACAGACTTTATGTCTCACAAAATTTACAAAAGTTTCAAAAATCATGACAGCATATGCCAAACACAGACAGGCAGGACCAGGCACTGCCCAGTCAGAACTCTGTGACCCACTCGCAAAGAAAAAAAAAAAAATGAAGCAAGCCGTGAGCTTCACCAGGCTGGAATTTACGGCAGGACTGCTCATTGGAAACCGGCGGTGTCCAAGGCCGATGCAAAGATGTATAACCTGGTGCATCTGGACCCTCGAGCAATGGAAAGTAATATGGTTTGATGAGTCATCTCGCATGCTTCCCTCTTCCTCTGGATGGGTTTACATTTGGTGAAACCCAAAGATTGCCTTCAAACCACAATGCAGTTGATTTGTAATGCTATGGGCAGCCATCTTGGCTGTGACTATTTCTGATGATTGCTCTGCATGGTCATATAACACTCAAATAATATAAGGTCATTTAGCAGGACTGGGTGAGCCCTATTGCACAGTGTTCTCTCATGAAACTTTCATATTGGAAGAAGGTAATTCATCAGTATATACACAGTTAAACAAATTCAGTAGTTAAATGCCTTCCACGGCCCCCCAGTCATTAAATCTGAAGGTCCTTGAAACTAAGCACATAGTGCAAAGAATATTTCCACCTACTTCATCCGTCGAAGAACTATAAACTTGTTCATCTTAAAGAATGGTCTAATATCTCATCATGCACTGTTCCTGGATTTGCAAAACAGCAATTCAGGTGAGACTGAAGTTGTTCTTAAAGCAAAGGATGACTCCACGCCTTGTTAGGTCCTTGATATTATTACATCATCGGGTGCTTTTTGTCCCACTCCTACAGCTATAATAACCTGGATCAATTAATTAGTGAATCAAAGGTTTTAGTCCATTTTATACAGAAGAAAAACCTCTTTGAGCCACCAGCCCCAACAGACAGATGAAACATACAGAGAATAATACAGACTTATGAAACCAAGAATGAAAGCAGTAGATACATTTATTTATCCCCCAAATAGAAAACCACGACAGAAAAAAAGTTTTCCTTTGCTTTCTTGAGATTTGAAACTGGGGTATTTAAGTCCATAACCATGAAATATCCAAAGCTTGTATAGCTATTGCACAGTGAACCATAAACATAGTACAGGTATAATCAGAATTAAATGGCAGATATACACCGCAAGCTGCAACTTCCTGACTCCTTTTTTATGTGTGAATTGAGTGCGCGGACCCAGGCGTCGCAGAGAGAGGCAGAAAGCCACCGTATTAGAGCATGTAATAACTGGTAATGTTCAGCACTGGGAAGCGGCTCAGGTCCCATTACGGCCCTAAACGCTTCAGGCCTTTGAAATGCTCTCACCTCCCACCCTCTCCTGACCTATGACTCACCAGTCATTCCAGCCTAATGGTAAATCTTTATTAGATTACCTTAAATCACAAAGCCTCACATTAGGGAAAAATTTGACATTCATCTCTTTTTTTTTCCAGGAGAGGGTGCCGGAGCTGCGACGCTCGGTGGCGTGCGGGCCACGCTCTCCCATGCCACGCGTCAGCGCCGGGCCCCTGGTGGTCATTGCTCATTGGCTGGAGTTTATGCGGGAGTCAGCACCCACACGTCTTATAAATACACACTGTGCACAACTTGTACTGAGAAGCAGGGGATGGTTACAGGACTGACCGTTCCCTGAATGATGCATGACGACCGACAGATAGAAACCACGCTTTTTTTTTTTTTGAGATGTATAAAGCAGGATGCTCTATGAAGATCTTTTAAGTTGCATAATTAATTACTTTCTATTAAAATACCCCATTTTCTACCAGCATATAAACAAGTAGAGCACTGGTGATGTTTGCACGATTAAGATGGCCATCGTTAACAACTGGCCCGTAAACCGCCTCGTAGCTGCCATGTTGTCCGACCAAAGTTGTGGAAGGCTCTTCATCTGAGGATGACACAATATGTCTGCCCGTGAATAACCCCCCAACATCGCCCACAGCCCCTCTGACACACGGCCTGCCTACTCGTGCGCTTCCTCCACACACCTACGGGGCAGGAAAGCTGAGCGCGCTTCCGGGATCACGCGTTCTCGCACTGACCCCTGCTGACTAACACCGTATCGCTGCTGCCTCTGCCCAAACCAGATCAGACCTGCTGACATCATCCGGTGGGAGGGACAGAGGCAGCTCGCATTGCGAAACGTTTCCAGTCATGATCCATCTGTAAGGCAAGTGCTCTTGCCAGCTCTTGCTAATTTGGTTCAACTGTGCATTTTAAAATACTGCATGTGTCCAGTTCCTGTTTTAGACTGACATCATCCTCAGTGATTGTGACAATAGCAGTATATATGGACATATGGCCTCATTGGCTTTGCCAATTTTCTCTTAAAATCCCATTGACATTGCTCATGGGGGCAGGTCTGCAGGACATGGGCTAATTCTACAGCTGAAATAAAAAAAATCAATATCTGAAATGCATTCAATAAAGAGAAACTGCCACATATAATATTCAGTTAACGCCCAGTGAACAGTTTACTGTTATAAATACGGTGTCTCTTCATCACGGAAAAACATGAATGAAAAGAACATACGCAGCTTTATTGTACTCATGTGGAAAAACGATTCATTTAAGTGTGTGATATCTGTGTGATTTGCCTCCTTGATTTATGCACTTATTCTATTATGGCACTTAATTATTCTTTAAATATTTTATTAGTTACCCCCATTGCAATGACAAGAAGAGTAATAACACCCCAAATTCAGTTTCTAATTACATGAAACAATTTCCTCAAAGATAAGAGTGCAAATGGGTCTGCTCAAAGGCTTATTAGTCATGGCACAAAATCATTGTAAAAAACAGCTGGTGGTTAAATATACTATAAAGACAAAGTGAAACCAAGCTAATAGCTTCAGATCTAATTGTAGTAAAGATTCTCTGTCAGTCCAGTGTGGCTTCAGCATCACGCTCTGATTACCAGTTGGACATTGCGCTTCTGTCATGCACTGCATGCATATTTTTGCTTCGTGCAAAAATGAAAAAAAATCCAACTTTGATTTGTGCAGAATATTTAATACAGGACTCATACCCTCACACTCCATTGTGTGTTCTTTTCCCATAACAACAGAAAAATAATGCATGTTATACCCCTTACAAAGTACTTCAACATTCTTTCCTATATCACCCGGTCTGCTAGCTCCTAGTTTTAACTCATAGGGTTTATTTTTCTTTACTTTATTTGCTTGCATATCAAATAACCCATTTGTTAATAGATTCATAGATGTTACAGGGTGTTACAATTCACTAGTTAAAGGGTTTTCACTAATTTGCTCAATAACAATTGTTATGACTGGTGGTTGCAGAAAGAAATCTGCTCAGGTTTGTCCATGCTGCTCTAAAGGAACAGATGTGCATTCAAATAATTTGTTTAATTTATGGATGCCAACTGTGTTAACCAGTTTTAAATACCTTTTGGTTTATTGACATGATCCCCGTTAGAACACTCAACAAACTACTCTGGAATTAATGTTTTTCTTCCGGCATGTATTCGTTTGTGATCCCACAGGAGAACATTTCATGCTTTTTCTCTTATTCTGGAGAACTTTTGATCACATCTACCTTATGAGCATGATCAGTAAAATCACTCACATAGATTTAATAATGCTGTCTGTAGAAGTGTTTCATAGCCACATTTAGGGGGCAGTTAGGAATGACAAAAACACTGATTTACGACTAGAACCAAAGAACACACTAGATAAGGTTCTGGCTTTGCTTCCAGATTGAATTTGTGTTCCATTCAAACTCATTTATGGAAATAAAACAACAGCAAGTTAAAAGATGCTTTAAATGAAGTGTCTGACAAACATTTATTCCAGGATACGTGCCAAATATTTATGCTAATTCTGAATCATTACCTAAACCAGTCCATCGGTTACATAAATGTAGATTAGGTTGATGTATCTGAAAACAGTATTTTAATTCATACACCGTTTCTTAAAAAATTGTTAGCAAGCTGGTATGTGGTAAATAAAGGTCTACGATGGTAAGTGAATTCGCCTTTCGTTTTTCCACAAGTCTGTTTGACAGTGAAGATAACTGTTGCCATATTGTGACATTTCATATTGGGATAAATGCATAGATTCACACACAAGCATTTTGCGCTCGTGTTGTTCTTTCAGCCTCAGATGTTATGTTAAATCACAAGTGCGCCGTCCAATTCCTAAGATGGAGATGCACGAATCAAGGCCTTTACGAAAGGATTTCATTTGACGTGGTAATCTGACAGACTCGGCTGCCGTTAAGTCAAATCTATCCAATGTCTGCACTGAACGTTACGTTTAATTAATAAGCATTCAGACGTCCACTTAAATCAGTCAATACGCTTCTTCAAACGCTCCTTTTTTTCCCTGATCTGATACCTGCATTTGAGGAATGTTGGCAGCATTCCACTCTTGTGATTTCGTACAGGGAGAACGAGGAGGGAGGAAAATGTGTTACAGAGGAGGACACGTGTCAGCGGGTTTGAGTCCCCATGCAGAGGGAGTTGCTGCAGTGTCACACGCATGCTTACAGTAAAGCACTATAACTAATGCTTTTCGTAGGGGACCAACCATTAAAATATCTAACTGATCATCAGGACAAGGTGGATCAGTATGGCAAATCATGCTTTGTTAATTAGGCACAAAAAACAGAAATGCATCAAAAGAAAAGCAGAAAAGATATGAACAAGAAAAAAAAAGATCAAATAAGCCTGCATTTTTTCCCTCCCATCTCTCATGGCAAATACAAATGACAAACATACTCAATAATGCAACAAATAATACAATCAATAATAAGTCTCCATAGGCTCTTTGCACGGTTTTGCAAACAGCACAACTTCTGCTTGAGGTTGGATGTCAGAAGATGCAAAATGTCCTGTGGAGCAACAGTAAGCGGAAAAAAACAGCTTTATTAGATACTCTTCTGCACTTTTGGGTCATTTATCTTTAATTTACCTGCCATTCTCTTATCCATCACACCACCGTAAAATAATTGGCAGTAGCAGAGAATGACTTTAAAGGTCTTAAACTACACGGCAAAAGTAATTTTACATGCTATTATAAAATGAATAACTCTTGGGATTTTGTGACGCATATATATCAAGCTTGTTTATTTTTAAAACTCATTATCGCCATGGCTGAATTGCAGGTTAAAGGTTTATTAGCATGAGGCTATTGCGTAGCAGTAATCACCTTGCATTTCTTCCACCAATAAAACCCCTGAGAAAATAGATCAGCATTGTGCTCCCACAATAATGGCACAGTTATCTTTAAATTATGCAGAGTGTTCCTACTTACAGCATGGGAGCAGCTGGATCGCTAACTCTACTGGAAAAAAAGGCAAACAGGAATGTGTTGAAGCCCTGTAATCTCTGACGATGGAGAAAAACAAACAGACAGACAAACAATCAAACAAGACCCACAGATGATCATTGACGTTCCAAGAGTCTGCTTGGGACTGGTTCACCCATGTGACTGCACAGGGTCTATTCATAGCTTGGAAGCCGGTTGCCATAAATGTGCCTTGGCGATACATTCGGATGAAAGAGAGGCCCATCAAAGATTTGTTTGCCCATTCATATCCCACATAACCAAAAATGAGGTCAGAAAGCATGGGTGACCACGGTAAGCAAATGTTGTGTTTAAAATCCAAAAATTGTGAATAGATCCATGAATATGCATAAATGATATGTCATATACATCTATGAATTATGGCTACTGCGTCCCAGTTTGATGAATGGCGAAGTATATAACTGTATCTGACCTGTATCCTTCTACTGGGTAAGCAGTTCAAAGATCAAAGATTGATGAATGTATAGATTATCATCTGCTGTTCTAGTACTTTAAACGCTTTCAAAAAACAGCACATGCTATATCACTACATCCTGTATTATTTTGTTTAATTGCTGGTCTGGGATATATAAACACAAACTGATGCCCCACCATTCTCTGCATGGTGGGGCTTATCGCTCTGCCTATGATGTAAATTCATGACCCTGGAAATAAAGACTTTCTGACATATTTGAAATAAAAGTTTTGGAAACCTCTTCCCCCCCAGAAGTGCAGAAGTGAATCATCAGACAAACGTGAAATGGCACAGGACTGGCACAAAAACCTGGTGCAGTATTGGTTTATTCTGCAGACTGCATTTAATCATTCACCACTTTTAATATGTTTTTAATGCAACTCAAATTCATACTGGAGCAGTACTACTGCATTGATGGCGCACAAACTAAACAGGTTCACCATAAGTGGGGTCAACAGTTTCTTACAGATGAGGCTTGATGTTTCTCCACATTAAATAAAACTTTAAAGTTGCATATGAAATAAGACAACTACATTTTGTAGACCTATATTAATGAACGTAAAATGCTAATATTTGACTGAGTATTGTTGATCGCGTATTGAATGGTTGAAAATGAATACGTCTTTGACTTCCAAGTATATGCATTGCTGGCATGCATCATTAACGCAGTATGCTTACACAATTCCAATAAAGAGGAAAATTCTGAAGTAACCTGTTTTTAATCTGCTGCATTTCTAGTTGTGAGGTGACCCTCTGTAGTCGGAGGTAAAGTAATAAGGGAGGAATTGGATGAATACAATTTAAACAACTTAATGGTAGGTGCTTGGTTGCTATTTACTTCAGGTTCTTCAGGGAAATGCATTTTTGCTGTACAACCAGCCTATTTCTCTGTGTGGCCTGGAATGAATTGCCGGAATGAAACGCCAGAGCCAATCTACGCATTTTCCTGACTGATTCATGCACCCTTGCATTTTATTTATTTATATATTGTTATTATTGCGCCGGCTTAAAAGCTGAACAAAAAATCTATAATGGTTCCTGGTTTATACAAGCGGGTAAAGCACTGGCTCAATTTTTACTTAAGTCAAGAAGCAGCAAGTAAACGCATCTTGAGCAATGTCATTTGCGATGTTTTTGGATGCTAAAATAATTTACAATTCTGCTCATTCTGAACTTTTCCCACCCTGTGAAGGATCGTGACTGGGCATTTCATAAATGGTGCAAAATAGTGTTATGATGTAATGTACATTCATAAGTAGTAGTTCAGGTCGCTCAAAACTGCATAGTTATTTTGTTTTTATCTGCTTTAGTCGTATTTTCTACAATTTATGGTGGTTGAAGAGCTCTGGAACTTATTTACATATTAATTGCATGTCTGTTCTGCGCCAGAGGGCACAAATACTTATAGAGGCATGACGAGCATGTAGAGCGCCACATGCACTGCCTGAGACAAAGTGAAACTGGCTTTACCACCTTTGCGCCCTCTCCACAAACAGAGTTGGGTAATTCAGATCCAGAAAGTAAAAGTCCAGACCAAGATATTGTTTTAAATCAACCAGTTGAGCATAAAGAGTAACAGAGTCACAGAGTACTTAACTGGCTGGTTGAAACAAAATCTCGGTCTGGACATTTACTCTCTGGATCTAAATTACCCAACTGTTCACAAATGACATCCTAGGTAGTGCCTATGTAACCTAATGGGTTGACAGCACTGATTCTAACTATGATAGAGGTCTCTCTAATAAGCCTAATATGACTAGAGCTGAAGTTTTACCATGGGCTACTGTTGCACTACAGTCACTGGATTGGTGTCAGAATGCGATACCAATGTACAATTTGAAAAATGACAGGTTTGAAAATGCTGACTGATGTCTCTTAGTATACCCAAAGGGTATATCAGTGTGAGTGTGTCTGCATGTTCCTTCAGGGGGGCACCCCATCTGCATGGAATAGGTGCCAAGCAAATCTGACCAGGATACACAGTTCAAAGAAGGATGAGTGGATGGATGATGATCTTTGTCGTCATCATCAACGCCATCATAGTTTTTCTCCGGGTTAGGATCAGTTGGGTAGATTCTGCACGGTACCTGAAAGGACTAATCCTTTCAATTCCAAGAGAAAACTCTGACCTCAGGTTTGACACTGCTGATCTTCAAACTGGCCATCAAACCATTTAAGTTTGTACTGTGGGTTTTAGTTGGATGGAGCTGGAATTGCAGCATCATCTAAAAATAATATTGATGTAACCTCTGATCCACATACCAGCAGCCCGTTCAGCCATGGCAACTCCTTACTACCATATTCTGTTCTTCAAAGTGTTCCAGTCACCTAGAGATGGTGGTAGGCAGCCACCTTTGTTACCTAATGGGTTGAACTGCACTGCTTCCAACACTCAGCAGTGTCCCTGGATTTGGGCAGTGCTTCCTCACTTCTACTCAACACAACCTGGAGAGGGTCCTGTCCCCACGTCCTCAGGCATTAAACAGTTTTCCACAGCACATTTTGGGCCACACATTCTCTATAACTTCCCCAGATACTTCACATGCAAAAGATTTTACCTCTGTGCCTGCCTTTGTCACATCTCTCAGGTGTCTCAGGAAATCTACATTCAACTATTACACTGAAGGTCTCCTCCTTCAGCTTGACAGCTTCCCTCACTCCTGTTGTCCACCAGCAGTTTCTAGGGTTACCTCTGGCCACAGCACTCTGTAGCCACTGCAATAACTGAAGTTTTGAACTTGATCTGTTCAATGTCATCAGCCTCACTTAGTCACTCAGAGTGCATCCACAATTGCATACTTTTTGCTGTGTAGTAGGTGAGATATAGTATGCAAAGTGAGCTTCATGTCTGAATCCTCAGCATGGGTGAGAAAGTAGGTGAATGGTATCTGGATGACATAATGCATTCTGCAAAATTCCAAAGCGTGCAACTCACAGATACTATTCTATGCCACCAATCCACTGGAGCTGCACTCAGAGATGAGCAATGTTGCATCCTCAGATATTTTTGTCAAGATGGCAGAGGAAGGCCATCTGAAATTTTAGCGGAAAATAAGAGCCAGTTACATAAGTTGACTCGAACATGCATTTTTCTCTTTGATAGTTTTAAAAACTTATAAAATTTTGCAGGGGTCAGGGTATGTTGTTGTTACGAATCTGCATCTGGTCATATGTGAGTTGGCAGCTGTAGTGTGTCCAAAAGCATGCATATATATAGTATATACCATACTAACGGTCAAGTAGTAGGTTTCTGACACCACCAGGTGATCAAGAGTTGATAGCTCTGCTTTTCTCATCACCCAAACATTGAAAATACATAACTTCTCATCAGATAGTAAAGTCAATCAATGATCTCTGACCAAGGGTGCTGTGACAGCAAGTACACTTATAAACATCCTGGTGAGTAAGTACGGTGTTCGCTTTAGACAATCCGTGGCTTTAACAGAAACCTAATAACACTTCACCACTCTGGTGCTGACCCTGGAGGCCATTCTTCCCCTTTACACCCTCCCAGTATTCCCATCATTCTCCACATGTGCACTGAAGTCTCCCAATAGAGCCTGAATGTCTGTAGGAGCTACGGTTTTGAGCACCTGACCCATTTTCTCTAAGAACAATGGGTACTCTGAATTACTATTCTATCTCTACACACAAACAATAGCCAGAGAATTTCTGCAAAGTGCAGTCATGTAGAGACAGCCTTCTTGTCCACTGGGGAAAACTCCTGCAGCCCAACCCTCAGGCTGAGACTTGTGAATATCCCAGCACCCACCTGTCTTACACCATAGGGGACACTTCACCTCCAATTAATCAGTCTAGTTCCAGAGCCCACACCGTGTGTGTGGAGGTAATGCCGACTACATACTGCCCAAACTATTTCTGGCTTCTGCTTCACCAGAGACCTTATGTTCCGTGTTTTCAAACCCTGTGTCCTGTCTTCCTGCTGGAGATTCTGCATCTGACTGGCACTTTTCACCTCACAGGCTGTGAGGTCAGAAGATGGATCAGTGGCTCACAATAACCATATTACAGCCCCCTGGTTTCCTTTAGTGCTTTTCATGACAGTCTTTGTTGGATCATAGTTTGTCTGGACCCTCCCCAAAAGCCCCCCGCCCCCCACCTCCAGGAACTCCAGATGACAGAGTTCCATGGATCATTGAAACAAACAAACCCCTTTGCCATGTTAAGATCACAATCCTCTGAAGGCTGTACATGTATATGGATATTTGCTGGAGGCTCTGGCCTGTTGGTGTGTGGGTTGTCATTGGGTGCTTAAAGCAGAAACCTAATAAAGATTTAATTGAAAAACAAATACTAATGACAATTGATGCCCTTCGTATAAACAGACAGTCATGGTCATTATTTTCCTTTGAACATATGTCCAGGTAATTAGGTTTGGGGGAATTAAATGTCCCACAAGGCCACTGTCAAAATACACTGTCAAAATACACTGTGCTGATGCTGCATGGTAGATAAAAAAGTGTGGCCCACAAATCATAATAAAAGCATTCAAGTAATGCTATGTATGGTGGATTTCGCTGTTACACAGTGGTATGAAAGAGCAGCAAGCAGACATGTGAGGGAAATGAAAAACCCATCAATTCAGAGAAAACGATGTGAATATATCAAACGAAAGCAGGTATGGGAACTGCCTCTGTTCAAGACAAAAAAGGCAGGCACAGAAAAAAGAAAGTAAGGGATGGTAGTCCAGTCCCTTTTTGCTTCTACCCTAATGGCAACACAGCTGCTTCTTCTGTCCTAGTTTCTCTTGTTAGTAAGATGAGAGCCAGAGTTGTCAATTTCATACAAGGATCGGTTGGGGGGAGGATTATAGACCAAAGTCTGCACACTGAGGTCACACTTATTGCCGTAGTCTGTGAATACCCTAAACGTACTGGTTTGTATGCTTCATGAATTATGTTGTTTTTTTGTTTTTTGTTTTATTTTTAAAAAAGGAATACCTTGTTTTTCAACTGTGTTAAGATCATAAAAAGTCTTACAGAGAATTCCTTTACAAGAAATTACATTGTACAATTCCAGAACAAAGAAGAGGTCTTAAAATTTCTATTTCCATAACATTCTCTCTTTGGCACCCATTATGCTATGCTGGAATAAAACACAGCATCCTGACGAACAAACGTCCATAAGGTTCCCACTAAACGGTGCTGCTGTCTGTTGCTGATGCATTGATAGGCACGGAATGTGTCAAGCTAAATATAACCTCTAAAACAATATTTATAAAAGATATAAAATGGTATAGATACCCGCAGTCATCACCTGTCAACGCCTTTTGTCTAATGATGATGTGTTTAATGCTTAGAGACCTGATTTCTGCCAGGTACACAGCTGAGGGTATGTATTTATTTTAGCACTGTATTGTGCTGATGACTCATCCTCTCCCATTTTGCAGGCTTATTAAACAATGAGGACATCCTGCACTACTGATTCCCTTTCTACAGCTGGAATATGGGATGTTAATTGTTTTACTATAAATGACATTAGAAAAAGATTGTTTTCAAACCCACATGCTAATAAAGTTATAAATTAAAAATGTACATTCAATGACATGTCCCATGAAAACATCTGTTCATTTGTGTTGCTCAATGTCCAAAAAAGAATACCACAAACACAAAGTAGATCTGAAGTGATATTTTGGTTCCAGAAAAACGCCTTCCTTTCTGTGGAGCACTGATATTCAGATGTGCTATGAATATATCCTGCATGTCAGTTTGAGAAATGGTGGACCTCTGCAGCATAGTTCAAATACAGTACTTTATTTACCTGGTGGCACCCTCAGAGTATGGCAGAGAGCTGACAGCACTTAAGGAACATTTAAAGAACTCTGACACAGCTAGTTCCAAACATTGCTCGTTTAGGTAACGTGATAAGTAATTTTTGACGGGGGCCTTGTAGCCTTTGAACAAAGAACATGGTCTAAGTTTATTTCTTACAGGGATTTGTTTGTCATTACAGAATTTAATTATAATGCATTTTGACCCCTATTTCAGCAATGGTATTTTAATGGTATTTTCTATTATTCAGTCTGTCATTTCTTTTCTGCAGATGTGTATTTGCCATAGGCAGAGGAAATACAAGAGTTTCTAAACACTCTCCTATAAGACTTGCATTTTAACAGCATGTGTGATGTGTTCTACTGCAATATTGGTAGTCAAATCTGTAACAGAGATAGCTGGCATTTGATTAAACCAGACAAAGTAAAGCTTGGTTCCTGTCATACCCAGACAAGCATATGTATTATCCCAGTAAAACACTAGCTGTAAATCTAAATCCCAATTGTTTGCCAGAAGGTATCCCCAGATTTCCTGGCAACAGCATAAGCCCTCCACACACCTGCTGTACTTCTGTCTCCTTTATCTAGCTACACAATGTTTTGCGTTATTTACATTTATTTTTTAACAGATAATATTAAAATATTTGAAATATGAGATAACCCATATCGCTCGCTACTCAGTTGCGTAACCAAAGCTAAAATCGTGATACGCTGATGTAAGTGGACAACTGTGTATTAAGGCATCGCTAAAAAAGTTCCCAGGTTGGGGTTGTGTAATAAGGAAAGGAAAAAATGAAAAATGTACTAGTAGGAGCAAATGCCTGGGAAGCAGTCAGTATATACAGCTGGAAATTCAAGCTATTCCTGGGTTTTATTATTATAAAGAATAAATATTTAGTTCATGCAATCCAAGTCAGTGTGATCTGAACATCATTCCATTAGCTTTGCAACATTGAAATGTAAGTACCCCTTTTTTGGAATGTGCAAAATGCCTTTTTGGCTGGACACCCCCTACCATCCCCAGTTATTCAGGTGTGAGTCAAGAACGACTGCAGTTTGGGGGCTGGTGGGGAGGGGGGGGGGGGTTGTAAATGCGATGTCACGTCTCCGGGCGCCGTATAAACATTCCCGGATGTGTTTGTATTATCCCGGATTGTCGCTTGCCGCACTCGGACTGATTCACTGGGTCTGCTGTCAGGCTGAAGCATGCGGAATATGCAGCGAGGTCACATGTGGAATTTCTAAGACGAATCCCAACACAACTTTTGCCTGTTTTTGGGCAATGGTCTGGATGTATTTCAAAACGGTGAAATAAGGGTGATCCATTGGACTTTCAAAGACCTTTCAAAATATCATTGCATTAAAATACAGTTTGCATTAACATCGCCAAGCAGGATACATTTTTATATATCGTTCTGTTTTGCCGGCACCTGACTGGGTTTCATGTGGATATGGGGGGGTGGGGGGGTTGGTGTCCCCGCCTCCCCCGATGCTAATTCTCATGCAGTACAATATAACACCCCGTGAACAAAGGGGGCTTTGGCATGTCTTCACCCTTTTCCCTCTGAAAATACTTCAATTTTGATAATGGGCTGCTTGTTGACGCTGGACATTTTATCCCTGTGGAGAATACAGCTGAGAACACATTACAATTTCAGATCAGACAATGGTACATTCAAAACCAAATGGAACCGTTTGTCATATCAACCTAACATGTAGTATATTTGTGATATACTAAAAATTAGTACTAAACTGACTGGGGTAAAAAGTTAATGTTAAAAGGCAGCTTTAGGTCAACTTTCATTGTTGCAAGTGACACATCTCTAGTAGAACTACTGGTAATTTGCATGTAAAACACCATTCTGCCGATATTAACTTTTAAACACGTTTCACTGTAATGAAAAACACAAACCGGCCAATCATGTGAATCGGTGGAAATCCATCCCCCCCCCCCCCCCCCCCCCAGCAAGCTGATCCAGCACTGTCCGGCTCTGAAAATGGGTATCGCAACACAACACAAGCTAGTGCTGTCCAGTGGTGAACTGTGGAGACGCTCGGTGACAGTCTGGCCTTCAACATCATGCCATCTTCTTCCCCCGTGATGGCAGGCAGCAACATAAAAGGTGGGCGTGCGACAGAGACTAAAATGAAGTGATCAGTATACACAAGCTGGACCCTTCTCTGACATCACAGGAGAGGTGCTTTCACATCTCACAGAGTGCTGCTTGACACCCAATCACAGTCAGTCTGCCCCAGCATGGCAACTCGTACTTCTGAGGTTGCAGAGAACCTCTTCCATCTGCAGTGTTTGCCTGCTACTCTGGAGGGTATATATTTTTGTGTGTGTATATATATATATATATATATATATATATATATATACACAAGAGTATATATATATACTCTTCATCCAAAACACCGTCAATTTGACATAAAATGGAACAACATTCGAAGCCCTTTGAAACTGAACCAGGCTGTACGTAAGCGATTGTCAGTAAAAACAATGTCATCGTGGGTAATTATACGTGGGGATGCAGCGCGACATCCTTAAGGTGAGCAGAGGAGCACTCAGAACAAGCAACAGCTGGGGGGCTTTTTATGGCTCAATCCAGGCTGCCTTTGTTACTCCCCCGTTTGATAGCTGGTGAATCAAAGGGGTCCAGCCTTTGCGGCAGTGACGTCACGATGGGGCATCAATCACGATCCTTCGGATTTCTCAGGTATAAAAATGATACATCTGCCGATCTCTTGTTCTGAATGAAAAAGCTGTCAGTAAAAAGGACAGAATGGACTCGGCAAATGATAAATAAGGCTTTTTTGAAGGTTATTTGGGGTGGAGACAGAGTTGCCTCACTGCAGTGCAACATGTGTTTCAGTATGTTCATCTATATAAATATCTAGACCGTTGATTACTAAAATTTCTTTTTAGTAGGCATATGAACGGTATATTTTATTTACATAGTTTTTTCCATTTTAATATGAAGAAACTGAAAATTAAATAGTGATAAAATTATTGGGGAGACTGGAGACAATTGGTGACCAGAGTCAGTTGTTTGAAGTGACACAGTAATTAATCTTCCCGTATAATTTAGATTGTCCCAAACACATCCGATGTTTTGAAGACTAGAACAGCTTTGCTTTAAAAGGACTTTTTTGAATTGCGTCATATTTCTACATTTTCTAAATATTACAATTAAAAAAAGTTCAACACTTTGCCTCCAGTCCCCCCTTTGCTGTGTGGGGAGTGGTTCATCTTGTTGTCCAGTCCCTGCAGTGATTTGCAATGGTGGCCACACTTTCTCCTGGTATCTGCCTTCAAGAAATCCATCCATTGATCTTTCATAACCACATTCCAGATGTAGGGTCGCGGTGATCCTTCAGCATATCCCAGGAAGCACTGTGTGTGTGTGTGTGTGTGTGTGTGTGTGGGGGGGGGGGGGATGAGGCTTGTGGAGAATGTGCAAACTCCACAAACAGGGG
>JABFDZ020000022.1:20413268-20424346 GCA_019775955.2 Pollimyrus isidori | reverse complement strand
GGGGGGGGGTGGGGGGGGGGGGGGGGGGGCGCGCGCCGCCCCCCCCCCCAGGCCTGTGGAGAAAGCGCACACTCCACAAACAGGGGGCTCACAACCCTGGGGGAGTGAGGTGTGAATGAAGCTATTGCTGGACTTATAATAGATGCCGGGCAACAAAACAAAACTTCTATAGAAAATGCACGAGTTGTCACCTTATTTTACGTTAATATACTGCCAGTCCTGTTCAACGGACTTTTCTGGTCCATGAATTTTTGGCACGACATAAGCTTGCTGATCTAGGAGGAACCGAAAATGTGCAGCATCTGGCCCAAGGGCCAGTTGAGGAAACACTGATATAGGATAATAGACATCAGATTAATATATACAGTAGGGAAGGATTTACCTGTACTGTGCTACTCCATGCAGCGATTTCCGAATCCATACATACTGCAAACCACCATCGCCAAGTGAAAATCTCAGGCCCACCAGCATGAGAAGCAGTGATCTGCTACCCATCTCTTCGATATTAATTGAGAATTGTATGGAAGCTGGCGTGTTCATAAACATTCTGACAGAAGTCTGCCTATGCCGACTGACATGCCTGGTGTCAGTTATGGAGGAAAAGTGCTGGCAGCAAGGATTTGACCAATCTGGGCTTGTCACCTTGACTACATTGCTGACTGTCTGAAACTAAGGCTTGCAAATGTTTTCCATCTACTGGCAAAGTCATCTCAAGCTGAGGAGCTCTCGGTCACTCTCAAGGGTACCATGGTTACCCTCATCATCAACTTTCTCACTTATTATAGGAATTTCCTATATATTTTATACAGCTAGCTGAATTGTGAGGTAAATGTTTAAATGACCTACATAAGGCATTTGCTTAATATATATATATATATATATATATATATATATGTGTGTGTGTGTGTGTGTATCTGTATTCTTTAAATTAGCATAGCAAAGATACTTTATTAATCCTTCTTTCTTTTTTCACCCCATCTTGCTCTCCATACAAGCGAGAACAGGATCGGGGGGGTCACAGCGTAGGGACAGCCA
The DNA here is from genome assembly GCA_019775955.2 of Pollimyrus isidori. Lineage (NCBI taxonomy): Eukaryota > Metazoa > Chordata > Actinopteri > Osteoglossiformes > Mormyridae > Pollimyrus > Pollimyrus isidori. Next base: position 20,423,311 of record JABFDZ020000022.1, on the reverse strand, counting down.
CCTTGTACCACCCAGGGAGCTGCAGATTAAGGGTCTGGCTCAAGGGCACACAGACATGTGACTAATTTGCCGACCAAACCAGCGACCTTCTGACCACGGGCACGGAGGCTTAGCCTGCTGAGCCACACGACGCACACCGGCTCTCGTTCCGTCCGCTATTTGGTGATAATTGTGTTACGTCCCTTTTAACTGAATGCTGGCTGTAGAATGATTCACAATGGCAACGCTGACTTTGTGCTAAATCACTGCCACATGGCCATACCCCGAATGCTTCACGGCAACATTGGTTGTTCTCATCCATCACTTAAGTCTCACATTAATCATATAAATGAATATGTAATTCTGCTCCATTAATGCCATTGGTGCAAACTGATTGAATATTAAACATATTAGCACAATACTTAAACCAGACATTGTGTTTAATAGGGAAATTGAAACGTGATGAGACTAAGCACATAATTGCAAAGATGTGACAGTGTGTTTTGGTAACTGTGTTTCCTTTAAAACCAGACTGATTTAGAAATACATATATAAAGGGGTCAGATAAGGGTAACAGTAACAATGTAAAATGTAATTATGGTGAAAAAAGGCAGAAAATAATATAAAGGTCATGCAGCTTTAAAAAGATGCTAATTACTCTAACTGAATGTATGCCACTGCAAAATAATAGGTTTGTCATCTTGTTGTCCTAAACATAAAAGAGAAGATACATTCAGATCTTTTGAGGCAATTAACTTTTGTTTCACCCAAAATCACTTAAGTGTTTGTATATTTTAACTAAACATAGTGAAAAAAACATGTATAAATATAATTTTGGCTTCTTTGTGAAATGTGATAATTTAGATGAAAAAGGAAACGGAGTTTTAATTTAGTTATTAAGATAGATAGATAATTTATCTGAAAATTACACATTATCATCTCAACACAAATAAACAAATACTGCTAGAAGAAGCAATTGACTAAAAAGTGCAGCGTGAAGAAACGGGCTGTGCAAAACTCAACAAATGAACCATGAACCAAACCATAAAGGGTTTCCTGTGGATTGGAGAAACTTAAACTGTGGCAGCACTTACTGTTGGGTAAGCAACGTATTGCCAAGTAATTATGCAGCATTTGTTGACGGGGTAAGCACAGCAAGGAAAAATAATGCGCATGGTCAGGAAAAGCAGCGAAAGGCCTCCTGCAACACACGTTAGGCGTTTAGGACAATGCTTATACGAAGAGCAGTGATAATGTAACGTGAGAAAAGAGGAACAATTGTACCCTCCTTATAATTGGCCTGGAAAAGCTGCGATGGCCCCGGTTTTAATTATGTTAGAAATAGGAAACGGCGTCCCGTAGTTGATTTATCAAAGCCGTAGGATTTTTATTGAGCTGCCCTTGAGGAAAGAATTAGGGGGATGACGCACGGAACTCAGGTGTTGGCGAGTGCGAAGGACGCGTTTAGAGAAGGGTCCACTCGCAGCAGCCAGCCGCCGCTTCGGCTCCTCTTCTTCCGGCGCTTGAAATAATACCATCTCCCGTTTTTACCTGACTTAAGCCAAATCCTTTCTCGACGGTTTCACTCAGGGTCTACCCTAGCTCTGACGACGACCCCCATGCATAGGCAGACGCGCAAACACTACATATGAATGTCTAAATTTGCAGGTTTATAAACGTGTGCGTGAAGATTCACCAAATTAAACATTAAACAGGATATAATGCGTGCGCGTGCCTGTGCAGATGTCTGTCAATAATCACTTGACGGGAGGGAGCGCAGAGGTTCTGTGCCGGTGGTAATATGACAAAGATTAAAATTACATGGAATAATTCACTCCTAACTGCCATGGAGCCCCCTCCCTCCCTTCCCCCACAGCTGTCCGTCCCGTCGATATGATTAGAAAGACTCCTCCCCGGCTGAGTGAGACGCTTAATTACTCCTTGCGGGGGTTCACAGAAACAAAGGGGGAGGGGTAGGGGGGCAGTTCCTCCTAGCCGGCAGCTGCTGCCGTCTAATAGAAGCGTAAATAAATGAATCAGTTAGGAGGGAAAGCCGTGGCGTGTGTGCGCGCCTGTGTACGTGAGTGCGCATATATGTTTGGGTGTGTGCGTGCATGCAGGCGTGTTCGTGCGTGTGCGGCTGCAGGGTGTGCATCTGCATATGTGTCCGGGGTGCGTGTCTGGTCTTGCTGGTGTATTTCTAACAAGAGATGCGCTGCCTTATTTAAAAAAATAAATAAATAATAAAAAACACCAACTCCCAGAGGTATGTGAGAAAAGCCTCCCTCTTCTGTGCTGTCAAGGATATGTGCGTAATAGTCACTCTCTGACGTGATCCGGGCTCGCAATGTGTGCTGGCAACACCTTTGGTGAGAAATTATTTATAAGTCAGAGACAGGAAACAGAGGCAAAAATACCGCCGTGTCTTTGGACAGAATCCTGTGATTCTGCGGTAAAGACGGCACTATTATGCCGTAATGTTCTGTGTATTTATCAGCTGCTAACCCCAGGGCACTTCCTCATTTCTTACAGCCCTGTGTTTTGGTGGATAACTCCATAACATCCCCGTGCTAATTTTGGTACACTTTGCTGCTCTCCGCTGGGGCTGTGTGTGTTCCTGTGTTTGTGCCTGTGTGTCTGGGTGTGCGCGCTCGCTGGTTTCACTGTGTCAACATTTCTTTAAAACAAAATCCTCCCTCGCCATTACAACTGTTTAAATACTGCTTAATATTGTTCATAAACATCTTTTGGTACCAATAATATGTTTATTGTATATATCCTCTTCTAGGTATATTACAGTATGTCTTGACGCTGTTTGTAATAGATCCGTATTCACAGTGTGGACAGGCAGATTGCCATGGATACGATTGAGCACACTGAGAAGGGGCCGTTAACATTAAATGAAACAATTATCAGAAGCAGTAATCCAGAAAGTAGTAATCGCTACCAGGACGACTGCGTAGCTTCACAATCCAAGGCCTTGTTATGATGTGCAGTGCCATAAGTCCTTGCAGACATCTTGGGGCTATGCCACCTAGCCTTTTTTTTTTGTTTGATATTGTGCAGCTGTAGGATAAGATCATTCCCTGATCTTATGTACATCTGACTGTGGAAACCAAAGATGTTTAGTGCAGATTTAACATAGACAAATTGTCAGATTGTCATCAAAAGAAATGCTTAATAGGGGCGTAAAAAAATCCTGCGAATTTCATACGTCTGGCCTATGTGGCGAGAATCTCTATCCCAAAACGTCCAATGTGCATATGAAGTGTGGGAGGATCTTAAACTGTGGCTGAAGAGGTCAGTAGGTAGCAATTTATATGATTTAGGTCACACCAGATAACAACAATTCATCACGATACAGACAAAGGAATATAGATAAATGATGGATAAACGGGAGCTACACTTTCATTAAATGACACATGACAAATAGTTCTTGTCTCCTGCAGCCAATATTCCGGTAATAAGTCCTAATTGCAGTATTAAGCCAGAACTGAGTCTTGTTTATCTTGGTTTTATGTTTGAGAGAGTTTATGGCGCGATGACACGTGTGCATGTGGTTATTCAGCCCCACCCTCCCCATATCCGCGAAACATGAATATTTCATAAACATTTTTGCCGTTCTTCCCTAGAAATGAGACACAGCAAACCCTTCGGCCGAAATATAAATTAGATGTCAATGAAAGACGAAAAGAATATTACCTTTAATCATCAAAAGAAATTCTTCTTATTCTGCGTGGAGTATTTATAATTATTTTTAAATGCAATGCATACGTCCTCAGCAGCAGCAGCAACAGGGGCGGGGGGGGGGTGTTAAGCAGCGGTGAGTCATCGTGGGTCTGCTCACATAACGCTGTGATGTTAATCAGCCCACCTGTGCTGCACACTGTCCTCTAAGGCAGAGTCTCACGTGTGGCTAAATCATCACCACGCTGAGGCTCTGCTGTCTAGTCCCAGATAATTTTCTTCTTTTTTTTAACACCATAAACATACCAAACAGGCAGGGGCACCGTTGGGGGGGGTTAGGTAGGATGATTCCAAGGGTCCGTGAGTGACAAAAAATTTTGGAATTTGGATGGGTCTTGGTTGAGGGCCCGGTATCTCTCGTAACATCCCTGCAAAGAAGTTCCTCGGAAGCCTCACGACTCCGGGATTGGGGGGAGGTGTTTTCAAATCCACGCCCCCAGCTCTCTGCGTGTTGAGTTTGCGTGGTCTCGGTGCCTCATGGCGGTTCCCTCCAGGGACACGTGTTTCCTGCTGTGGTCCAAAGACATGGGGTTAGTGGGACGGGCATCCTCGGTGGCTCATAGTGTGTGACTGTGCCTGTGTGCATGCCCTGGTGTGGGCTGCCATCCCATGCAAGGTGTACCCTGCTTTGAGCCTAATGGATGGGTTTTATGCCAAATTCATGGAAAAAAATATCTCTAAAGCCCAGGAAAGTGGGTGGGAGTGATGCCAGACGCATGAGCTCCAACTAGTTTGTAGTATAACTGTATTCTATGAAGAAAAAGCACAAATTAAAGTTGAACCATGACTCAAGCTGTATTCAGATGAAAACAGCAATGTTACAATGGTGAAATGGGACCCTGAGTTTACCCTTGAGACTCAGTTGCACTGAATGAAGGCTTAAAACGGTAGAAACCATGGCGCTCATGTTGTATAAGGAGATGACTCACCACCATCTTTATATCTTGAAAAGATGAAGAACTGTTTCATTGGTCCCCTGTCAGAATAATTCACTCTTGAAGTTCTTTGGGAGGTACCCGTCATTGCTGCGGAATCTGTCTGGGAGACGTGGAATGCGGCGTTACCATGGCGGATGCATCCCAGACACGTGGAAGGGGAGGCGTGTGGGTCACGCCGGCGCCTACGAAAGCAGCGGCCACCAGGCGAGCGAGCGGCACTGCACTTAGGAATCCCTCGCCCTTTGTCTGGCGTGTCCTGGGGAGCGACGCCTTGCAGGACCGCTCTGCACGGGTCAGTTAATAGCAAACGTGGGCTGCCGTGCTGGATCAGTGATGAACAATGTATGTGGTAGAAAGAAAATGGTTTGGGATTTTACTGAAAGGGTTTGACAATCTTCTAACACAGTGCACACGTAGGGGCTGAAGGACCGAAGGGGACGTCTACACATTTCATTCAGATTCATTCACCCCCCCCCCCAATAAATAGACTTTTGTATTTAAATAAATAAGATGTGATCCCCCCCCGCCACCCCCCAACATACATCAACCTCTCTCCTGTGCTGTTGTCTCCTCATAGAGTTCAGTGTGTTTACTGGAAACTACGCAGCAGATCATCATAGCAACGAGTGAGCGAGGCCAGGGTAAGGGGTCTATTTCTGTAGAGGAAAAAACAAGTAAGGTATATTGAAAGGAATTTATGAGTAAGGAGGGGACTGAGAATGGAATGTTGTTAAAACATGCACAGACAGAAGAGAGGCGAAGAATTAAGCACAGGAATCACAGAGAAACACAGTGGAATGTGTAATAGAGCATTCAGCTCCCAGATGGAGCAGACCGTACCGAATATGATGAAGTATTTTGGTTCGAGCGCTGCTTTTTGAAATGGCACTCTAGCGTTTAATGTTAGACTGGCCAAATGGGCAGTTTACCCGCCGACAGTGGGAGATGAGGGTATGGCAGCGTTCCCCCCTCCCCACCCCCCCCAACACAAACTGTTTCCTGGGCAGCCCTTCTAAGTCAGTCTGTCATAGACTGGGGATCAAAGCGTGGCATGAACAGAGTGCTGCGTTCCGGTACACTGTCACAAGAAGAGCAATATATATGATGTCCTTAGTTTGGTAAGGCGAGGGGAAGCGTGTGTGGGGCAGCCCAGTGAAAGGAGGCATGCGGCCAAGGGATTGTGGGAACAGACCAGAATTTTATTTGGGGATTCAGAGGTAGGATAAGAAACAGGACAATAAAAGAGTCTCCTGACTGACACTATAATGTTTCTATGTCAAGCAAAGGTCTGATGGTGTGGACACTTCAGCGGGGAATTGTAGACCAGGGTCAGAGGTGTAGCTGGAAATTCAGGGCCCCCTGCTTGGGTGGGCACTTTCAATCCAAAGTCCCACCGGTCCCACGGTGGGTAGAATTTGCTGAATGGGGGTGGCGGTCGCCTTTGGTGGCTTTAGCCCCACAGGAGGCCCCCGGTGGTAGATTTTGGGGCCTTTGTAAAGTGCAAGGCCCGCTCAATCTGCCAGGATGTCCTTGCCCCTCTGGCATCCCTGTCCAGGGTTATAGTGTCTAATCGAAACAGAAGCATAAAAAGGACATATATATACAGAGGGATTAAGAAACATGTGGAACGAATCAATGAAAACAGTGAAACTCAAACCCTTATCACCTACCTAGGGTGGATAGCATACTCGCCTGTTTCTCCTCGTGTGATTTCTAAGTGCCTGTTAACTGTATGGTCTGGCCTCATTAAACAGCCGAGTTCTGTTTGTGTGGCGCTATTCTCACTGCCTTACAGTTTGCACTTCTAGTTGTTCGTGATTTCTATGCCTCCACACCAACACTGTGCTCATCCCCCATGTGAAATCGGGCCTAAAGATCAGTCGCTATAAATCAAGTGTATTGTGCATGTGCTTCAGTCATTTATCACTAAGGAGCATTTTAGGGATTGAGGAACCTCTTCATTGTCTGTATTCTCTGCTTAGATTAAACACACTACGTCTGTGAGCAGGATGTCCCTTATTATTAAGAGGAACCCTACATTAGCAGAAAAACGTAGTCTCTTTGCAGGGTCCCTCCTCCTCCATATAAAACACAGAGAGGAACCCAAGTGAACTTTACGAGCTACAATCTCACTTACCCTGCAAATAGTTTGGCATTTTTCTTCATTTTTGCTTCTGTGTTCGAACTGTGGCAATAGAGAGAAATCAGGCAGTGTGTTAAAGGAATACTCAAGACCACTGAACCAATTTTAGTTTCTCACCACAAATTAATATACTGCTGTAAACAACCCCAACCCCCAGCGACTTCCCCGTGGTTCTGTTTGAAACCCAGACCAGAGACAATATCTCTCCATATCCTACTGAGGTTTGTGGCATGTTCAAGAGTGAACTTGCATTTCCGCAGAGTTGTACACACTCATCCATGTAACAAAATGAAAGCAAAATCACTAATGAAGAGATAATGGCTAGACAATGGTTAACCCATTTGATATGCTAATTTTCCTCAGCACAACTAGTTATTGGGGTAGTAACGTGGCAAACAGGCCAGGCCAGGCATTGTGTGATTTGTGATGGAGAGCTGCAGTTTGACCTTGTGGTCAACTGTAGCCTCTGACCATAAATGAGAAGGAGACATGTGGTGCAGGAGACGCTAAAAATAACCTGGCTTTCTCGTACTTGGGACAGCCGCATCCGGGAAACAGGCTGGAGTGCCAGACCAATGTGCTCTAAGGAGTCTTCAGCAGCAGTCCTGAGCGCTCAGTCCCCACCGCTTCATTTGTTGCTCCCACTGCAAGCAACACATTTATTTTCGATGCTTTCGTCAGTGAGATGAGGCCCAGGCATGCTGACTTGTGCCTGTGCTGTGCTTTAGGTCGTGCCGACGCTGGTCCAGACCCACTGTGGCGAGTTGCCCCTTGAGTGATCCCACCCAGAGCCCTGGTACAGTAAGTTTAGATTGCATTTGCTGCTTTCCCATGATAAATAAAGGTCATCAGCATCATTGTAATTCCTAGAGGAACATTTTTTTTGGGCCTCTGCTGACAACATAATTACCTTACTAAACACGGAAAGTTACACTCGAGTACTACTGTTGATAAAAGTAAGAAAAAGTGATTAAATAAAAGCTTTCTGGCAACTTATATATTCCAGAAGCCTTATTAAGCCATAACCCTGTAATAAGTGCGAAAAATGATGGGAATTTTGACAAGGAATCACGCTCTCTTCACCAGAGCATTTCTAGGTGAGGACATCATCATAGCTCTGGCATCTGCCCTGTTGAATATCATGACCAAGGGTTGTGGGAAATGTACTTTACTGTCTCTGGAATAACCGTATTTGGAAGTCTAGCGCTCCACAATCAGAAGTCCTGCAAATGCTTTGTACCCACAAAATCTGTCTGTTTCATTTACACTTTTGTATTCTTTTCCTATCATCAGTATCTCCCTGAAAGCAGATATGCAGATGAATGGCCAGGATGCTCGTGGGAGAAAATGTTTAATTTTGGCTTGAAAGATCTGCCTGTGTGAGGTGCCCAGCCCTCCATCCTCTGCTGATGCTGATGTTTATCCTACCGGTCACTACGGTCAAAGGCAGGCATGGCAGGTTCAGGGGGCCTGGCACTGAACAGGGGCCTTTGAATATATAAAACCATAGGCAAATTTGGGTGGGGGAGGGGTGACCAGAATGTTCAGGCACTGGTCCTAGGTGATGGTCTGAACACAGACCTACCTGTGAACCAGAAGCTTTGTCCGAAATCTCTGCTCACAATTTTCTTTGACAGATTAACACAGTACCCATCATAACCCCACAGTACCCTTCCTCTTTAATAATTTAGTTAGATTTTTTTTAGTTTTTCTGTAAATATTTTTTGCAATGCAAATTATACCAGATAACATAACAATGCTCAGATATTCCAGCCACCCTCCCAGGTCTCATTCTGCATGTTTTTGTTGTTCCTTACAGTGTTAAAAACAGCAGTGTGTGACTCAGTGGGCCAAGTCTCTGTGCCTGTGGTCAGAGGGTTGCCATTTCAAGCCCAGCCTCCACGCATCTGTGGGTCCTTCAGCAAGGCCCCTAACCCCCAGCTCCCTGGGCGCTGCTATGGGTGGCTGACTTTCACAGCCAGCTTGCTCTTACTGACAGAGAGCAAGCTGGGGGAGGCGTAAAGAGACTTTCTCCACAGGGATCAATAAAGTATCAATTTTTATTAATTATGTTTATTACCATGCCGGCACTCACTTATGAACTGCCGGACCTGCAGAAGACACTGAAGTAGAAATTTCTTTTTTCACTCAACCTTGTTTGAATGTTACGTAAGCCCTGGCCTTCAAACTCCGGGAAATCATCGAGCTAAAATACCCTAATTTTCTTCCAAAATTTTAACGGGTGTCAAATTCTGACGCTGCTTTCACATATTGAAACTTTTAAACATCACCAACGGTCACAAAAGAAGTTTTATTCTACCCAGTTAGGTGGTAGAATGTTCCTGCCAAAAAAAACTTCTGGAACTTTCTATTCATTGCAAATCATGTTGAAGCAATTAAGATGTAATGAATATGTATGGATTCAGGTGGCAGAGGGCCTGTATTTTTACTATATACAAAGATAAAAACCCTAAAGATAAGGCCAGACAGAGTCAGAGGCATGTTTTCAACCCATTTGTCCCAGCAATGTACCACTACGGTCACATGGGTTGCAAAAACCCCTTAAAAATGTTTTATGTCACCATGGGGACAGTATTAAGTGAAGGTAGCTATTATTGGATTTCTGCAAGGTCTGTGGCCATGAAAGAACATTACAAATTCTCTGACTCATCTGCTACGTGGTCCTTAAAGGTATCACTCCCTTTATGATGAATCTCTGTGTCACGATTAAGAATTTAACACCTTGTAAATGTATTGGTCTGTGCATTGCTCAGTTCCCCACCATGGAGGTGGACCATCTCTTTCATGTGGAAGGTTCTTGGCTGTTAGGTGTAAGTTTTGTTCTGTTGTACATAGGTGCTCCAAAAGCTCTCTCCTTCATGATCAGCGGAACACCCTGGCCTTTTCTCATGATTAGATAGCATTGTAAGTTCCACATTACTCAATGGGATATTGCCAAGTGCCAATTACACCTGCCTTCCTATCGGTCACCTCTGCCTGGCACGCTACATAGTTGAGATAACTAGCATTCTTTTTTTTTCTAAAACTACTCACAACGTACTCACCACATTATACCCAACTGACTGGTACTGCTGTTCCTAGATTAAGTGTTCATTAGATGACCCACGGGGGCGCGGCATGGTGGTGCAGTGATTAGCGCTGTTGCCTCACACCTCTGGGACCCGAGTTCGAGTCTCCGCCTGGGCTTCCTGTGTGTGGAGTTTGCATGTTCTCCC
>JABFDZ020000022.1:20375440-20385615 GCA_019775955.2 Pollimyrus isidori | reverse complement strand
CAGGAAAGCACATGAGGTAACGAGGTGGGCGTGGCACACGAAGGGCTGAAACAGGAAGGACGACGTGGCACGTAACATCTATGCAGTTTAATATACCTTTCTTTCTTGATTTTGCTTCAAGGTGAATATTAATTGTGCTGCTAATTGTAGAAAATGAATACACATATAGGAAGGAGGGACATCTTGTTATACTTGAGGTCAGAGTCATCCTCAGATGTTTTTCAAAATACAGTAGTTCCCCCTGTGCCCGCAGCTGAGACATTCCAAGACCTACCACGCACTGCCTAAACCGTGGATAACAGCGGTCCATCCATGGACCCCATATATAATGTGATTTTCCTGTATTTACATATGTTCATTGATAAATTATGCAAGTAATGCATTACCAACATTAAATACAGTAATAATAAAGTACATTATACATTATTGTAGACCTGCAGTATGGTATAGTACTACACTTTCTCTTGAATGATACGCTAATATCTTAGCGTAATTCTCCAGAGAAATAAAAAAACATCATGTATCAATAGAGGATGGGGCAATAAAAAATCATGCTTTTTATACCTTTCAATGGACGTAGGAACAATGAAAAAAACGTATTGTTGCATATCTTACACATTTTTTAGAGACCATGCTAAACTTCAGACAATTGAAATCACCAATATGAGGGAACTAATGCACATGATACTAAGCAAGCCAGAGATGTTTGTGGTGCCTTGGGTTTCATCTAATATCTTTCACAGTTTCCAATTTGCCGCACATCAGTTACACAAAATAACATTGTTATGCCTGTATAAATATGCGTTTTTGCAAAGTCATTATTTTAATGTGCAAGTGTGCATTACACATTTCAATGTTTTACTGAGCTTTACTCCTTTTTGAAACAGGAACACACAGACTTTACAGAGTGAGTAGTTTAAATCAGTGTTTCTCAAATGTGCCCTCAGGGACGTCCACACTGTCCATGTTTTTTCTCCATCCCCAGAGAATCAGGAGAGACCAAAAACTTGGATCATCGGGGGGGACCCAAGGACTGCTTTGAGAAATTTCTGGCTTAAATTGAAGACAAAGTTTGAGTTCAGATCAAATTTTCCCCATAAGAAATAATGGAGAATCAATTAATTGGTTCCTGACCCTCAAAAATTACACCTAACTATGTTTTTTTTTTAAGCATGAACAGGATAAAATAAGAAGAGCATATACTAAATGTCACTTCCGCGGCCCCGAGTGGGCGTGACCAGGCAGGTGGAGCGCGTTCGGTCTAATCAGCTCCAACCTTGAAGAGGAAGCGGAGTACGACTTCTCATTGCGAAGTATTGAGCCGATGATTCGTCAGAGCCATACCGAGCGCTTTCTAGTGTCTTGTCTTGCCTGTCTTCCCGTGCCCTGCCTTCGGTCCTTCCTGTGTCAACTTACCTGCTTGTCTCCTTCCCTCAGTCCAGCACCCGTTCCTGAACAGCCCGCCCTGCCAAGCCCTGCGTTCGTGATCCCCGCTTCCTCCCGTCTTCTGTCAGCGTCCTTCTGTGTAGGACTGACCTCCCGGATACCGACCTCCTCGCCTGCCCACCGACCACGTCTTTCGTCCCGCCCTACTGCCTTCTTTGCTGCCGCTTTGCGGCTTTATAATAAACCACTTATTTCGTGCATTACTGGGTTCTCTGATCATTCCGGAACGTCACAGAATACTTCGCCAGAAGTATGAACCCAGTGCGGGATCTGGAAGGACGGCTGTCTTCCCTGGAGCAACTACTCGCCTCCCAGGTACCCCTGCCTCCCTCGCCTCCTTGCGCCCCCGCCCCCCCAATCGCGATGCCTGAACGGTATAACGGAAACCCGGATCATTGCAGAGGATTCCTCATGCAAGTAGGAATCTATGTAGAAGAGCACCCGGAGATGTTTAACGCACCAGGAGCCCAGGTCCGGTTTACCGTATCCCTCCTAGTCGGAAGGGCTCGCGAGTGGGCGGAGGCTTTGTGGTCTGACGGCAGCCCACTCCTGCATTCGGCCAGCGAGTTCCACGCCACATTGTTAGAGGTCTTCGACCATCCGGCGGTGGGAAGAAGACGGGGCTGGAGGCTACTAGAAGCCCGGCAGGGAGAACGCTCTGCTGCCGATTTCCCCCTTGAATTCCGGACCATCGCAGCCGCCCTCCGCTGGCCTGACGACTGCCTCCTGTTAATCTTCCTCCGGGCACTGAACCCCGCCTTTCAAGATGAGCTCACCGTGCGTGGAGAGGCACCATCTTTTGACGAATTGGTGCATCAGGCGGTGAGGCTGGATAACTCCATGCGAGACCGGAGGAGGCGACGCCCAGCCACCCAGCCCGAAAGAGCCAGTCTAACCTCGATGGAACCCATGCAGGTGGGACGCTCCCAACTATCAGAGGAGGAGCGCCGGCGACGTCTTCTAGGGGGTCTGTGCCTGTACTGCGGGGCCCCGGACCACGTGATCGCCCACTGTCTACTGCGACCACCCCTCAGCCGCCAATCCGCCCCGGTGAGTACCCCTGCCTGTCCCTTAACTAGTTTGACACAGTTTTTGGTTCCGGTGATTCTCAGCTGGGAGGGGTCCACGTTAGAGTCATCTGCCTTGGTGGACAGTGGGGCAGTGGGTAATTTTCTCTCGGGTGCGGTGGTGAGGCGGCTAGGGGTTCCGCTCTCTGCCGGTGCGGTTAACTGTGTTCGGCTTTACATTAAGGCGGGCACCATCAGCCATCATACCTCCCCGTGTCTCCTGCAAGTAGGCGGGATACACAGGGAGGAGATAGAGTTCTATGTTCTTCCTCAGGCTAAGGATCCCCTTATCCTTGGCCTTCCCTGGTTACGACGCCACAACCCGCGGCTAAACTGGCGTTCTAGGGAGGTCGAGGCGTGGTCAGAGGGTTGTCGGCAGGGCTGCCTATCCCTTCCCTGTAAGGCCACCGGGGTAGAGAGCCCCGAACCTGAGGACCTAAAACACGTCCCCCCCGACTACGCGGACTACCTGGATATGTTCAGCAGGGAGAAGGCCTTCCGGCTTCCCCCACATCGCCCGAACGAGTGCGCCATTGACCTGCTGGAGGGCGCAACCCTACTCCGTGGGCGGTTGTACCCCGTGTCCCAGCAAGAACAAGACTCTCTGGACGAGTACCTTAAAGAAGGGGTGAGTCAAGGAATTATCCTACCATCCACCTCACCCGTAACCGCGGGATTCTTCTTTGTCAAAAAGAAGGACGGAGGACTGCGCCCCATGGTGGACTACCGGGCCCTCAACGCCATCACGGTGAAACGGCGAGAACCCCTACCACTGATTCCCCCAGCACTGGAACAACTCAGGGCGGCACAGGTATTTACCAAGCTGGACCTTCGCAGCGCCTACAATGTGGTTCGGGTCCAGGAAGGGGATGAATGGCAGACCTCCTTCATCACCACCCGTGGTCAGTTCGAGTATCTGGTCATGCCATATGGGCTAGCCAACAGCCCGTCTATCTTCCAGGCCTTCATGACTTCCATTTTCCAGGACATGTTGGAGAGCTTCGTCATAGTGTACATCGACGACATCTTGATCTACTCCCCGTCTCTGACTACCCATGTGCAACATGTCCAGCGGGTGCTGCAATGCCTCCGGGAGAACCACCTGTTCATAAAGGGTGAGAAATGTGAATTCCACCAAACCCAGGTGCGGTTCCTGGGGTATGTCATCCGGCCCGGCGAAGTGGCCATGGAAGAACAGAAGACCGCCGTGATCCTCCAGTGGACCCGACCCCGCACCCTGAGAGAGCTACAGCGGTTCCTAGGTTTCTCCAACTTCTACCGGCGGTTCATCCGAAACTTCAGCCAGGTTGCTGCCCCTCTGACATCCCTCCTCCGTGGTAAACCCCGGAGCCTTCCCGGGACCGCCGCCGCCGAGCAAGCCTTCCAACGACTGAAAGAGGCGTTTTGCTCCGCTCCTGTCCTGAAACAACCCGACCCCGAGGTACCATTTGAAGTCGAGGTGGATGCCTCAGAGGCCGGAGTGGGAGCGATCCTCATTCAAAGGGACCCGACCACCCGCCGTCGTCACCCTTGCGCCTTCTATTCACGGAAACTCACCGCAGCGGAAAGAAACTATTCCGTAGGGGACCGGGAGTTACTAGCCATAAGGTTGGCCCTGGAAGAATGGCGGCACTGGCTGGAGGGAATGCGGCACCCGTTCCTCGTCCTGACTGATCACCGAAACCTGGAGTACCTCCAGTCGGCCAAGCGTCTGTCTGCCCGGCAAGCCCGATGGGCCACGTGGTTCGCTGGTTTCGACTTTAAGGTGAGTTACCTACCCGGGAGTCGCAACGTAAAGGCCGACGCCTTATCCCGTCAGTTCGACCCCCCCGAGAGCGAAGGACTGGCTGCCCCGGTGCTGAACCCTGGGTGCTTCGTGTCCACCATCACCTGGGGCCTAGAAGAAAAGATGAAGGCAGGACACGAGCAGCATCGTCGAAACCCCGGGTGCCCAGCGGGTAGACTGTACGTCATCAAGCCACTCCGTCCGGACCTCCTCTCTTGGATCCACGCCCAGCCTGGGACCGGCCACCCGGGTGTTGGGGCCACGACCCGACTAGTAAGTAGGAGGTATTGGTGGCCGCGATGGAGAGAGGAGGTGCGGAGCTTTGTGGACAGTTGCCCGGACTGCGCCCAGAGGAAGAGTTGCAACCTCGCATCCGCCGGACTCCTACAGCCCCTGCCAATCCCGGACCGCCCATGGTCTCATCTGGCCATGGATTTCGTCACCGATCTGCCCCGGTCGGAGGGTAAGACGGTGATCCTGACCGTCGTGGACCGATTCTCGAAGATGTGTCGACTAGTGGCACTACCCAAGCTCCCCATGGCTGTCGAGGTGGCCACTGTACTGGTGCAGGAGGTGTTCCGAAGTACCGGCATCCCAGAAGACTTGGTATCGGATCGGGGACCCCAGTTCACGTCGCGGGTCTTCCGGGAATTCTGCCGGAAAATGAAGATATCCCTCAGCGTCCTTCTGTGTAGGACTGACCTCCCGGATACCGACCTCCTCGCCTGCCCACCGACCACGTCTTTCGTCCCGCCCTACTGCCTTCTTTGCTGCCGCTTTGCGGCTTTATAATAAACCACTTATTTCGCGCATTACTGGGTTCTCTGATCATTCCGGAACCGTCACACTAAACACATCCAAGCACATTTATCAAAACAGTCATTTGTAAAGTAAGAAAATAAACGCTTTGCGTAACATTTTCTTCTTAATGGCCTGCAAAATGATAAAGAATGTGCCCTAACACTACCCCAAGCCATGCCCTAAGATTGCGGCAAAACAAGGCTATGCCATGTGGTCCATGGTTTATTTATATTATTACTATGTATTCCTTAATTTGTTGACAAATTGCTAATTTTTAGGTTGGAACATTTGTACAACTATTGCGGAACATTTTGGTGAGCAATGGCTACCAAAATGATATAAAGTACAGTGTATTACCTGATACTTTCAATAAAAAAGCACTATCATCAAGAAATGATGCTATCACAGTGAATGTGAGGCTGAGACTGAAGCGTTACCCTTTGTTTCAGCTGAGAGATGTGCTGCGTGACTCATTTCCCCGTTTGTACAAGTTATGCTTGGTTAAACTTTTAAGAAATTTGAGTTCTAATTAGTTCAAGTACTGAGGTATCACTGTATATCTCGGGGATTAATGGCTGCCTTTATACAACCTTGACATCCTACTATAAGGCATGGTAGCTCCACTCAATGCCTGTGACACAGTGATCTAGAGGGGACAATCCTTCTATTTTTTTGTCCCAAATACTTTCTCAGAGTCACAGAACTGTGGTTCTAGACTCAGCATTGCCACTGCTGTTGACTATACATTTTGATTAACTTTTAGTAACTAATTTTGACAGCGAATACCAATTTTGATGCTTTCTCACAATTAGCAAGAACTAGTGGTTACATAATAAAACACAATCACTGAGTTAATGACAAGACCCAGATGTTAATATAAGTGGACCAAACTTTTTTATTTAATATATTCACCCTGTAATTTAGATGTGATATGAATGTATTAAATCATCAATCTGAGGGTTAAATAATACCTGCTACTTCAACTGATGCAAGCCTTTATGTCCTTCATAGAGCGTTGAAATACCAAGGTGAATTCGTGAAATGGTTTATTTGTTTTGCTAACTAATTACAATAAATTTCTGTACTGAGAACTTCTAATTAACAATATTCTATTATCTGAATGGGGGGGGGGGTTAGGCTGTACAGTTGCCTCACACCTCTGGAGACCCAGAGTCTCTACGCACGTAGAGGTTTCAGGTTCTTCATGTTCTCCTCAGGTCATCATAAGGTTTCCTCTTGCCTCTCGGTACTCTGGTTTCTACTCACAGTCCAAAAAACACGCTGAGGTCGACTGGAGTTACCAATTGTCCAATTGGTGTGAATGTACTGTACCGTATAGCAGAAGTCGCATCGCTCCAACCCTAAGTGGAGTTCTTTTTCACTATCTGGGTGGGCAGGTTAAACAGCTGAATATGCAGACTCTACAAATGTTTTTGTTTTTATGCAAAATCCTCCAACAAAGTACTGCGGCACTGGAAGTCAAACGCAAAAAGGAATGTGGTGCAAACCTGCCAGATGTGTTCACAAAAATGAGCACATGACACTCCGGCAGGAGACACTAACTGTGCTCACACATCCCGCGACGTATTGGAAACAAGTCATCTGGGATCCACACCCAGTTCATCTTTTAATAGCAGGTGTGAAGTTGGAACGCGACCAAATCAACCTCATTGTTATTTGTTGGCTATTTCATTCTCACCGCGATTCACGGGTCCCGAAAAGCCATCTGTGTTTGGTCGACTTCCTTTATGTAGCTGCCATTAAAGAACCTAATTAATGAAGAGCAAAGGCTGCACTGCTGACTTCTACCTGCCATTTCACGCATTTGGTGCTATTTCTCACTTTTCATTATACATCTTGCCGATCACTGCCTTATATAAATGTAGTTTAAGGCACTTTCCTACTGTTTTCTCTCTTTTTAATTTCAACCACATCAAAGAAAATCTGGGACAATATCAGCTTTTGCAGCCTACCCTCCAAAGCTGTGTTTACACCTGCTTAGTGGTTGCTTAGAGGAGGTTCTCACAAACATCGAGTTTGCAAGTCGCGTGCTGGTATACTGAAGTTTGTTTTGAATAGGCCAGTATTTCCCAATGTGGCCCTAGGGGACCTTCAGAAAATCCACATCTTCGTTCCCTCCCAGGAAAAATGTGGAGTATCTGGCAGGGAGTTTGTAAGGATCAAAAACACGGACCGGCTGAGGGTCCCCATGGACCGGGCTCAAAAATATTGGCATAGTCTCTCCTCTGCCCCTCAAAGGTGCTATGATATTTAACAGGTGCAGGTTTTATTATTGGCCCCCTACAGGCAGGATGTCCTACCACCCTCAGAACTGCCAAGCTGTTTGTATGCCTTCTGTCATTTGTAATTTAATTGGGGGCTTATATGGAAAGGGCTCAGGCACCCACCTGCGATGCTGTGTTATTATTTTGACCCCCCCCTCCACACCCCCGCAAATTCTCCCACAAATGTTTTAAGAGCAAATGAAGACTATGCAGTCTTAATTTTACGCTGGTTCTGCTGAGTAGCACACCTCTCTACTGAAGTTGAAAGAGTGAAGCAAGGTGTCAGCATGCTGAAATACTCTAGCTGCAGGACCTTCACGGTTTCTTAAAAATCTTCCAAAGTACAGAAAAAGCTGTAAGGATTATAATCAGCTTCATTGTGGAGAAGATGGTGGTTTTAAAGACGATTTAAACAAATGCTATGTACAGAACAGCCGGCATATGAACCAGTGACTCGCCAATCACAGGCACAGCAATCTCACCTGCTGAGCCACACACCGCCCTAGAGCACGAACCTTATCCCTGTACAACAACGTCTTGCCGCTAATCATAAACTCGCCTGGAAAGTTCTTGAGCGTAAGTGTATTTGCCAGATATACAAACATACACTATCCATGTCTGCAGTGAAATGCTTTGTCCACCTGCCTCATAGTTTGTGCTCAAATAAATACATACAGCAGTACAAGAATGATGGTATCAAAAGATAAATATAAATAATAAACAAGCTAAAAACACAAACTCTAACAAAATTAATCAAAATGGCAAAATATAACAATACAAATAAAAACCAACGTGTCAGTAACAGCATTTATTCAAGGCGGTGATCAGCAAGATGTATATTGGAAAGTGAGGAATGGCATCAAGTGTGTGAAGTGGCACATTGGGTACTGTGATATGTCAAGGCTTCAGGCAATGGACAAAACCACAGTAATGTCAGTCTGAAGAGAGTCAGTGCTTTGTATAATAGTTAATTTACAGTAGCTATGACATTCCAGATAAAATGCACAAAGCAACTTTATTTTGTGTCTCTGAAATTTTGATTGCAATTTTACTGAATAAATTAATTTAATTATTTTTTTATAGTGACTACTGGCCAATACAAAATTTTAAGTTAGAAAACATTTTAACTATTGTTGTAATCTTCCCTGAGCATGGATTTTAAGAACATCAGAGCACATACCCTTCTATATAATGACTTATGATTTTGGTCAAAATTACAATAATACATCATTTTTTGTAAAACGCCTGCATGTACCAGATGCAAGTGTTAAAGGTTATATATACAAGATAAATCAGAAGATGAGCGGTCATTATAAAGAACTAAGGTTAATTTCAGAATTCTTAATAGCCTATTTCAGGAAAGGCTCCATCTGTTAATTTTTAGAAACTTTCAAAAGAAAGTTTAACCATAGGTTTTGTCTTTGATGACTGGATTGCCCTTAATTTTAAAAAGAAGTGAGTGACGTAAACCTCTTTGTGACAGCAATTGCTGGATTGCTTTTTGAGGCCACAATGTATTCTAACATATTCACACTACTGTAAGTCCGTGACCCGACCCTGACCTCTCTCAGCATGTCACATGACTGTCCACAGTCACATGATTATCCACTCTCTCATATATTCACCTATTATTTTCTTTCCAGAAAAGTGCATGTCGAGAAGTCCAGATGAAGCCAGGATAGAGTGGTGTCCAACACACGTTGGCTCAGTTGAGTGATGGCATCATGGAAAAAGGATAGTCTCCTCTTTCAGCTGCTGCTTAAAAGAGACAGTAGCAGTTGTGGAGTGGACAATCAGCGCCACGAAAGCCAATATGCTAAGATTATTCCTGCCTTTGTCTTGAATCAGACTGAACTCTAAATGTGATCTGCATGAAAAGAGGAGGGAGATTTCAGTATCACCATTATTGCCGTGGAAAATGGGATGATATTTCACACTTCAAAAATCTAATGGGTCTGTCATGAAGGTTTAACAGGGCAGTAATGTGACAGTCACAACGTGTGAATGAAATATAGGAAACACTTTGCATTTAAATCATTGAAATCACTGTTATGGAGATTTACACCAAAAAAAGAATCCTTTTCAAATTCTTACAATCAGTAGCCAAACATGTCATGCTGCTTGTCCGCAATGGTTACACTGTTTCACATATCCCACTTAAATGCTTTGTAAATACCAGTGTGTAATCAGATGAATACTGGCTGCTTCTTGTATGTCACTGTTCATAATGTTATAGTAGAATACACGCTGCTATTAAGGAAAATGACAAATAATTTTGGATTCAGACCTTTGCCTGAACTTCTTTGACCTCATTGTAACATGAACAGTAGAAAAATAGACAACCCTGAAGATTTTTTTTTTTGCATAAGAAATATTTTAGCGTATTGGATAATGAACAAAATCTCACCAAAAGTGGTCTCTTCTAACACTGCATATACAGTATTGTTAGAGTGATTCACAATTGCTCTGCTCCATTTGCATATGCCTACAGAGTAAATATCAATGGTCATCAAACCACTTTAAATTAATTATATCGTATGAGAAACAAACTGACATAAACACTGACTACACTGGAATTCTTTTGTTTTCCTATTTCCCATCTTCACTCATTGGAGACATGCATGCTTATGTATGGAGCTTGTCTTGGGTCCAGAGTTCTAAGTCAACCTTTCTTTTTTTTGAGGGGGGGGGGGGGGCAGCAATGGCATAAGAATTTTTTTAAGGGGTAAAAATTAAATTGAAAAAACATCAAAAGAAGGTATTTAATCCGAAAAACAAACAAAAAAAAAA
>JABFDZ020000022.1:20360903-20374346 GCA_019775955.2 Pollimyrus isidori | reverse complement strand
GTCCAGGAGCAGGGTCCTATGCAGGGTCATGGAAGTCCATGGAGGTCCAGGAGCAGGGTCCTATGCAGGGTCATGGAAGTCCATGGAGGTCCAGGAGCAGGGTCCTATGCAGGGTCATGGAGGTCCAGAGCCTATTCTAGAAAATATGGGAGCAAAGCAGGGAACCAAATATATTATTTTAATTTTAAGAATTTAAGAAATAAAAAAAGCCCTACTAGTTGTTAATATAACTACAGTTTTCTAACTGTCTGTATTTGTTCAAAAGCCAAATAACAGGTAGTATGTCCTGACTCACTATTCACAATGCTCAGCTGTATCTTTTGTGCAACACGGGGATTTCTGCAAATTTCCATAAATGAACAAGGCAGGTCGATGAAACAGTTAATGTTTCCATGCACTATCTATAACTTAAAGGATCCTTAGGTCAATGGAAGTCTACTGTACACTAACATCTCACAAACGTCCCACATGAAACTTTCAGCGCTCAAATGCAGCTCATGAGGAAACAGGAGCAAAACTTGAGGAAACTTTTAAAGCTGTCAAGATGTTAATGACGTGCCAAAGCCCTGAGCATCAAGTATGATAGTCAATATTATGATTCTCAAACGACTGCTTGACATCGTGTTGATAGATTGGTCTTGACTGCATAAACGACTTGCCTGTAAACATGCACATCCACCCAGTACAAAGGAAATCACATCTTACCGTGTCTTTGGTGTTCTTGCTGCAAGCAGATTATACAGTACGAGGTCCTGTGGTTCGACTCTGCCCCCGCTCTCACTTTGTATCCACACTGCTTTTATGTGGCATGACTAATAGCTGTCCTCCAGTATCCCGTTGTATCCATATGTATTTGGTTCAAACTCTATCTTGCAAAGAACAAACTCCCGTGCCCCCCTTGAAAATAAGCCATTTCAAAGGTCCCCACAGAATAATATTCAATCAGTGTAAATCCTTGCTTATGTTATTTTGTATTTTATTCTTATTTATTATTGAATGTGGATGTGCTCTCCTTCAGCTTGCCATGAGCCCATCACCCTCCTGTATTTTGAAAATGAGAAATGCAACATATAACAGCATAGAGAAACATATGGTTCTCCTTGGAAACAGTCCAAATTCAGTGAGGGAGGAAATCCAGCCACATTCCATTTGTAACTGACTATGTGAATGAAGAAAGGTGTGGATTTTGCTTAGTAAATCTAACTTCATGTTTAACTTGGGATTTCCACAAGGGTGGCAACAGCACAGTGCTGGTCTGCCCATCAGGTGACATAGGCAGCTGCCTAGGACATCACCTTCCACGGGGCGGTGCAGACTTAGCAAGCCGAATTCACTTTGTCTTAGACAGGGTTACCAGCTTGCCTAGGGTGCCTCCTAGACTGTAACCGGCACACTGACATGGAGTGACTATAGATGAAAACCACCAAATAAACTACTTAGCACTCCTAACGACACTCATTAGAATTAAACGCTGTGTTTGCCTTCACGCCCCATTCATGGTAATAATCAAGCACTTACATGCAATGATCCATCCATTAGCACCGATAATCATCCATCCATCTTCCCACACATGACCAGTACAGAGTCAGGGGGAGCTCTGGAGGTTATCACAGGCAGAATAAGGTACAAAACTGGGCTAAATGGGATTCCAGGCCATTGCACATACAGAAACTTTTATGACATCTCATAAATCCATAGGCATCAGTTTGGTCCCCCCTTTACAGCTATAACAGCCGCCTATCTCCTCGAAAGACATTCCACAACATTTTTGAGTGTGGTGTGTGTGGGAATTAATGCCCATTCATTCCGAAGAGCATTTGTGAGGTCAGGCATTGATGTTGGATGTGAAGACCTGGCTTGCAATCTCCATTCTAATTCATCCCAAACGTGTTCAATGGGGTTGATGTCAGGCTTCTGTGTGGGCCAGTCAAGGTCTTCCACACCAAACTCGCCCAACTAAATCTTTTTGGACCGTGCTTTATACACTGGGGCACAATCATGCTGAAACAGAAAGGAGCCTCCCCATAAACTGTTCCTATAAAGTTGGAAGTACAGTATAGAATTGCTCAAAATGTCTTGTATGCTGAAGCATTAAGAGTTCCCTTCACTGGAAGTGTAGCCCAACCCCTGAAAAACAACCCCATACCATTATCCCTTCTCCACAAAACTTTACAGCCGGCACGATGCAGTCAGGCAGGTAACGTTCTCCTATCATCCATCAAACCCAGACTCGTCCATCAGACTGCCAGACAGATATGTGTAATTCGTAACTTCACAGAATACGTTTCCACTGCTCCAGAGTTCTGTGGCGGTGTGCTTTACACCACTCCATCCGACACTTGGTGATGTGAGGCTTGCATGCAGTTGCCCAGCCATGGAAGTTCATTCCATGAAGCACCAGTGCACAGTTTTAGTGCTGGGGTTAATGCCAGAGGAAGTTTGGAACTCAGTTATTGCGTCAACAGAGTTTTGGCGACTTTTACACACTATGAGCCTCAGCACTCAGCGACCCACTCTGTTACTTTACATGGTCTGCCATTTCATGGTTGAGTTTCTGTTGTTCCTAAATGCTTCCATTTTTGCAATAATACCACTAACAGCTGACTATGGAATATCTTGCAGGGGAGACATTTCACAAACTGACTTATCTCAAAGGTAGCATCCTATGACAGTATTGCTTGAATTCAGCGAGCTCTGCAGAACGACCCATTCTTTCACAAATGTTTGTAAATCTGACTGCATGGCTTGGCACTTGATTTTATACACCTGTGGCAATAGGTTTGAATGAAACACCTGAAATGAATGAACAAAAGGTGTGTCCCAATACTTTTGTCCACATAGCGTAACGTTAGTGAGAAAAAATGAGTTAATCTGGTTGCCCCTTACTGATTGTGATCATTACATTAGCATTGTGGAGGGGTTTTCAAGCCTCATCAAGAAAGCTACACTATTGACGAAAATTTCCAATTTTTACAAATTGCAGAACTTTATTATACTTACTCCAGTTACTTATGTAATTGTCCTATGACATTTGTAAACATTCTTTTGATGTTTATAAACATTACAGCCCATATTCCTGTATAATTTTTAGAGCATAATGACAAAAATACTAGGTGTTTGCATAATTTTGCCCACTGGTATATGTCATCTGGGTGGTAAGGCTTCCCTTGTGGAAACAGACCAGAAAAACTATGACCCAAAAAATACCCCTAATGACCCACCAAGAAGAATTGTGTACTCGGCCCAGAATAGGGTTACTGGGACCTACCCCTGGAGTCAGAGCGCTAACCCTCAGACTCACTGGGGCACACTGGTGATGAGGGAGGCTGTCAAGTTGGAGAAGGAGACCTTCAGGGCAACACAGGCCAGAAATGCTACAACAAACGCAGTCAAGCTCAGGAGTGGGAGGAGATAGCAGAGACCATGGAGAGAGACTCAAGGCCTCAAAGGTGTTTCAGTCACCTCAGAAAGGCAAGGTGGCACCTTGCTCAGGCTATGTTCCGCCAGAGTGGGGAAGTCCAGATCTACAGTGGGATAATGTAGAGAGGTACAGAGAACGTTTTGAGAAACATCCTGACCGGGGGTGTGTCTTTTCCTTCTCCATTCCTTTTTGTCATTTTGTGGTCAGGATATGAAAACGGAGCCTTAGCAAGAAGGATGTCCAGATTTGGCAGGCCAACCCATCTGGTGATATAGGTGGCTGCCTATGGTGCCATTTTGTGGGGGGTGTGCCAACTAAGCAAATGGCCAGGGCTACCCCGACTCCAAGTCGCCTGCCCAGGATAGCTTCAAAACCTCAGCACCTCCGAATCAGAGGACAAAATTGTCTCCTGGATAATGATGGATTGTTACTTTAATTTGAGGTGTGAGACTCTGCCCTCAGTAAAGGTGATTAAGTGATGGTAAGAGGTTAGATTGACTGGGAGGTCAAATAGGTGACTGCAATTTATGGGCTCCAAGGAGTTCCATGGTAATAAGTGTAAGGTTTGCAGTTTACCCTGCAGTCTATGTCCCCATGGTCACCTATAAAGGTATGTAAAATGTGTAAAAGAACAAGGTCACAAGTACAAGTGGCCAAAATGAGGTTTTTCCACAAGGTTGCTGGGCTCACTCTCCGTGACGGAGTTCGGAGATCTGGGTGAGCCTTGAAAGCAGAGCCACGAGCATCGTATAAGGATTCCACTAGGATGCCACCTAAGGGAGTTATCCCAGGCACACCCTACAGCATGTAGGCCCCAGGGGAAACAGGGCACACGCTCCATGGATAATATCTGCCAGCTGTCAAGGGAATGTCCTGGGATCCCCCCGGAAAAAAATCTGCAGTCTGCAGCCATGGAAAAAGTGCTCTGGCCTGACCTGTTTGGCGTACATCCAGTGTGATACAGTGGGAAAATGAGACGGTAACAGTTCATTTCCCTGTACTCCAGTTCTCCCTGTTCTCCAGTTCTCCACATTAAAAAGCTGATTAGCTGAGAGTGCATACAGCCTCCTGATTGTTTCACTGTGATCACAGAAGTAAGGCTGACAGCCCAGCCCAGTCAGGGAGTCCCGTGGGCTCGGGCCGTCAGCCCGCTCCCCGCATCATCACCCACCCCCCGGCATCTTACTCACAGACGCCTCTTCCTCTCTCATAGGAAGCCACCCCAGAGAAAAAACAAAGGCCCGTTCTCCTTGTGACCCGCCCACACAAGCAGGCCTGCGCCTTTACATGCGTGTGGATATTATAGGCAGTACAACTGAAGAATTAAAGTGCTCCGTGTGATAAAAGATACCATTATATATGTTTAAACATTTTGTTTTTATTAATGACTATTTGATTTTCAAATGTTATGCCTTTACTTTGGCAAAAATTCTGATTAGCAAAAGAATTCCCACAATTCCGTGCTGTAAAAGCAGTCTGGGAATAGAATGTATAGAAATGTACGTGCTTCACAGAATAAATTGCATCGTTCTGTAATTCGTGGCATTGTTTCACTGCAGGAGGCTACATGTGCTTTATATTGCATTGCAACCTGCAGTGGTTTTCGGGTGCAGCATGTGTGAAGGCACAGAGAATTCTTATCATCCCTGGACTCGAACCTTCAACCTGTGTCCTGTACCTCACTCACCATTTTTTATCTAAAAAGCCCCCAGATTAATTTAACCACAATTGGAGTTTGGCTCAGTTGGTTGGTCACTGTGATCAGATGGTCATGGGTTTGAAACCCATGCTCTGTAGTATAGTCATATCCCCATTGGGCCCTTGAGCGAGGCCATAAACCCCCCCTGGGGCACCAGACAGTTGGCTGACCCTGTGCCCAGACCCCAAATTTTGCTCGCACCCCTATATGTGAGTGCTAGTGTAAACTTGCATGATGAGATATCTAAACACATTCCAGTGGACTTGTGCAAATGAAAAGGTTCATTTTCATGCTATTTTACTTTTGATGGTGCACATGGAGTGGTAAGGTTTACGAGTTCAGTGCTGTTTAGTGAAATACTGTGTATCTTCTTTGCAGTGTGCGAAATACCTGCCAATATTCGGGGAGGGGGTCATCAATACCGATCTTGAAGCCCCTCAATTTTGCATTTGAGGCTTTCTGGGGGTCTCATGGGTTGGACCCCACCCTAAACCCCCCGTATTTCGTACACTGCCTCTCTGCTACTGTCGACCTCGCTGGCTCCTTGGAAGAGCTGAAAGTAAAGCAGGAGGCGAAAACCTCAGTCCAGGTCTCACGTCACCGCACCCTGACAACAGAAGGCACCCATCAGGCCAGAGAAGGATCTTTATTCAAAGGCGGGGCTACAGAAGCACTGGCCCCAGCTGAGAGCTGAGTGGCCCTCTCCACTGTCATTCACTGATTCATAACATATCATTGGCTAATGGTTCAGATCCTGAAATTACAACAATGCTCCTTTGAGTTGGGAAAGTGATCTCAGTCTTCAGAACACATTCAGGGCTGTTTTGTATGTTCTCTGAGATCAGAACCTACATTTTGTTAATAAAGCATAACAAGTTAATTCATCCGGCTTGCTCCAGCCGATCTGTTTGCTGGCTGTGATGTTTTCGTTGGTCACTGCATTTGCTCTGGTATATTTTGTACGCTGCATACCACACTCACACGTGCTTCTTTTTTCTCCAAAAAATGCAGAAATATAGTCTCACGACGAAGAGGCACATAATCTCCTAAAGCCTTGATGGCGCTGGAATCAAACTGGCCTGACTAAGATTTCTTTTCCGCTGTAGACGATCTGCACTGGCAGTTACCATGACAACGAGTAGGAATCCGCTTCACACTTCACTAAGTGCATTTCGCCGGCAGCGCTCCGCGGCGCCCCTCTCCAGCGGCCACGAGCGCCGCTGCTTCCGCATTCCGCAGACGTCCTCGGTGCTGCGCTCTGCAAACACGGCTGGGAAGGTAAGATGCTTCATTAAATACATGACAGTCCGTGTGTGGTGGATCAATCACGTGACACAAGCATGAACCTCATAGACACAGATAAACAGAGGGACACATGGAGATGATGGTGGTGGGGTGTGTGTGTGTGGGGGGGGTACAGTGGGCTAGGCTGCTGTGTCTGTGTTCGAATCCCAGGATCAGCAGTGTGATGCCACCTTTGTGTCCCTGTACAGGACCCTTAGCCCCCAATTGCTCTAGGGACTGGCTGCTCCTGCGTTCTCAAACACGCATGCTGCTTTGGGTTTGCTAAAATAAACAAAGTATAACCATGGAGCACAGCACCAAACCACGTGCGTATGTCGGAGAACGCTTTTCGCACGTAAACAACAAAAAGAAACATGCTAAAATGTGTGATCTGCTATGTGCGCGTTTGAGATTTTTAATCGCCAGAATGGACAGACTTTAGAGATCAGCCACCCACAGAATAATTCCACAGAACAGACAGGCCCTATTTTTTATTATGATATTTTCAGTGATAAAGACGTTTAAGGCACATGTATGACAAGAGGCAGAAGCGGGGGACGTGGAGAGGGGTAACGTGATTTTACCCAATAGTGCAAGAAGCGGCCATTGGTTGTTAAACGGGACTCTGACTCTGCCGGCTGCAATTTAAAAGTGCTAACAGCTTACGATAGTCAGATACAGTGAGACACATAAAAAACGACACAAGCATATACATCTGTTCGCAGCTATCTCCAGAGTGCTCTTGATCCAGCGTACCTCCACCAAGATTACAGAAATGGGGGCAAATTAATTTGAGAGAGACCTATATCGACAGACTTTGCCTGGTGATAAATTGGCATGGGTAATTTCTCTACGTGTCCACAATGCAGGGGAAAAAAAATGTGACTCGCAGCCTTGACACTGATGGAACTGCGACAGCATGCTAATTGCTGCAAAGCCATTAGGGGAAAAACCATTACCAAGGCAAAGAGGAGGAAAATGAGCGTTAAGGCTGTGACAAATCAAAATTCTACAAACACACAGTAACAAAATTAAGCTCTTTCTATGCTTATTATGACAATTACCTGTTTTATGGGAAGGGGCAATTTACATCCATGGTTGTCTCATTAGCATTGAATTTGTTTGAGCGGTGGTAACTGGAAATGAACCCCAAGGACAAATGCTGGCTTGTATTGAAGCCACAGTGACGTCGAGAGCCCATCAAATACCAGGCAGCTCTATATCTGTACTCATCAGTCACCCACATAAACAAGGGAGCTGTCCTGCAGGCTAGAGACGCCCTCGTAGGAAATCTGGGCCAAAAGATTGTGCAAAAACATTTGACACATACTTGTATTCCCAGCTGGATTATTGAAACTCATTATGTGATGTGCACATTTATTTTAAAATTTGTTTTACATTACTTTAGTGTTGTCATAAAACCAAGGTAAAAAAATTGTCAGTTTTGTTTTATTAACAGAATCCCAATGCTTTACATTCTTGGGTGCTTTTCTTTACTTTGTTTGTTTGCTTCTGGTGGTTTTGCAGTGGGTTTGAAAGTCTACGAGACTCTGCATGCAGGTCACACACCTGCCGTGGTGTAAAGATTCAGAGGCCGGGTGTCAAATTGTTTGAATTTTCCATTTGCTGTCAGGCTGTCACGCTCCTCTAGGCATCGGGTTTCGTCTGGGCTCCTTCGGTACTGTGTGCCAGGACACTGTGCACCTGGGCAGCAGAAGCATGGGCCAACGTCCACAACAATGCGATCCATCGTCCGATGACAAGTCTAGTGTTACGGTGGCCACGTGACAGCGACAGTTGCCCCCTAGTCATTGTGATCAGGCCTGTAAACTGCACCAGCCTCCATTATTCTCAAAGTAATGCTCAGTTGCCCCAGCACACCATAAAGACAGTGGGAAATGCACTCTATGATAAACCGGTATCCCATTAGCTTACACTCAAAAATAACTCTTGCTCTAGAGTACTTCTGCATTTGCAATAGTCTCAGCTTGCTAGCTGGACGCGATGCTTGGGTTTTTAAACAACGTTTCTTTTTGGAAATTCATTGATAAATCAATCATTCAATCACATCAATAGGCATCAAAAATGTAGCATATTAAGATGCAAAGAGTCAGATGCTAGCGCTTTATTGGAGTCCAACTGGCTGCCCACCCAACATTCGCTAATTACGAGGTACAGAGCCTGCCTGAAATATTTAAATGCCATTTGACACTGTTGTCTTAGGTATTGTGTATCAAAAACAGCACCAATATCTTGCAGTTCTAGAAATTATAAATGGGCAAAAAAGGTTGAGGATTTTGTGGAATTGCTGCTGAAAGACACAGAACAGTCTGGAATGTTTCTGTTTTCCTTTAATATATTTACGGATTCAATTTAACATTGCACATGGTTTCTTGTTTTTCCATCACATCTCATATTGCTGCCTACAAAATTATATGAATATAGAAAATCCGATCTAATTATGACTGCTTTACAAAAGAAAAATAATAATAAAAATAAGAAAATAGGTAAGGGAAATTAGGGTGTCCTAAAATACATGGTAACATCCTAATAAATAACAAAAATACATCTTAGATCTGGACACCATTAAAATTAAAACATGCAAAAATGAAGGATGGCAGTGTCCCTCTGAATTTCGGAACACCAGGAAGGATACAATATTAATATTACACATCTCTCTGTAATACAAAACTATATGTTTTCATATGTCTAACATTTTCAGATTTCTAACAATAAATAATTTTGGGTTGATATCACTTTCATTGAGTTTTTCATCAGCACGCTATCATTACCATTTGTAAGTCAATGACACAACAAGCGGTTAAGTGTTGAGGTCATTTGCTTCTCTTATTGTGATGCCTGTAACATGATTGTGGTAACTGGAAAGGATCACCTTCATCGTATCATCATAACAGTATTTAGTTACATCGTGCATATGCTCATCAACACAAGTGACTTTACTTTATTTGTATATAAGATTTTCCTACAACTCTGTAACTTTTTCCAGTTCTGTCTCTCTTTAAAGAAAATGTCAAGTCATTTGTTGTTTTTTATACTTTCTAGTAGCCTTTGGTTATTTTGGGGTGAATCCCCCTGGTCATTCTAAAATATAAAATAAAATATTAAGTAACCATTTAGCAAAGTTTTTACTGAAGAGGATAATAGTCCATCCTCACAGTGACATTTTATGTGCACAAGTACAACATATTTTAGGGAGAATGATGTTGAATTTACTGTTTATTGATTCTACCTATTTAGGTTCCTTTGTCAGAATAACTGATTTTAAATCACTAGCCACTGAAACTTTGATAAAGATACAAAAAAATGTCTTAGCTAGTACTGTTAGAGAACAATACTTTTCTACAACAATACCTTCTTAAGCTAGTGCACTATATATATTGTATAACTCTAATTGTACACAAAACACATCTTCCAACACATGGCTTTTTTTGATATTCACCAAAATATATTAAGCCAGTGAGATTTTTTGGGGGTTGGGGTGGCACATATTTTTCTAAGTGTTTTATTGTTTGTTTGTTTTAATTGGATAAACTCAGTAAAATGCGTAGGGTGATAGCACATCTTCCAAGTGTACAGGACATCCACTGATTCAGTATTACGACCAAGCATTTTTTCTCTATAGCTGCTTAAGAGAAGAAATGTGTGAATGTTGTTCCAAGTTAACATTTTTTATGAAGTTGAACATTGCAGTATGCAATTGTAGTATATAGTATCTGAATTTGCAATTGCATTTCTGTCAGACACTGAATACTCAAATTCAAGTTCTGTGCATGATCTGTAATATCTCCACTCCCATCAGGTGCCAGGAATAATAATCACTCAGTGGGTATATCAGATTGTAGCAAATGGTTTATTCAAACATAAACCATTTTGTCCATTACATCATTAAAAGAAATTAATTATTTTCAGGGATTTATAATATGGTAAATTTTACTAATGCAAAATTCAGCACTGTGCTAAACACTCGCAATGTTATTTTTGTGTTTTCTAGGTGTTTGTTTTGTGTGTGAGTATGTCTATGTGTTTGTGAGGGTGTCTGTGATCACATGCGTTGCCTTGCTATTCCCATGACAACACTGTAAACGTCACTGAACACACAAATTCAGTCACACGCATGCACACACAAATGCACACACAAACTAACTCACATAAAACAGGAGAAGTTCTTATGAGTAATTAAATAGGTGTAGCACTGATCATCTGTACACAATGCAAATTCATGGAAGAACCTTCCTTTTCAGTGAAATTTAACCAACAAAATTATGGATATAAATTAAAAACAAACACACATACTTTTCATTCAGCAGCTCCACTTAAGTCAGTGGTATTTGGTTAACAAAATAAAACAAAACTGTTTGCCACCAAACGATGGCAGAAATCTTTAGTTTGGTTCAGTAACAATGAAGCTAATAGCAAAAGTACATTTGATAACCACACTATTCTCTCTTAAGTATTAAAATATCTGCCTTAAAACACACTGCATCACATCTGAGGAAAAAAGATGAATCTTTGATACAGTAGGTCTCTAATTACGGTGACTCGATCATGCATTATGTTTCTGATCATTAAGGCAATCAGCTGGACCCTGAAAAGTAACTATTTTCCCCTTCCTCTCTGGGGGCCTCCAACGTGATGTCGAGTTGTTGTGTCCCACGCTTGTCCTGCTTCCCGGACCGGCACTTCATGAAACTGTAAGAAAAGATGGAAGGTCAATGGAGGGACCACGGCGTCCCTACGGCAACCGTTTCTAAAATTATGCCTGGAATTTCTCAGAAACAAGAGTTTCATAAGTATAGCTCTGCTGCGGAGTTAAAACCTCTATCCGAAGCGAAGATTGGGTGTCGTGTGGATGAAGTTTCGGACTCCGATACCGTAAAATATTCGGACCAAGTAAGAAACCAGGTTCAGAGTGAAGAAGTAACAACATTGGCAAGCTAAATTTGCTATAACCCTTGCATAACGATTCTTTTTAACCACCCATAAGTATCACTAGTTGATGTCTACAACATTATGGGACAAACTGATGAAATGTATCACTCATTCTTTGGAAGGTGTTCTACTATGCATTAACCAGAGTATGAAAATAAAAAGCAATCATCATTAAAACATCCATTAATGTCATTGTTATGGATGGCAGCGTCCGATCACAACGCCAGGGGTTGTGGTTTGATTCTTTCCCCTACTCTCTCTGAGCAGTCTTCTCCCAATGTAACAGAAAAAGGGAAGGGGGTGTGTGTTGGAGGGGGGGGGGGATTCATGCTGTTATCTGTCACTGACAACAATTAAAAGCAGTCATTATGCAAGACTATTGACCCTCAGTTGTCTGCCTCTGGTCTACTATTATAGTAACACAGTAAATCCATGAGTTGAATACCGCCTGGCCCAGCAGTTAGCAGCATAGCAATTCTTTTGTTAAAATCACAGTCAGGTTAAAAATAGCTATTGGGACAGCACCATATCCCAGTATGAAAACTGTGGTAATTCTTAGTGAAAACAACGGCATAGGCGTCTAGATAACATGGGAGTTCATGTTAATGACATAATATCTGTTACGTATTAACATCCCCAAGCAGCATTTGGACTGAGCCTTGACACAGAGGTAATCTTTTATCCTTGGAAATAAAATGTGCTCCCCAAAGAGATCTGAAGAACAATTAAGAACCAGACAGAGCCATGCATCACTGGTTTAATCATTTAACTAAATAAAGCACCTAAAATACTTATCGTCCTTTCTCACAAGAACCTACAGTAAAAAATTGGTACCTGCTTTCCTGGCAAGAGAAAAAGCAAAATGGTTTGCGATATTTCAGTATAGTGAGCCAATTTATTTCTAAGTTGTTTCATCAGCAGATCACAGTTAGATATAGTGGTCAGCAAACGAACACACGGCTGTTAATACACAGATACCCGTGAGACGCGAATTGCCCGGGTTTCCAAAGTGGAAGCTTAAACACATTATCAACATGGCGACTCTGAAGGCTGCCCTACTCAGGCATCAAGAATCATTAAAACCAGTTAAAATGAAAATGCTGGCTGGGCAATATGAGACACCAGTGAGTGGGCAACAAATATCTGATAGGAGCCAGTAAAGAGGCCAGATGAGATTGGAGGGGCTTCTAACGACTGTGGTTGGCGGGTGCCACTTTGGCTAGCTCCGGGCTAGGGATCTCACTGCCACCGCTTTTGGGGAGAGTCCCACATCAGTAGCACCAGGGGACATAGGAGTCTTGTTTACACTAGTAATTTGGTGTAATTGCAGTGCTTTCCCCGTGGATGCTGCCCGTCATATACTCCACCAGAACTAAGCCATTTATATCCGCGCCCATGACTTCCCTGTAGTCTTGGGTGGAATGGAACCCTGAGTCAACTGGAATGGTGCTTTTGTGAGTTGCTATGGGATTTGCCCAGAGCTAAACGGAGAACGGCGTGACCACCATTAGCGAACCAACATTAGCTCCTGCAGAAGGCTGCCTGTTAGCCCACTGATACTTAGCTCAGTGTAAAGTCTCCCTGCATTGAGGAGGTCATAGACACTGACAGCAGGCACATAAATAAACGCTGAATCATTAATTTATGGTTTATCAGCGCTTCGAGGTTTGATGCCAATGCTAATTTGTCTCAGCTGCTGCCGCCCCCTAACCAATGAGTTGGCCTCCTGATCTTCTGAAACACCAACGGCAATATCCCATCTCTTTCAGCTCTCGCTCACAGTAACAACTGAAAGCCTGGGAATTCCCATAGACTGGTGCCCATAAAACAGCATGATAACAATCTGCTTCTCGCGAGCCGTACGGAAAGCGGCAAGAAGTCAAAACAGGGCCCATCCACCGATAACGGCAAGCAGGGTGCCGGGAGATGACATTTTTTCCATCCTCCTCCCATGGCCGATTCAGCTGGGGCTCAGTGTTACAGTGCCCTCCATAATCACAGAAGGAGCTGGAGCTCAGTGTTACAGTGCCCTCCATAATCACAGAAGGAGCTGGAGCTCAGTGTTACAGTGCCCTCCATAATCACAGAA
>JABFDZ020000022.1:20297089-20307474 GCA_019775955.2 Pollimyrus isidori | reverse complement strand
GTTATTAGCTGAGAAATTCACAATCAGAATCGCGATTACAGAAAATAAAATAAAATAATGCAAAGTAAAATAACGTATACAGCTGTTTTTTTTTCGGTGTGATCAGGGCAGAGTAACGCAACTCTCACACACGCTGCAGTGTTTGAGAGCTGCCTGCTCCGCCCCACAAACAGAGAGAGAGGGACTATCCAACACAAGAAAAAAGTCTCTTTCAAAAGCGCTTGCGTTTTCTTTTAAAGCAACATTTCATAGCATAACAGTTAAATAAGTCTTTGCAAGATCAGAATTTAAATCTTATCGTTTTCTGCCAAGAGTCTTCCAGAACTTCTGGCTGGGGTCCAGCACAAGCAGCATGGGCCACATGTTCCGCCGCAATAATAATACTGGGCTGCCCGCAGAGGTGCCTGTCTGTAAATCGGCGTAGGGCACTTGGATATCGGCCGATGCTGATGCATTAAAAAATGCCAAATATCGGCCCGATATATCGGCCGGCCGATACATCGGTCGACCTCTAGTTGTAAATGATTGTCTTGGTGAATTTCCAGCTTGAAAAATGCAACACCAAGTACTTAAGTAACTAAAAAAATTTGGTTAAGAAATCCGGCTTCAGATGTGTTTCTCACCTTCATGTTCCAGAATTGTGACAGTGAGTCTCGCTGGGCCTTAGAAGGGGTATGAGAATTTGCTGACAGCTGCCAGTATGTGATAAGCCCTTCAGCATCTTGTAATAGTGACATTGAAGGAATAAAGCCTTGTGTTAACAGTCTATGAAAGTTAACTGTTACGTTTGTGTGTTACAAAGCTGTAATGAAACGGGTGATATGAGGTATTACCAAATTCGCAGGCATAGTTACATGTTAGAGAGCAGTTAGACACTGGTATGATGAGCAAGGTTCTCCAAGCAAATCTGTACCAGCCTTACTTTTTAACTACTCATTGTTACAAATAGAAAAAGATTTTTTTTTATAGAAGTGCAAAGATGATTGTCTTTTTGTGTGTTACAGTAAAATCCAGTTATAATAGACTTCAGGGGACCTGGCAAAACAACCCGTTATATCCAAAGTTGCTGTAAGCCCAGAACACAACTACAGGACACCATTTACCATTATGCCACACCTCAGCAGACACACTTGTGGTATAGAATATTATATTGTAAATGTAGTAATCCAACTTCACCTGACCAGATGCGTGACTATTAATAATCTTGACTACGTATCTGTGCTGGATATCACCGCCACGTCAGGTGCCTTGTAGGCGGAGCCTGCACGTCCATTATAGCCAAACAAAACTACAGCTAAAAGCAACCCTGGGGACCAAATTGTTTGTTCGTTTTCTAAGCGAAATTCTGTTATAGCGAGTCCGCTGTATCTGATGCTTTTTCTGCATGTTCATAAAGGCGCATGGCCGGGACCAGCGGATATCGTCCGTTATAGACGATATTCCGTTAGCAAGTCCACTATAATGGGATTTTACTGCATCAATATAAATTTCATCCATGTTGTCCTGGATCCCTGAAGCTCATATTGTTAATAAAAGTAATGCATGTAATTTTTTCTTAATGATGTTGCATTTCACAAAGACTTGGTGTCATATCCATAAAACATCAAATAAACAAGTATAATAGTAAGTTGTGAATTGTTCAGGTTTTCTTGGACTGTTGGCGCAGTTGTTTTGGCCACTGGATGCAGTTGATTCTCGAAGACTTATTTACTTACATACGCAGGATTAGCATGGTCAGCATCAACAATGGCTTTCTCTTCCCCCCCCCTCCGCCTGTGCTCATGTTTGGGTCAGCATGTTTAGATAAAAATAGCCCTCACTGCTAGGCCAGTGAAGAAAGCAGATTGAGTTGCTACAGCAACCAAGCAGAATCAGATTAGCTCGGGGTTTATGGGAGAGATTGCGTCTGGTGATTGGGGAGCAGAGATGTGAGTCAGGAGGGAGGGTGTCTCCGGGGACTGTTCTAGTCACCAGTGACTGATGGTGTTGACCAGCTGGTAATATGGCTTCCAAGCTGACCCCTGCACAGTAGGTTTGAGCTCAAACCTGCCCAGGCCCTGCCTCGGATACGACCCTTCAAAATGGACCTGTGATTGGGCAGGCCGCCAACTCGGGCCCCGCCTTGGATAAGGTCCTTAAGGATGGGCCTATGATTTGGGCATGTCGCCTACCCAGGCCCCGCCTCGGATACAACCCTTCAAAATGGACCTGTGATTGGGCAGGTCACCAGCTCAGGCACCGCCTTGGATACGGTTCTTCAGGAAGGCTCCAAGGGTGCCGGAGGCGAAGAGAGGAATTCCAGTCTACCTGTACTTGTGCAAATGGCAAATGAAGGATTTATCTTTATATTTACTTTAGTGTGGAAAGAGTATACTAAGAGTGCACTATAAGCCTATTGGCAGCATTAATGTGGCATGTTAGGAGATGGTAGGAGATGTTGTGACAGTATTTTTTCATACTTCTCTTGTTAAAGATGGCATTCTCTACTTACTCATAGCTTGACACCTGTCATTATTAACATTCATCAGCATTATATCACAAATTATTGTAGTTTAACTTAGTCACCTGTTACTCCAACTTTATTCTATTATATCTAGGGGAGTCGTGCCACCACAGAGATACTTTTCAAATGCTTCGTAACATACACCCACAACCCACCAGTTTTTTTTCTCTCTTTTTCATGGATAGAATCTTTTTGTTGAACAGCTCTTTGCTGTTCGTCATACAACATGTCTTGTAGTCTTACCAGAACTAGCTCGTGTGAGTCAGATTGAGATACTCTTCAGTCACATGAGTCATGAAGAACTCTGTAGTGAGGAAATAAAATAAATTTCAATTTTTGTCATAATCGTAATAAAAAGATCTGAAAATACCCTGTAACGATGTCAGTAAATGATGTGGTGGTAACAATGATAATAATAGGCCATAAGTATAGTTTTACTGACAGTTTTGAAAATGATGTTTTATAGTATAAATAATTTAAACTTTTCTTGATAAGATCAAAGCTAGACTACTCATGGTGGGCGCATGTTTGTGTGAGTTATTGTGCAGGCAGGGCCTACGTTTGTAGTCATCTTTAAAAGTATGATCCAGTATGTAGCATAGTTCAAATGTCAGGTATTGTAATGTCCCTGAACATAAATGGTGATACAAATGTGATTTGACATGTTCAGATCTTTAGAAGACATCCAAGTCGTTGTTAACACTGACATATTTATCCTGCAACTGTCATGACCAGATAGGGGAAAAAGCAAATCAAACTCTTCTGTGTTTTGTGGATTGGTTCTCCAAAGCATGGTCGAATGAAGCCAAAGGGTTTGGGAAGGTTTCACTGTTATCAGTTGCTGAAAATGTTTAAAAAGTATCAATACAGAAACTAAAATAATTTTACCAAGTTTTATACTCTCAACAACAAACAGAATTAGCAGCACTGTGTACTTTTTGTTTGCACAAACATTAAAATAATGACATAGCTAATACCTTATGTAAATGCATGAAAACCACATCAGATGTACATCAACATTAAAGATCTCCGGAGTATTAACACGGCATTCTTTCATGTTTTCTCTGACACAAAACAAACCTATATAGCATCCACGCTGCACCAGTGCACCTACGTCTGGGAGACTGTGATTGTCTTTCGCTGGTGTTGGATGCAGTATCTAACCTGAATGGATTCTGTTTTAAAATAGTGTTCAGCCACGGTTTCGATGATGACTTAAAATCTGAAATGGTAAGACTAACTGTTAGGAATTTTACTGAGAAACTGGAAACCATTTCATCTGAACTCAACACACACAGAGTCCGAAGGTGGGAGCTGAATTCCCAGACTTGGGGTCTGAAGAGTCACTAGGACGCTCCAAGTGACTCTCGCTGCAGAATGTTTATTAAATAATAATAACATGAACCCAGAATTTAGCCAGCACCTTCATGTGTTTTCCGATCAATATAAAATCAATTTAAATTTGGTGTAGGCCACAGTTCTCCTGTTCTGTTTTATCAATTTTACTTGTTTCTTATGCTTGGACCTGCCTTTTTCCTGGCTTCAAATGGTGATTTGTTTTGTGTTTTTTAGCCAAACCTCTATGCTTTAAATGGGGATGTGTTCATTTCGATATATTTTTGATATCTGTGTAGAATCTGCATTTTTCTGGCATGGTGTGTGTGTGTGTATATATATATGTGTGTATATCTATATGTAATATTCTTGTTTTATTTATTTTAATTGTCTCAATTCCCTAATCATATTTGATTGTGCTCTTGCCTCAGAACAATGAACAATAAAAAGAGATTGTTACCCAGCATGTTGTTGATGTTATATAACAGTGGAAAAGTGTTCAGTCTGGATAATCTGGAAACATGAGGGTGATTTTAAAATCTTATTGTGTCTGGAAGGCAAGTCTTCCTGCTTTCGGAGAATAAACGTTCTTTATGTGAGTATTATTTGAAGACGTGATGTGTTCTGGCAGAGCATGATATTTCGTCTTTAATATATAAATGTTCGGCCATCTCCTGATTGTGTTGTAAGTTTGCATCATAACTGGAGCCTTAAACAGGGGAAGAAGCAGTAAAGAATAATTTAAAATTGTAGGATTTTGTGTGACTGATGTCTGCTTTAGATATACTTGGAGGGGGGGGGAGGTTTGTCTTTGCTTGTACATGAATAATAAAAAACTCGAAGCCAGACAATTAATTTGCATTTGATTTGATTTGCAATGGGGAAAACTAAAACGAACTTGGTTGTATATGAAGGTTCAGTTCGGCTTTTGTAGAGCTTAATAAATAGTAAAACTCGCCCCTATTATGTTATTTGGAAAGTGTAGATTGTGATTTCTTGAGCAAAAATGATTAATTCTGATAGGATGAGTTAGTTTTTTTTTCCATTTATAAACTTAATTGAAATGCAGTGTTGCATATTCACGCAGTTCTCTTATGTTCCGGCCCTGTTGTCTTGCTTTTAAAGTATAACCTGCCTCTCAGTTATATGTCACCAGCCATAACACTGCTTATATTCAATTTCCTCCCTGTCAATTTGTTATTTATAATAGCTGCTGCTGAAGCGAGTCGAGAGAGATTGGTGTTTGTATGCGATGCACACATTTAAGAGTTCAGTTAGCAGGCGCATAATTTTAGATGGGGATTGACGAGATTCAGTCCATTAAACTTTCTCTGAGTGACTCCCCCTCCATATCGTATGACGTCATGCCTTAAAAGCTAAAGACATAGAGTCTTGCTCAGACTGTCAAATGTTTTGACCTGGTAGCTCTACCAGGTGCTTCTGTCCCAGGGGACGCTGTGTGGCTTACTGGGTTAAGACAGCATGCCTGCTATCAGAAGGTTACTGGCTCAAATCCCTGGGTTGATGGAATGCTGTTAGTATTGTACCCCTGTGCAGGGCACTCAATGTCCAATTGTTCCCGGGACCCTCCTGTTCCCCAAGCAGTTGTTGGAACATGTGACATCACCTGATGGCTCACCTTGTGACCTTCTGTCTTATTATTGGAGGGGAAGTTCTAGTCACGACGTTAGAAATCTGAGTCAGGTGCGGGCATCTGCATCCTCCGCCACCCCCACCCCCCACCGCCGGGCCGCACATCGCGTAGGAGTCCTCAGGAATACTAACTAACCACACTGACAGCTCAGACTCTTCTGGTGTGCTGTTCTCACTCTTGCCACACAATTAATTAAGTGGAGCTGTATAGAAATACGTGCATTCATTACCTTGAGGTGCTATTCCGTATTTGACGTTGTCCTTTTTTTCCTTTTAAGACGGGATTTAATGTTTTCCTTCCTGGAAATAGTGCTTTGAAGTGCTTAATATCACTTCTTCAGTAGTCAATCTGTACTCTTAGGAATACATTGATGGTTTGCTCTGTGGTTTATGGTCCTGCGTGGAGGAAGACCCCAAAATGATTTACGGTACTTGTCGGGCTGCGGACGTGTCCTTGAGAAGGTCTTCTCACACACCTTTGGGAAGCATGTCCAGACAACAGGGTCTTCAAAAACACATACTAACCTGAGTTTTTTTTTTAAAAAAAAGCTATATAATCTCTGGATAGCGGGCTCAAATGAATGCATGTGAGAATGCGTATTGAAATGCATGTCAGGTGGCATTCTGTTCATGCGGATCTCCAGGCCTGGCGGTGCATCTTCATAGGGCGGAAGGGCTTGGATA
This sequence comes from Pollimyrus isidori, assembly GCA_019775955.2. NCBI lineage: Eukaryota > Metazoa > Chordata > Actinopteri > Osteoglossiformes > Mormyridae > Pollimyrus > Pollimyrus isidori. Next base: position 20,301,299 of record JABFDZ020000022.1, on the reverse strand, counting down.
CTAGGTGTCCACGTGGAGGTGGGGAGGCTGGCACTTTTGCTGGCATTGTTGCCCTGGGCTCTTTAGCCGCCTTTACTGTTTTCATGGGCACTGCCACTTGTTGAAAGGGGTGGGGGATCATGTGAAAGTTTCTACCAGTGCTCATTTTTTGGGTCTTTTGCACAAACTAAGGGTTCCTGTGGTGGAAACTAAGCATATTAGATGGATTTGTGTTCTGCCTGTCCTGCCTAGCCATTGTAGGGTGAAGACCAGCATCTGTTTTAAGATGGAGATGAGGATAACTTAATGATATTGCAGATAAGTTTTTTTCACACGGAGAAAAGTCTTTAGCTTTGTTTGTGGGGGGCAAAAATAACTTTTTCTTTGTTCCTGTCTTTCAAAATTTCAGCTATTTCAGCACGGAGAGTTTGCCGGACTTCAGAATGGCTTTAACAGTGTGCGTGTCTGGGGTCTGAGGTACGGCAGCGGTACAGCTCCATGACTGGATACATTGTTCTGCCATGACTTAAAAAAAGAAGGAAATGGAGAAGAAGAAACCATGTTCCCGGCTGCTGGACTACCTGGTGGTGGTAGGGGCCAGGTGAGTTCTGTGGCTGGCTTCATTGTTTTAGGAACTGGAATTCTGTTCTTGTAGAATCCAGAACTTGACAATAAACAGAATATCTCACAGTCTATGCAAAAAGGAATATGTTTATTGGCATACTTGGTATTGAATAGTTTTAACGAAAACCCTTTCTGATCAAATAGAAATGCGTGAGATGTTTATGGTTGTAAAGCCTGACATTTAAAATCCTCAGTTCTAATTTTTAATTCATTGTCAACTACAACAAATATAGAGGAAATATTTGTGAACTTGCAAATGAATAACCTTCAATGTAGTAAGTATCAGTTATTACGCAATTAATTTGCATCGCAGTACCTTTGTACTTTTGATTTTATCGGTTCTAGCTCAAGAGGATATAAATGCTGGAAAATGTGAGTTACTGTTTTAGTGACTTGCGTAATGCAACCCATGTTAATAATCTGAACTAATCTGGCCTCACTAATCTGTACACTTCATTCTTGATTTTGCTGAGATTTTTTTGAATATCCAGTGCTAATTTAAACTTTTGTAGTTTTTACATGTACCTTGATTGTAATTTGACATGAAATGACATGAGATGACATTCACCCTTGCATACTGCTGGCATTTTTATTTGTTTTATCATTCTGCGTTTAAAATCAGTAGTAACTACTACTAGCCAGTGGGCCCTAGGTCATTAAATTGTTTTTTAAGGCACTAAAATTTTGTTATCGGAGTTCCCGAAAGAACAGATCTGCATCCGCACTAGCGTTGGGGGGAAAGACTGCATTTAGACTGCTCCCTGTAAAAGGCAAATGACACAGCTCACAACTACACAAATAGTTAGCTTTAGCAATGTAGCTATGTCTGACATTTTTAATTTGCACATTTAGCCAAATCTTTGTATAATGTACATGTGGTGCACTTTATATACTGTAGATCTGTTTGTTGTAACTTGAGCACAGCGTGTTTCCATGTTTTTTTTTTTTTTTTGTCCAACCAAAATTTTTTTGTAATTGTAGAAGTGGGGAAGTATACATCTTGAATCATTTATTTTTACTTTAATTATAAATAACTGCTGATTAATCCCATATACAACAATGTGTTTAAAAATAATGTATTTTATTTAGCAAAAGAGAAATATCACAGTATTATAGTGTTGCTAATACAAAGTTGTACATAAATGGAACAATCACAGCAACAACACAAGGATCCAGAAATGTCGTGATTACACGTCTCACTCTCTTGCTCTCGGTTTCCGTGCACTCTAATGTTCAATGGCTGCTTGTATTTATCATAAGACAGAGCCGCACTTGGCTCTGGTTCTGTCTCATTTTGAGCTCTACAATAGTTGTAAACGGCACACAATGTACACCCAACACAATTCAGTTGCGTTCCAGTAATCAAAACGACATGTGGCAGGTAGCAAAGGTCCTGCACATCCTCAATGTTCACATGTGGCTTACTACCCTGAAAACAGAGGAAAAACATTCCTCATTCCCGTGAAGAGTAACCAAACGGGAAAAGAGACATCAGACTGAAGAGAGCTGATCTGAAAAGGGCCACAAGCCGAGTACGAACCAATCGCAGCTCACTGATATAAGCATAAGAATATATTTACGTCTATGGGCATCCGCACTAATGCGTTTACGGAAAGACTGGTTGTCTGACAGCGCTGAACATGTTGTCTACTTCTGGGGAAACAAAGACCTGCGGTGGTATGGCCGGAAGGCTAAATCGGAAGAATTTTTGTGTTACTGATCGAAAATGTATTATTGCGGACGTACCCTTGAATGGCTGTGTTGTTTCTCCTTTGGTGTACAGGCAGCCCAGCGGTGACAGCGTGGCTCAGACCCCCCAGCTGCTGAGACGCTATCCCCTGGAGGACCATGCTGATTTCGCCCTGCCCCCTGACGTTGTCTTTTTCTGCCAGCCAGAAGGCTGCCTGAGCATGCGGCAGAAGCGCATGAGCCTGCGCGACGACACCTCCTTCGTGTTCATGCTGACCGACAAGGACTCTGGAGTCACTCGCTATGGCATCTGCGTCAACTTCTACCGCTCCTTCCAGAGGTGCTTCCGCAGAGCGGACAGGGCCGAGGGCCATCGCGGCCGTGAGAAGTGCCCCAAGGAACTTGCCTCCAGGCCAGCAGATGGCGCTGAAGCGGGACACGGAGGCGAGGTCACAGAGAGCGGCGCGCTGCCTCTGGGTGCCCAGTCTGGCCAGGGCAAGCGGAGATCCAGGATGGGCTCAAAAAGCCGCAATAGCACCCTCACCTCCCTGTGCATAGTCAGCCACTACCCCTTCTTCTCCACCTTCAGGGAGTGCCTTTACATCCTCAAGAGGCTGGTGGACTGCTGCAGCGAGCGGCTTTCCAAGAAGCCCGGCATCCCCAAGGCCATTCAGAGGTCAGCTCCCCTGGTCACTGTTCAGCTCTGGTGTAGTCTGGGGGCTGGGGGGTGGCAGTTTGTGGGGGTGGGGGGGTCAGTGACCCATGTCAAAACAATCTCCCTCCCTGTTCTGCCTATTATCTATACAACTCAAAGACCATTTAGCATCATGCCAAGCAGAGTCAGTCAGTCTCTGGAGCAACTAGGAGTTAAGGGGCCTCTCTCAAGGGCCCAATGGTTAAATCACTCTGCCAACCCTGGGATTTGAACTAGCGACCTTCTGATGTCAGGCATTGGATCCAAACCCACCGAGCCACATACCTCCCACATTATCTGATGGAGCAAAGTGGAGCTTCACCTCTTTCTTTTTCTCTGGAGTTTGATTATAGCTTAATTATTTCCTATTTTTAGCAATCCAATTTGTAGCAAAATCTTAGGAAAACATTGTTACATGATTAGTACGTCACATGATTAGATTATCTTTATGCTATATGCTGAATTGACATGGGTCATTTTATATGGGCTATTCCTATTTATAGAATAGAATAGAATAGAATCTTTATTGTCATTGTAGCAATGACACATTGTACAACGAAATTAAAGTGCAATTCTCCAGTGATAAATAAAAAGAACACAGGCACTCTGAAAGACAAACGGTTACAGACAACTACAAACAAACAAACAAACAAACAACATATTGCACTAGCCCCCTAAGCCAGTTTTGGCAAGAAACATATGGCTGTAAAGTTAAAGCACTGTAGTACTGTAAACAATGAAAGGTGCATTGGCTCAAGTTGACCACTTGGCAGTGTTCAGCATGGTGATGGCTGAGGGGTAAAAACTGTTTCTCAGCCTGTTCGTTCTGGTTTTTATGGATCTGAAACGTCTGCCTGAGGGCAGGCGTTCAAACAGTTCATGTCCTGGATGTGATGGGTCCTGAAGAATTTTCTTTACGTTCCTGAAACAACAGGAGCTGTGAAGTTTTTCAAGTGGGGGGAGAGGACAGCCAACTATCCTCTGAGCGACCTTGATGACCCTGTAGAGCTCTTTTCTCTGTGCCACTGTGCAGCTGGAGAACCATGCACAGAGACAGTAGATCATGATGCTCTCTACTGTGCAGCGGTAGAAGGACACCATCAGTTTCTCTGGGATGTTGTTCTTCCTGAGAACCCTCAGGAAGTAGAGTCTCTTTTGGGCCTTCTTCACTACCTCTGCAGTATGTGACCCCCAGGTCAGGTCCTCGCTGATGGTGACTCCCAG
>JABFDZ020000022.1:20269274-20279877 GCA_019775955.2 Pollimyrus isidori | reverse complement strand
GTGTGTGTGTGTGTGTGTGTGTGTGTGTGTGTGTGTGTGTGTGTGTGTGTGTGTGTGTGTGTGTGTGTGTGTGGAGGTGGGCCTTGATGGCCATGTTTTGTCTGTTAAGGGTCTTTGTCCATGCTGTCAGTTTGCAGTGAAGTGTGTCTGGCTCCTATATATGGAATGTGTCTGTGTGTGTGTGTATTTTGTTTCTATTACATTGTAGGGACCAAATGTTTTCCAAAATGTAATAAACGCCTGCTATTTTGATGGTCAGGTTCCCACAAGGATCTGTGAATGCAATCAAAAAACCAAAAACTGACAAAAGTCTCTTATTTTGTTTGATTACTTATTGGTAAGGTTAGGGCTGGGTAGGGGTTAAAGTTGTTATGTTTGGATTAGACTTTTCCCCATATAAATGGATGGAGACTCCCCACAAATATATAATTACAAACCTGTGTGTGCCAGTGTGTCTGTGTGTGTGCTCATGCAGTTCTACCTGCTTGTGCGCTATGTGGTTCATTGTGAAGACGCTCACACTGCCGTTCACTTTAGCAGGCAGCCGGCCAGCGAGAGCCTTGGTGGACCAGAAGTCCTCGGTTATTAAGCACAGCCCGACGGTGAAGAGAGAGTCTCCCTCTCCCCAGGGGCGAGCAAACAACACCAGGTGATTAATGATCTCTCAGAATGAGTTACCAACAGCACTTGTTTTCAGCACCCCCCCCCCCCCCCCAAATCTACACAATGGGGAGGGCTGCTTGGGCTGGTGATGCCTGTGTCTATGATCGGAAGGACACTGGTTCAAATCCCAAGCCAGCAGACTGCTGCCACCGTTGGGCCCTTGAGCAACACTCTTAAACCCCTGAAATACTCCAGGCTAGTCTGCTGCTTATTCTGTACTCAGACTCTGTACTGTTGGGTACTCCGTACCCTGCACTCAAACCTCAGACTTCACTCTTGTCTATCTGCCTGACTGCCTTCTAGGGGAAAAAGGAGAACAAATTGGGATATGCTTGATAATTTGTTGATAATCTGTTTGTAATTTGTCATTCTGCTGGCATGGCAGAATACAGTGCATTTTCAGAAACCAGTTTTATTGGCTAAGCATGTCCAGACGCAGGGAATTTGTCCCTAGTTGTCCTCTAATTTTTAAATGCAGTGTTAGCAGTTTGTGTGTTAAACACAAAGCGATTGTAAAAGTGCAACCCAACAAATGATTCTCCCTATTTAGCGAGAACCAGCAGTTCCTGAAGGAGGTGGTGCAGGGTGTGCTGGAGGGCCAGGGTGTGGGCTGGCTCAACATGAAGAAAGTGCGCCGCCTGCTGGAGAACGAGCAGCTGCGCGTCTTTGTGCTGAGCAAGCTGAACAGGGCCGTGCAGTCGGAGGAGGACGCCAGGCAGGGAGTCATCCGTGATGTGGTGAGAGGACAGATGTGTGTGTGTGTGTGTGTGTGTGTGGGGAGATCAACACGGAGCCTTGGTCTAAGCTGAGATGCCATCTTTTTTTCACTTGCCTTCTATACTCTAATATACACTTAATACCAAAATATGCACAGGGGGTGGACAAAACGGAATGTCTTGGAATTCTTTCCCAATCTGAGTGTAGCAGAAAGCTTTGATGGAAGAAATGGCCTTGAGGGAGAAGACTGATAGCTTTAGAAGGAATTTAACTGCTCATGAAAGCTCTCTGGAATTTGCGTCGTATGTAAGCATTTATTGAATTTGGGTTATATATGGGCATAACCACTCGCCTGCAGTTATTACCTTATATATCAGTTAATAGGAACATTGTAAGACAGCAATTCTTGCAGCATAGGGTGCGCTTGGTTGTGTAGAACGCCCTTGTATTTCTGGCCATGTGACTATGAAGAGTGATCATATGACACTTGGCTCTGGATGCAATCAGGTGTTCTTTGGTCTTAATGGATCTCAATCTCAAAGCAATAAATCATACTGCTCTTTTACAGCTGACATACAGTATGGTGCTAATTGGCATTCAGCCTAGTATAAGTCACCTTCTTGTAGGGGGTTTGAATTCTGATGCAGAACCTCAAAGGCAAAATTACCTTCCATGTGACATTTCCATTATATGGCCGACCCCTGTGGTTCTGTAAAAATGAATGAATCAAAGTGTTTGATTCAACGCTTTGATATGAATTCTGCATATCCGTTGAGCTGCGAAGGATGGGAGCAGAGTTTGGGAGGTTAATGATTTCCTTCCAAATTGCTTAACCCCAGTTCTCCCATCAGCTAGAGCCTGGAATAAAATGGAGCCATGCATTTTCTATGGCGTTGTACAATACAGTGCATTTTCAGAATCAGATTTATTGGCCAAGTAATGCTCACATACAGGGGATTTGTCTCAAGTTGTCAATGGCCCTTATTTTTTTTTGTATTTTATTTTATGAGGCATTTATTTCAAGAACAGAATAGTGACTCCTAGTGACTTAAGGGTTCCAGTTTTTCCTCGGCCTTCTGTTCTCCAGGAAATCAGCCGGAAGATGTACAAGGGGATGCTGGATCTGCTGAAGTGCGCGGTGTCCAGCCTGGAGCAGTCGTACACCAACGCCGGGCTGGGGGGCATGGCTAGCGTCTTCAGTCTGCTGGAAATCGCACGCACGCACTACCAGACCAAAGGTTTGTTGCTGATTATTCATGCGGAGAAGGGGCCCGTACCTTGGGGTCTGTGAAGATCCTATGAGAAGCGCTGGATACCGTGGAGGCTAAACATGCAGAATGTCGATAAGCCGCGAACAAATATATTTTACAATGAGGCAGGACGTATTTTGTTTTTAAACCTTATTCCTTTATAGTCATATTAGTCAAAAATGATAAAGAATAATAAGTTAATATTGAATCTTTTTGAGAATAATTCATATTCAGTGTATAATATGATGGTTTTGTATCTTTGCTGGGGCGGAACTGCAGTGTGTTAACCACTAATGATTAGAGGACGTTTTGCTTCTTCTCACCTGGCTTTTTTTAGAACTTCCCTTTCCAGCTTCTGCCCCCCTCCTGTCCCACCTTCCTTCCCTCTCACTGTCCGCTCTGTCCCCTGAAGAGGCTGAGAAGCGCAAACGGAGCCCCATGGAGGGCGGAGGGGGAAACAGCAGCCCAGGCAGTAAGGCAAGCCCCACCCCTAAGGGCGAGAGCGCCAGGCCCGCAGCTCCACTGCTGGTACCCCGCTTGCAGCTTCACCCCCCCGTCACCCCTACCGGCAAGGGCTCCCGCCAGTTTGACACCCGCAGTCTGAACGAGGAGAATTTTATCGCCTCCATTGGTGTGTACTACCTATACGCACTTCCACACCCTGCCACCGTGAGGTGCTGTTCTGACTAACAAACTTTGCTGCTTTAATGTTATTTATTAGTGATTCTGCAGTGGTTGTTTGGGAAACCATGTTATGAACTTCCTATTTCACCAAGCAGAATGCATTTTATATACAAGATGTTTAATGACGATAAATTATTTATACATTTCTAAATCAAAAATTATTTAGAACCTGTGCACACTAGTCAAGCAAAGCCAACAGGATGTCATTAACGCGACATAGCAAATTGAAGAAATATTTTGTTTTGCGGCAGACTAAATATAAATGTTGAACCTGGTCCGGATGACACGCCACGTTTTTTACTAGTGAATGCATTACATTTGCATCCATCAATGCTTGATATCTGCATCAGCTTCCAAGATGCTTTGAACTGAGCAAGGGCCATTATTTTGTATGGCAGAGAATGACTGCGCCATTGTAATCCAGGCCAGTGCACTGCATACAGTGAATAAATATGCATTCTGCGTCTTTAGGAACTGCTGCACTCTGTCTTTCTCTGGTACCTTTTCCAGGGGAATCTGCAGTAATTGTAGTGCAATTATTTTTGAAATATGCAGTAAATCGGTAAATCTGCAGACTCCACCCAGGTGTTTCCGCAGGACGATGGCTTCTCCCCCTCACCTCCTACCCCCGTTACCGTCTGCCTTCTGCCTAGGCCTCTGTGAGCTGCTTCTGTTTGCATGCAGTTGTATAGTTGTTTCCTTGGAGACATTATGGGGCACTTGGGAGAAATGCAGCACCTGCGGGATGGGGGGGTGGTGGGGGGGAAGTTAGTCTCTCCTGTCCTGCAGTCCTGCACACCTTTGAAATTGCCACCATTCTTCTGGAGCTGCCTAGATCTCCTGCTTCTTCTGTGTTCATATGGTTCTGAGGCACTGAGTCTGCATTTCAGTTTCTCATGAGCCCTGATTTTTTTTATGCTTTTTTTTTTTTTGGTTGTTTTATTTTTTTAATTGACAAACTGAGGTGGTGTCGAGTCATCAGCTGATGTTTTGCTGCGAACTAGATGCTGAACTGCAGCCCCCAGAACCTTGTCTAAAGGCCCAGCCCAAAGCAGACTTTGATTGAGCATGTTATCATTTATCATCTTCATTCCCATTCTGACGGGCTGATTAGTTGAGGAGGCCCCCTGGTGGCCACTGGGCCCTAAGCAGCGACTTAGTTTGATTTTTGCCTTGGGCCAGGCCTGCCTGTATATGCTGTCCTTAGCTCTCCGTAATGTTTTGTTTACCTTAATGCTGGACACACTTCACACGCAGAACTGATACACTTATGCTTTTGAGCCATGTTCTCATTTTTGTATGATTTTGTCATTGTTATCTTTTTTTATTTTCAACCCCTTTGTCCATATGTAGCCCACGAATTTGCTCTCTGACTCTCTCTGTATCTTTCTCTCCTTGCTTGCAATGCATCTTGGGTAGAATTGTGGAGCAAGCACCAAGAAAAGAGAAAGCAAAAAGCTATGGGAAAACAGAGTAAGACATTTCACATAAAGAGACTGTGGTCTCATTTGCTAACTTCACACACAACCCTCCTACCTCTTACCCTACAGGCACCTACCGACACCTTTCGCACTCCTGTATCGAGTGAGCCGGCAGAACAGGGCCCATGAGGTGGAGTGGAGACCGCAAGATCTCATTAATTACAAAAAAAAAATACTTAAGTGGAATCTGAGATGTCACGTCACGTGAATGCATGTGAATGCATTTATTAAACACTGTAGAGCCAATCCTTCTATGCCACGCTGCAAGAAATCCTGGTAACCATGACAACCAAAGGCCCAGAAAAATGCATGGTCAAGTCTCAGATGACTGCAGTGCTAATAAGAAAGTTTAAAGCATATATTATTCTCTGAATATTACAATGACATTTTTATTGCAGCAAACACACATCCTCACCCTTTTTTATTTTGTTATTGGTATTTATTTTCTTTCGCTCTCACGTTTGCTTGTTTTACTTTCCTTTGCCGTCTCTCCGCTGACACATTCCCCGATCGCTTTCTCAGCATTCCAAGCCTCTTTTATCTACACAGAACGCATGTCTGCCTTCTTTATGTCCCTCTTTGTCCCCCACACCCTCTGCTGCTCACTCATTTTACACCTTCCCTGTCCTTGCAGAGGCAGGTAAGATGAAGCAGCTAATTCTAAACACAGGATATCTTTCTCTCTTTCTCACTCTCTGCCAGCATTGGAATATCAGAAATTGAATTTTCAAAGTGTGTTTAGAGTTGCTTTTTGAAGAATATTTGCCAGTAGCTACGCAGAACATTTCTGCATCAGCTTTTTCCATAGCCATACTGTTCTTGGCATGCAGCACCGATTAGTTTTCCTGATTTTCAGTAAAACTGGTGGCAGAGTGAGCCTTGGGGGACAGGAAGTGCATTCTTCTCTCTAACCAGTGTGGTGAGACAGGGTTACCCGGCTGCCACATTAATAAGTAGATAAGTGGGATTGTCTGCTGGAAGCTAATCCTTGTGAAGATGGCTATATGCCCTGCTGGCTGTTGTCCTTACCAACTGGTGCTTGGCAATCTAAAGTTAGATCCCTGGCAGTTACCATATCCTAGTCCCAGTCTTTTACTCTTCTCTCTCAACTTTCCACCCTCAAAAAAGACACATGACCTTAGTCCAAGGAGCTAAGGTGGGCATGGTTTGATTCGCTACTCCAGGTCACGTGGCTTCCTGTCTGGGTGTACAAGGATGGAGAAATTTACTAATTTCATGCTAACTAACATATTTCTTCTGTAGGGGTAGAAGGGGCAAAGAGAGCCTCTGATGCAGGGGACACAGAGGAGAAAAAGTCTCAGATTAGTGCTGACAGTGGGCTGGGCTGCAATTCTGGATCGCAGGTCTGTGCTTTGTGGTCAGGAATGACCAAGTTAAACTATATGAATGTATATTTTTGCATAGTTAGCAAGTTAGCATGCATGATACCGTGAAATCAATATGATTTAAAATGAAAAAACACTTTAAATAGGCACCGAGTGGATTGGTTAATTGCACAGTTTCATGGCACTGTTCTCTCCCCCAGAAGAGCGATTCTGAAAGTGTGACCAGCTCTGAGCCACCTGCCCTGATCCGGAGTGCCAGCCAGGACTCGGAGGCCAGTATAGTGGTAGGGCACGGCCAGCGCGAAGGGGTCCTGTGTGTGTGTGTGTGTGTGTGCGTACAGTGGTAGGGCACGGCCAGCGCGAAGGGGTCGTGTGTGTGTGTGTGTGTGTGTGTGTGTGCGTGCGTACAGTGGTAGGGCACGGCCAGCGCGAAGGGGCTGTGTCGGGAGCCACCTGTCAGGATGATGCAGCATATTCATGTCGTGTCATGTTATTTTCATCATGTCTTGGAATACTTTTATGTACATTTATATCACACACACACACAGTATTTTGTACTTTGACGTTAAATGCTAAGCTGCATTTCGTTGTCGCAGTACTTGTGATTCATGCAGTGATAATAAAGTTGAATCTAGTCTCAGGGTCAGAATCTCCATGCTGTAGTTTGACTGCATCATCCTATGAATAACAAACCTTTAGACAGGATATTCTGAAGCAGTGCTGTCTGAATGAAGGCCTGGGTTGAACACCCGACTTCACGGCACCTAATAATATTAATGCGTACTTATGTGTATAGAGAATTATGGTTATTGCATAGTTTTATTAGGGTTTTGCTTTATTAGAAGTTGTTGTGCAGCTCCTGTTCCAGTCCTGCATACCCAGGTGATTCACTGGAAGCTCCGCCTATCTGCAGTTATGCCTAATCGACTCCTTGACGCCCGTATGTCTGTAATATGCTGTGTGCCTCAGCTGTGCACCGTTTCGGACGAAAGTGTCTGTTAAGTATATTGAAAACGTCGATGCCTCAGGAGTAGTTATGCGGTGCATGTTTTTGACTGATCAGACCGCCTTGTTGCTTGCTTTCGACTGACTTAATACCTCTTCCTGTCCCCAGGTCAGCAACAGCTCAGGGGAGACGCTGGGAGCAGACAGTGACCTGAGCAGCAACGCTGGGGACGGCCCGTCCAGCAAGCTGGCCCCCCACCTTGCCGTGTCCCGAGGGACGCTGTCTGATAGCGAGATAGAGACCAACCCAGCTACTAGTGCAGTCTTTGTGAGTAGCGGTGCTCAGTGTAGAATTCAGAAATGTCAACATTGTGTCATTTGTTTTAAGGAAATATTCATATCAATTCTTCTGGGAAAAATTAGTATTTGTTACCGATGTGTGGCTCAATTTGTTAAAATTCCTTCACCAGGAGGTTGCTGGTCCCTGACCAATCGGGACCGTCTGACCCTGAATTCTCAGTTGTATTTCACTTTAGATGAAAGCGGCTTCCATAGAAATAGGTGAAGGTTGACTGGGGGCTTCCGGAGTGTGTGATATGTCATTTTATCCAGGGAAAGAGCCACACGCTGAAGCCCAGGCTGAAGGAGCCCAAGGGTGGTTCTGCGGTGCCTCCTGAGGACATTAGCAGGAGGATTTACCTCTCAGAAGGCCTCTTAGGTAAGCCTGCACAGGGCCATGCTTATTTGGGAGCTTGGCCCTGCAGTGTGTTTAATGAATGTGTTCGAACGTTAAAAGTAAAGCCCTTTCCTGCAAATACCAAAAATCTTAATATGTACTTTATTCTGTGATCAGTAACCTTGACATGAAAGGGGTTTACCGATAATCAGGGGTACCATGGGCATGGGTTACAAATTTGTAACACAATTGAATTGGTCTTCATTGGGGGCCTAATATGATTTACTTCCCTGAGGTTAGAGCTTACCCTGCCGATAATGGCACTGGAATTCATTTAACGAAAAAGAAAAACAATCCATGGGCTTTTCAGGCGGTTAGTTTAACCCCGTTGAAAAGGCCTTTGCTGACTGCATTGTAATTTTAACTTGCACATCACTAACTAATGCCCTTTACTACACGAGCACCGGTCTCTGCTGTTCTCCGATCCCACAGCTTGCCGGTAACTGAAACACGCAGTGCATCTTGCTCTTTCTGCCTTAACTTCAGCTTCGCTGCTTTTTGCCCCCCCATGTTTTTGTCTTCGGGTTTATGCTGGGCGTCACCCAGGCCGTGACAAGAGCTCTGTATGGGACCAGCTGGAGGATGCAGCTATGGAGACCTTTTCTCTGAGTAGGCCTGACCTTTTCTTCCATCCGCCTTGGGCCAGGCGGCCTGCCCTCGGCGTGCTCATGTGGCGTGGCCTGCATGCTAATATTCACCCCCCCCCATTACCCAGTCCTCCCCTCCGCTCCCCTGTGTATGCCCTCATTTCCCCGTTCCTATTCCGTATTGTGATATAGTGCATGTAAGTATTGCATCCAGATTCCTGTCCCCTAGTAAGCATGTTCGAGAACAACTGGCCGAGGGACGAACCACGCTCAATGGGCTTTTTATTTAAACCAGCGATTTCTTAAATAAAAAGCCGAGATGGTTCCCTTCATTGTGCGTCGGTCCTTATTATCCATTGTGGCTCGTTTCGAGTGTCCCTGCATTTTGAGTGCTTGGAATAAGTACAATGAAATCAAGCTGGCTTTATCCGCAGATGTGAATGAGGAGTCCCGTAAGTGAGGGAGGCCAGATTTTTATGTTTACAGGAGGCCTTTTGAAAGAGGTTTTCATCCAGTCAGTATGATTAAGAGGCCTGGTGTCCTCAGCAGCTGCCGTGCCCAACCTTCTCTTTCAGTTGTCAGTCTCATTGTCGTACTGTGGCAGCCGCCGCCGTCGCCGACAGACGGTGGCTTTGATGCCAGGAGGGGGTGCCGCTGAGCTCTTATTTCTTTGCCAGTCTCGAGCCAGAGGGAACAATGCGAATGAAGCGACGTGCTTTTCCCTCTGATTAATTTTTGATAACCCTCTGGGCTTTATCTGTCCCTTGCTGTCATGCTGGCTTTTTTTGAGTGTCTTCTGCTGACTTGGAACAATTGACTCTGAGCCCTTTGCTATGCCTGTAATTTAAATTAATATCCATGTTAGTGGAGCATCAATGTGGAAATTTTGGCCGATACCGACAACTGACTAACGTCTGAGCTCCGCAAATCTGTAATGAAACTGCCATCAGTGATATTGCGTCTCTGCTGTGGAAAATCACTGATCATTCAGTCCAGTCGCCTCCATTATTTTATTAGTTTTCTGTTTAGATCTAGTGCTGCTACTGTAACTTTAAATATTGATTATAGTCGAAATATCAGGCGGCAGTATTGGCCAAGATTGACGCATCACACTGGTACCGATGTCTTGATTTTTAATGAACATCAGTGGACACCGATATGCTAACGGCTATATTGCGCGCCTGTTTGTGTGCACGTGCACATGCAGGCAAAGAGCGCTCCACTCTGTGGGACCAGGTGCAGTTCTGGGAGGACGCCTTCCTGGATGCAGTCATGCTGGAGAGGGAAGGGATGGGCATGGACCAGGGCCCGCAGGAGATGATTGACAGGTGAGTGTTCCCCAGTAAGTGAGCAGGATAGCGAGCATGTGATTCCGCTCCCTGACCGCTGCCGCCCCGACAGATACCTGTCCCTGGGTGACCATGAGCGCAAGCGACTGGAGGATGACGAAGACCGACTGCTGGCCACCCTGCTGCACAACATGATCGCGTACATGCTGATGATGAAGGTCCGTCTCAGCAGAGCAGACGTTCCTGCCAAACCTTCTCGTTTGCACTCATCTGCAAATTCTGGGATGACTTGGTGGTGTTATTTTGGCCTGTAATGTTGACTGCCTGGGGATGAAGACCTATTAACACCCTGTTAACATGCCGTAGATATGTCATCATCAGAGTTGGGAAATTCTGGTCCAGAGAGTAAAAGTCTAGACTGGGATTTAGTTTCAACCAACCAGTTGACCATAGAGAGTCAAAGTTGAAGAGTGAACTGAATTACCCAACTCTGGTCATCATGCAGAGAAGTCAGGTTATACACTGTGGTCTGACCTTAATATATTACATGGTTTGACTTACGATATTTGACTTTACAGTGGTGTTATAGCGATGCGCATTCAGTAGTCAACTTAGAATTTTGATTTGTTCCTGCACCACTGACAAACCATATGATACTTTGTACTGATACTGGGCAATGGCAGCATTCATGCAGCCATACTTACAGTCTCTGTAGCAAGCGTGAGTGTAAACATCTCATACAACGTTTAAGTAAGTATCATACAGTGTGTTTTCCCCCATATTTAACCAAAATTTCCCCCATATTTCACCAAAATCCATCCATCCATCCATCTTCCGCTTATCCGAGGTCGGGTCGCGGGGGCAGCAGTCTCAGCAGGGAAACCCAGACTTCCCTCTCCCCGGCT
>JABFDZ020000022.1:20201790-20224920 GCA_019775955.2 Pollimyrus isidori | reverse complement strand
CCCCCCCCCCCCCCCCCCCCCACCCCCCCCCCACCCCCCCCCCCCCCCCCCCCCCCCCCCCCCCCCCCCCCCCCCCCTTAGGAGAGTTTTTGAAATGCGTAAGCTCACACACTTTGCCATACATAAAATTATATTTTTACATCAACATGAAGCCATGGCAGAAACCCTGATACTAACACAGATATCATTCCAAAAGATACAAACTAACAAACACATAGCAACATAGTAAACCAAAGACACAGAAAAAAGCCACAGAGCTGCCTTGATTTCTGTTTCATTAGTTTTGTCTTGACCTGTCACTGTCCACTTATTTTCTGTGTTCTCCCTTTCTCTTCTGTTCTCTTAAGTAAAACGTGGTTTTTGTTGGGGCCCCTCAACTCATCCCTCCTTTGATATTCCCTGCTGTATCACAATGAACCAAAGAATAGAACCAGGAGGTGTAGAAAAAAATATATAAAACAAATTTGCTGGGAATGAGACATTAAAACTAACAAACTAACATGGAATAACAATCCAAAAGATACAAATAACAGACACATAGCAACACAGGAAACCAAACAGACCAGAAAACAGCCACAAAGCTGTATGATCAACCCCTTGAAATATGCGGTGGACATGGGAGAAGGGAAGCACACAGGGAAATAGGGATACAAGACGGAGAGGGGGGAAGCAGGGTGACCAGTGACTCCTGCTGGCCAACAAGGAACAAAACATGTAGAGCAGGAACAGACAGCCACTGACCCTGACACTAAGTTACAGGTATACATACTGAAAAGTCAAAATTATACATGTGCATTGATATGAGGTAATACGTATAAACATATTACTTGTATAAGTATATCACACATGGAATCATCATGGCATATTTAGCTTTGTTAGAGAATGTTGCACAAGGCCAAATATGAACAAAGACTGTGGTACCTCGGTTCTCGAACTCACTAGAACTCGAATTTCTTGAAAGTCGAACAAACCAGTTTGACCTAAAACTCAATATGAATATTAGAAGTCGAACCGTGAACGGTGACCTAATATAAATTGTACGCGCCAGAAAATACTACTATGCAATTCTTACTTGAATGTCTTCTTCACAGACCAAATAAAGCAGCGCAACATTACAGTAACGAACAATAAATAAACCACTAATTTGCGTGTACTATTAGAGCATTTATGTATTTTATTTAAGCTTTATTTTACCAGGTAAATTAACTGAAAACCAGTTCCCACTGCTTTACGTGATATTCAGGAGAAATAGTAGATCCCAGTAGCAGATTGGGATACAAACGTCATACATGTAACTAAACTCTTCAGCCAATAAGGGCAAAGATGTGTTGTCACGGAGGCGGTTCCAGTTTGTGCAGCCAGGTGAGAGGTCGCAATACATCTAACCGCAATGCATTGTATCAGGATCAGAATGCGTCACTTTAAGCCTGTGGCTGCCCGATCTGTGGTCCTGGCCCGATCTATGAACACATGCGCACACTGGTGCCCAATCTGCACACACTGGATTTCCGTGTATGTCACTATTTGATCTGTATACTGACTGCCTGGCCGATAGGCGAACGCATGCACAGTGCACTAACATCCGCAAACGCTGTGCAATGCACCAACTTCCGTAAACGCCTGCCTGATTATGTTTTTGCATTACAAAACAAAATTACATATTTGACAGATCATTGTGCAATAATTGGTAATCATTGCTTCACTCACAACTAAGACAAGCAAAAATGGAATGCAGTGGAATTTCTTATTCTAAGTAAATGAATCAGATAAATATTCACCTAAAATAAGCTCAACTGCAATATTCCGAATAAACAGACTGAAAACTGGATCTTTTTGTGGACTGTGTCTTCAATATTTAAATACTGTCCATGGTGTTTTGTATGCTGTGTAACTGTGTTTAAATACAAAAAAAAACAAACATATTATTTAGGTGTAATTTTGGGGGGCCGGGAACCAATTAATTGGTTTTCCATTATTTCATATGGGAAAAAATTGATCAGAACTCAAACTTTTTAGGATTGGATCCAGAGTCCAGATTAAGATTGTGAACCAAGGTACCACTGTATTTAGAAATCACAATGATGATTTATCCAATGATGATTTGTGACTTATCAGCCATCTTAGCCTGTCAAGAGTAACTGGCCTCAACTCTTGAATGACCGGCATTACAAAGTCTTGCTGTTCCTCTCCGTCTTTAAGTACAGAGAGAGAGAGGTATGCTACAGTTTTTCTATATGGAAGTTTTTATTTGACTGATATTTTAGCCTACACATGTACTGCTTACTGGAGACAGCAGTTACCCACTTAAGGTCTGGCTTTTAACTCCAACTTACCAAGCACTTAGAGAAGAGGAATGCTGGTTCAAATGAATTTAAATTCAGACATTTTTTATTAACAGGAACAGTCACATGCTCATTCAGCTGTTTTTTTTTTTGTCTTGTCACACTGGGAAATGTACTACCAAATAAAATGGGTTGCCATTCCTCTATTTTGGATACTGTAAAATTTGCAATTAACATTCAGAGAAAATAATTGTTTTCATTTAAATTTATTGTGAAATAATGTGAATAATTTTAGTAATCATATTTGCATTCTGGAAAATAATATATTGTAATATTGACTGTCTAATGAAAATTACAACATTATTCCAAAATATCAGCATGTTAAATATAAGCGACATAATTTAATTAAATATATATATTTTTTTATTTTAAAGTAAAATGGCACATTAATTATTGAAATATGTATTCATTTACTTATTTATGTATATTAATATATTTCATTAGTATTATGGCGCGCCATATTATCCAGAATTTTCCTTGACTTTGCACAGAACATAACTCCATAAATCAGTTGCACAATGCAAAAATAGCTTAAAATATTGTGCAATGAATTCATGGAATTCTGTGTTTTGCCTCTTTTGTTTCTTTGTACTGGAAATTCAGGTTGATTGTGTATCTCTGTAATGTTAAGTTGGATAATTTGAGCATTTTTGTATTGAACATTAGTTGTCTGCTTGCTTGTTTTGTCACTTGGGTATCTATTTAGGTGTTCTGTGCGTGACTGAGCAGGCAATTCCCATCATGAGTAACTGAAGGTCCTTCCACCTTATCCCTGTTTATAGGCCTGTGGTCCAAGGACCATGCAGATGAATAAGAGTTCAGTGTGAGTCATTGCAAGCATGTCATGGGGAACTGAATCTAAAATATTTTCCTGATTCCTCATTTTTTTCTGTGTGTCTGCCCTGTGCTGGTCACAAAAGCACACATATCTCAGCTTCTTAATGTCATGTTTATCTGTGGCATAGTTACATACACACCCCTCCAAATCATTGAAATCGGGTGTTTCAATCACTTCCATAGCCACAGGTATATAGCATCAAGCACGTAGGGATGCAGATAGTCTACAAACAATTGTCTGCAGAGTCAATAAATACAGACCTCCAACAAACACACATGTGGTTTAAAGCAGAGGTCCGGTCCATGGGTCATTTGGTACCGGGCCGCATAGAACGTAATGGTGAGTTTTATTTTTATGCGGTTTATATTTGTTTTTATGCCAGTCTTATCATTTTATTTTGTCGTATTTACCCCCCACACTTTAAAGGCTGGTCCGTGAAAATATTGTCTGATATGTAATCGGTCTGTGGTGCAAAAAGGATTGGGGACCGCTGGTTTAAAGCACGCTGCCATTAGACTCTAGCGCAGTGGAGGCGTGTTTTCTGCAGTGACGAATCACATTTCTCTGTCTGGTGATCTGATGGAAATATGGGTTTGAGGAACGGTACAGTACTTGCCTGACTGCATTGTGCCAAGTGTAAAGTTTGGTGGAGGGGGGATTATATTGTGGGGGTGTTTTTCAGGTTTTTTTCAGCTTGGCCCCTTGGTTCCAGTGAAAAGGAACTCTTAATGCTGCAGCTTTCAAAACCATTTTGGACAATTTCATGCTCCTAACTTTGTGAGAACAGATTGGGGATGGCGCCCCCTTCCTGTTCCAACATGACTGCACTCCAGTGCACAAGGCAAGGTCCATAAGGACATGGATGAGGGAGTCTGGTGTGGAGGAACTTGACTGGCCCTGACCTCAACCCAACAGAAAACATTTGGGATGAAATAGAGCAGAAACTGCGAGCCAGACCTTCTCGTCTAACATCTCATCCAACGTCTCTTCTGGAAGGATAGTCAAAAATTCCCATGAACACACTCCTAAATCTTGTGGACAGCCTTCCCAGAAGAGTGGTAGTTGTTATAGCTGCAAAGGGGGGACCAACTCCATTTTAAAGCCTACAGTATGCATTAAGAATGGGATGGCATTGCAGTTCATGTGTGTTAAGGCTGGTGTCCCAATAATTTTGACAATATAGTGAATGAGGTTTCATGTGTTGGAGGTCGATTTGTGTGACTAATGTTGCATTCACATGTCATTCAGAGACTGGACAGATATTTCACAAATTGCTTTGGAGGAGTATAGTTATTTGCTCTCTAACCCTAGAGCAGCAGGGTAGCACTATGGCATCACACCAATAGGGTAGGGGGTTCGATTGACACCTCAAGGTCTGCGTGTGAAGTTTGCATGTTCACTCCATATTTGTGTGACTTTCTTCCAAAAACACATTTAGGGCAACTGCCATCTCTAAACGGCTCAAAAAGTGTGTGTACCTATGTAAATGGCAAAAATTGGAATTTGCGTTGCTTTTAGAATCGTGTTAAAATTGGGCGGCACCGTATAGGTATTGCAGCGAAGCTCCAACGCAGGTCAGAGGTGAGAGGTTCAACTTTATGTCCCGTTTCAGAGTCTGTGCCCTGTGATGGACGGCATCCAGTCCAGGGTGGCCAGTGATTCCTGGGATGGTCTCAGCACGTCTGACTTAGCAATATGCAAAATGAATGGATGTAATTCACTAGTGTGGCTTCCAGTTATGCTTTTTTTTAATATAATGCATGCAATAACCCCACAGAAAATTTAATTTGAAGGTTCGCTGATAAAGTTGCATTCCTACGTGGTTTTAATTCAGTCTGTCTCACCGAAAAAGATTAAACGGAAGAAGAACGGATCGGCTTGCCATTTTAATGTGATAATGATTTCATTGGCCAGACATACATTTGCAGGTTGTAAATTGAGATTTTTACACTGTTATTAGATAGCTAATAACTGGCTCAGTGAATAGCATTGCAGCCCTCTCTACAGTGTTGGGGTTTTACGTGTTCTCCTCAAGGTTCTTTTGTGGCTTGGTGGTTTGCACTGTCGCCTGACTAGGGTGAAGGTTTAAAAGTCATCTATGTGGTGTGTTGAATTTGCATCTGCTCCCACTGTTGTAGGGGCTTTTCCTGAAGTGCAAAGACATACCCTTTGGTTAACCTTAGTTGTGCAGTGCATGTCTGCATGCCCTAGGATGGACCAACACACTTAAATTTCCATCCACAATCCAAAGACACACGCCTCTAAATTGCTAATTTTCTCTGCCTTGGATCCATTTGTGTGGAGTCTCCATGTTTCTGCTATGTTGTTGTGGGGGTTCCTCTGGCTCCTCCAGTATCCCCTCCCCCCACAGTCTATAGCTATGCTGAGATGAACTGGAGATACCGATTCACTCGTAGGTGTGTGCGGTGCCCGGCAATGGGTTGGCACCCCATCTGGGGTTGTTCCCTGCCTTCTGTCTGCAGTCTCTGCAGGCTCCAGGTGCCCCCCATCCCCAAGGCTGAATATGATGAGCAGTGACAGAAGTTACATATATCTAGTTGGAGGGCTAGAGGAACACCACTTCAGTTCCCAAACCACTCCTCAGGGATACCGCAGCTCTTCCATGTCTTGCTTAAATTTCACTACCAGCCCACCTAATAAATTAGTTAAATAACTCAGTGAGGCGTTGATTAACTATAAGCATCATTTTTCTTGACTGCCTCAGGCTTTTTCACAGTACTATATATGCCATACAGTGTCGTGCTGCTTTTATTTTTATATTTTTATCAGTTAGTACTGTAACTGTGTAGTTGTGAGGCCTATTCAACACATTCGCTTGCTGTAGGGATTCAACTTTTGCACACATCCCCCATAATGATGTGAATCGCGTGCTTAGCCGAATGTGTGAAGCTGCCCAAAAACCCAGAAGTGAGACTGGATGGCACTGGTGGGTGTAAGGAAGAGAAGTAAAGGGACACTTATTGTAAAAGGGCAGGAGATTATGAGAAATTAACACACAGAATAGCTGCAGTATTGACATGATTGATAGGAATCATTG
This sequence comes from Pollimyrus isidori, assembly GCA_019775955.2. NCBI lineage: Eukaryota > Metazoa > Chordata > Actinopteri > Osteoglossiformes > Mormyridae > Pollimyrus > Pollimyrus isidori. The sequence continues at coordinate 20,218,682 of JABFDZ020000022.1, read as the reverse complement.
ATCTGCTTGAATTCAAACACACTTCAGTAAATTCTGTATTCCAGTTGGAGAGCAAGTCACAAATTTTACAACCTTTTTTTTATTTATAGTCAGTCATAAACAGTTTTCATAATATTATTGCTCTTTATGCACTATTTAGTTTTTCTTAAAGTGGATCTTTGTTTGCCATGTTACTGTTGAATATAGTTCAATTAATAATTGCTTTTTTAAGAGAACATCTAACTCAGACCTTGGGAAGCTTAGTTTTTCAAAATGACAAAGAGTGTGATTTTTGCAAAATGTTATTTCGAACTTTAAAGTATAGATAATTTAAAAAAAACAAAACCTAATTCATGTTATGATGCTTTTCACATGATTGTAGATAAAAGTCACTAAAAAGGAGGCATGAAACCACAGCTTCACACAATGCTGGACCGAAACAAGTCTCACCGATTTTAGACCCTCATTTAGAATTCACGAAGATCTATGTGTTGTCTTTGTCAAGCTACCTGTTTTGCACGATTAAGGAACTGTAAAGGATTTCAAGAGAGAATTGGTCATCAAAATGACATTAAATATGTTAAATAAACAGCAAATGAAATCCCGAGTGGTTAAATATTGGTAGACTCACTGCCATTGGCTGGTGTTAGGTGACATGACTCAGGCCCAGCTATATCTGTATGGTCAAAATGTTCGCTGACAGACAAACCCACAAGCAGGAACTTTAAGTGCTGAAAAAGAAGTCAATATTGAAACGCTACCTCTGACCGTGTGTGTTAATAGCACACACACATTCAGACCTTGAGTGTACAATATATGTGATACCAGAAAGCGGAGGGCTGTGACTCTAAGTGAAGACTCTGAGATTGGCACAGAGGACATTTCCTTGGTTATGCAATGGCTTCTGAAAAGTTCTGAGCTGGAAGGAAACCCTTCAAGCAAGGAATATCTGTCAGAGTGGTCTTCATGCAACGGTTCAACAAGATGGAGAGGTACCTCATCTCGGCTGTGAGTGTTTTGTTACCTTACTCTTTATTTCTTAGGATCTTCACGCTCATAGGCTACACCGGGAATTGTGGGTGAGCAAGCTGTCTGAAAATTAGTTCAGGATGGTTATTCTTTAGTTTCGTCTTCCGATGGGTCGCGTTATAATTTGCGACATGTATTTTCAAAAACTGAAAACTGATCTGACATTTTAAATTTACTTCAGTTCCGTACAGGCGAAGTGTGTTCCTTTATGCTTGGTGTAGTCCTAGAGGAGAGATTATTATTTAATAAGTTAGCAGGAAATAAGTACATTGGTGCTGTACAGATCCCCAGGATGAGTAGTCATGTTGCTTGATATATACATGCATGTTTGTGTTATTAACGCTATGTACGTAACGCCATCCGCCATGTTTTGTTTCAAAGGCATCGGATGAAATGGTTGCCTATGATCCTGAAATGTACCGTGGACCCATAGAGTATCACCCATATCTTAGCAGTGATGGGGACAGTCATGGAGGTAGGTTTATAGAGCATAATAATATATAACCAGAGGTGGAGATTTCAGGTCCAGAGAGTACAAATCCTGACCAAGATTCTGTTTCAACCGCCCAGTTGGGTATAAAGAATCACAGTGACAGAGTACTCAACTGGTTGGTTAAAACAGAATCTTGTTCAGGATTTGAACTCTCTGGACCTGAAATCCCGACATCTGTATATAACCATAATATCAGCATTCTTTTGTTATAGTGTTGTTATATTTTCCCCCATCTTCCTGGACCCCCCCCCACGCCGGAAGTTTGTGTTTTTGCATTTTTTGAGCCAAAATGTAGATTACCTGTGACAGAGCAAAAACGTAGACTGATGGGGGGTCCAGGAGATTGGTACTGAATGACATAATTATGATTTTTTTGAATGATTATTTAATTAGGCAACACAAAGCAAATGCATTCTTACAGCACAATTCAGACGCAGGGTAATCAAAGTACTGTATTCGGAACTGTGACAAAGTTTTGAATTGATTGGTATTTTGAATGAGATTATAGTGCAGAATAGGATAAAGCTTTTCCTCTCACATAGATCAGAGCTGGAGCCTCTGGCGTGCAGAATTCTGAGTTGTTAATCAATGGAGATATAACCTGCATCTAACAACCTGAAATTTAAAAATAGATTAGAATTGGTTTGTATAGAGACAGAATATGATTTTCTCATCACCATTATTGCTTCAAAACCCGCTATCAACATGAATTCATGTGATATCCTCAATGCGAAAGTAATTTTTCAAAATCAGTTTTCGATGGCATTAAACAAATAGTTGTTTATTTTTAGTGGAATGACCATTGTTGTAACTTCTGCTGTTAGTGTCTGAGTGCAGGTTTTTCACAACAGCTTCTCCACTCTGTAGACCATGTATGGGACTACTATGGCCATCCTGTTCACCCCGGGGACTTTGAGAGTTTTACGGAGAACCACTTCACAGAGCTGCAGAATGCCCAGCCCCTGCACATCCCCAGCCTGCACCGGGGCAGCGAGATGGATTCGCTACATCCCCTGGACCCAGGACTCAGTGGCCACCATCTGACTATATCTCCACAGGTACGTGTGCTTCCTGCTTCCTGCTCATTATAATGAATGGATAGATGGATGGATCGATGCAATGTAGTAATGTAATAAATATGGTAGATAGATCAGGTGTAGACACAACACGGAGCATCCAATAGTGCACTGACAAGATCTATATGACAGCAGTCTAACTATCTTTCAGATAACTGCTCCATGGAACCTGGAAAAAAATAACCGTTTTTGGTTTTTGACAGGTCTCTTATGATAAATTTTATCATACCTCCTCTGATTAATTTATAAACTTGCATATTGTTTGTGTCAGATATATCTGTCACCATCTGCTTAAGGTAGATATTAAGAGTTTTTGTACTATACTTCACTTTGATATATGTTTTTGAATAAATGGAGTATTTGGCACATATATTGCGTTCTTTAAAATCTGGGTTTTTAAGTAGCGTAGAAAGTAGAAAGATTGGTAGAAATATGTTGCTTAGGAATAGTATTTCTAGAAAAGTGTCAAGATATGAGTGAAATAGATTGATAGTTGAGGGATGAGTGAGTCTTTCCCAATATGGCCTGTTTTTGAGTAAAGGCCAGACAGACATAGTGGGATTGAGCAAAAAACTCACCGCCCACCAATCTGTGGGTTTGCCTTATTTACTCAATGTAACTGCTTCCTATTGGGACAGAATTGCAGTCAATGGTATAAGGTGGATATCTCACTGTGAACTCTTCCAGTTTTTCAGTCGCACTCAGTAAACTCATTAGGCAATATAGGGGGGCACCTAGGATGCCGCCTTCTGCAGGGGCCTTGACCGCCAGCACCAGCAGGCAAAGGTCACTAGCAGCAGTGCGAAGAGCATGTAGCATGTAGAGGAAACTGGGTGCTGAAGGAGGGGGGGAGGGGGGTCATAGTGGGGAGAGTGAAGCTGGCCTACAGCAGCACACATGCTTTGGCCAGCACTGATCACACTGCTCTGTATTTGGTTCACCACTGCAGCTATATGTTGATGATTTCCATGGAAACAAGCATGACATCCATGTGAGCCACAAGGGTTCGTTTTTTCTTTTTTAAAAATTTTGACGTCATGGTTTTCCATCTGGGGGTGGCGCAGCGGTCAACACTGTTGCCTCACACCTCTGGTACCAGGGTCGAGTCTCCGTTAGTCCATGGATGTGGAGTTTTCATTCTTTCCCTGCGTCATTGTTGGTTCCTCTGTGGACCTCTCCTTTCCACCCACAATGCAAAAACATTCTGAAGGTGTTCCCAAGTTTCCCTTGGATATGGGTGGTGTGTGAATTTGCCCTGCCATGGGTCGGTGCCCCATCCTGGGTTGTCCCCTGCTCCAGCCCCCCCCCCATGACCCTGATCAGACAAAGCTAATGTCCAACACACACTTTAGCCGCTGTTAGTTAGCCATGCATGGAAACTGTATGCAGTCATCATGGAAGTGTATCTGGTTTGGAGATGCATCTATATAGGAATCCTGCTGGAATTATTAATGTTGTTACATTGTTACAAATAATCTTTGTCTTAATTTGGCAGCCGAAATATACTGCATCAGTTTTTAATGCTACCGCATTTTTTTTTTATCTCCTTGAGGAAATTCTTGAAGATTACTAGCAATAACCACCATTTTGTGCTAATAATTACTAGCATAAAAACATTGTTTTAAGAAAAAGAAATAGGTTATGCTTAAAAACAATGAATGATAACTACCACAAAAACTATATCCTTAATAGACTGGTGTTATATTCAAGAACGTGATGGTTTTACAATGATTAAAATCAGGGATTTTAATGAAATTTGGCGTTTTTCGAATGTTGACTTGGGTGGGTATTTTGAATTTTCACTTTTTTATGTGCGCCCCCTCTGGACAACAAGACCGATGGCAAGACCAATTAGGTGTGTGGTGGTGAGGTGTCCAGCAATCCAGGCAGGATAAGTTCCAAGGAAAAGCGCTGCGTATCAGCTGAATGGGCAGATATAACCTTAGCTCTGAGGCCTCTTATCTGACTCTATGCCATGCAGATCAAAGTTTCACAGTTTCAGGGTAAACTCTGCACTGCACACTGTCACAGAAGACTGGTGTTTGTCACAATTTCTTTACCCTTGTTACAAAATTAGTTTTCACGGCACTTACTTCACAAACAGAAAAATTAATGAAGGATATTTATCTACATAGCTGAGCTTAGAGATAGACCGTGAATATCTTAAAGTGTCTTTGCCCTGATAATCATTCATTGGAATGTACAAGTATTGGCAGCGTTTGACTTTCAAAATATGATTATTCTAAAATGCGTAGTTAATGCCACGTAGCGTAGGTGATTTGTATTGGCAGTATGTTGGTCTTTTTTAATAAACATAATCCTTCAATGTAGCAGAGCATTTTCAACAGTTTAGTTTTGAAAGAAGTGTTACCCACAGGTTTTTTGTATTCTGAGAACAACTTAGTTCCTCTTTCAGAATAAAGTTTGTGGTTTCTCAAATGACAGATTATTTTAAGATCGACCATTTTGAATCTGCACTCGGTGGTAAACAGAAGAGATGGTACTGAATAAATGGCATATTTAGTAAAAACATAAACCAGTATTAGCCTATATATATAATCCAGGCAATTTTGAGTGAGCAAAATGCTGACGTTAATGCGAAATTGATTAATCAGGGATTTTGTAAGACCTTTGGCCTACGATAATTCAGCTGAACACGCTCTCTTTTCAGATGCAATACTTCTCTCCCGCCCTCTGCTTTCCACACCCCTCCCCTGCCACACGGAGCTCAGATGAAGAGGAGCCTGGTGTTCGTAGCCCCCCCCTGGAGGTGTCAGAGGGAGAGGGGGACCTGGCCCACCATGTCCCCCGTTCCTCTGTCATCGAAACTGGTGAGTTCCTGCAGCCTGGGAATCATTTTGATAAGCACCGAATAAGTGAGAGTTTGCAGTTCCTGTTCCTTAAATTTAATTTGGTGTGAACAAGGTAAGACTGTAAAGTGAAAAGTGACCTTTCCTTTAATCAGAAATAGACATGCTATGCGACTGATCTTCAAGTAATATACCAACGATTGAGTATTTGAACATTTTGCCAGACAGTAAATGACAATAACTGACACGCGTCACTTATTACCCAGCGACCAAAATCTTTGTAGAAACTAAGAAAAGATTTTTTACATCATTGAGGACGGTTTTGCGGATGGTTAAAATAAATAATAAGTCCAACATTAGACAAAATGTTAAAAATACATGCTCATGACCCACCAGTTTAGAAATGCCGCTTTACATCATTGGTAGAAAGAGTATCTTGTGAGAGCAGTTGTCTCAGGAAATATTAAAACATATTCTCTTTTATTTTAATCCAGGAAGCAAGAGGAAGATCCGTTTATACCAGTTTCTACTGGACTTACTCCGAAACGGGGACATGAAGGATAGCATCTGGTGGGTGGATAAGGAGAAAGGAACTTTTCAGTTCTCTTCCAAGCACAAAGAGGCACTGGCTAACCGCTGGGGAATGCAGAAGGGGAACCGCAAGAAGATGACCTATCAGAAAATGGCTCGGGCTTTGAGGAACTATGGAAAGACAGGGGAGGTGAAGAAAGTGAAGAAGAAGCTTACGTACCAGTTCAGCGGGGAGGTGATGGGCAGACCACTTTCAGAGAAGAAGATGTATGCATTATCATAGGACAAGGAGGCGGAAAAAATTCTATATTTCATATTTCAACATTTTCATTTTAATGAACAGTTTGTACATACGTATATAGGATAATTTTTTTCTGCTGTTGTTCAGTAGATGTTCTTTTTGTGTGTCTTACAGACTGATTTAACGATGATCATTAGCATTGATATGTTTTTATGGACAATGTATATTACAAAGTTTCAAAGGGCAGATGATGAAATCTGCCATTGTTCTCGTAAATGGGAAGTGAAAGTTATTTTTAAAAAATGGCACAAACCAGCACCAGCTTACTGTACACATCTTAAAATATTATGTCAAATGGTCAGATTAACATTATTTATTAAGAGTAACATATTACTTCCTTTTTACTGTGTTCCAGTTGTCCTCCAAATCAGCAAAGTTAATCTGTGAGAAACAGATTCAAAGTTGTGAAAACAGATTTCTAAACTAATTGTAAGGGAGCAAGAAGCACCTCGTCGCGGAAAAGCATTATGTTGAGAAGTAGGCTAGAGAGAATGTGGTTTAGGGATAACTTTAGGGATAACTTGCATAACAAACATTTCTGCGCTCATGGGGCTGTGCTGTTACTGCAAAATGCCCAGAATAAAGTCAATCTGATTTGGTTTCCCAAGTAATTTGATTGTTATGATTAGCAAGTTACTCAATTTTACTGAGTAACTCAGTTGAATTTTCCCAAGATACCAAACACCTTTGTACTTAATTTTTATCACTACTTTCTTCTTCTCGTAAAATGAAAGAGCCTCCCAAACTTTTTCTGACTGCAGACCTTTACGAAAAAATTTCATGAACCACTTAGACCTGGACCTTGGGCTACAACAGTGAAACTGGTGGTGGAACTTGTCAGTCAGGGAGGAGGCGCAACCTTTAGCCTAGATTGCCATTTTTTTTTTCAGATACATTCAGAAGGCATGGACGTCAGGTGTTGTAAAAAAGGGCGTGGCTCAAAATATATAGATTATTTTTGGAAATAAACCAACCCCTCCATCAAGCTCCCTGAGGGCCACTAATCTTTCCATTGTTCACCCAGTACAGGTTCACAGGTAACGCAAATCCACACAACACAGGGAGAACATGCAAACTCCACACACACAGAGCAGGGGTGTGACTCAAACCTCCAGGCAAGAATGCTGCCCACCAAGTCTGCTGTACTTCTCCTTGGCCAGTAGGGGGCCTAATGGTTAGAGAAACGCTCTTATAATTGAACGATTGCAGATTTGAATCCCCAAACAGCAAAGTACCACTGAGGTACCCTGAACAAGATACTGCCCCCTGGGTGCTGAATTAGCTGCCCCCTGCTATGTTACAACGTCACATATAGGTTAAATTCAGAGGACACATTTCTTTGTGTGTTGTGGTGTGTCAACAATGACAATTAATCGCTAAATTCTAGTCATTATTGAAATGTCAAGCATAGCAAAAGGCACATTCGTTGATTTTATTCGTTTTTTTGTACTCAAGGAGTCATTCATTTCAAGGGTTCCAAGTGAGACTAAATCTTTAATGCTAAATAGATGAGATCACAATACGTTTCTTCTTTTGACAGCCCCATAAAAGTGATGCTGCAGTCATTTAGACGTTCATCTTGGAAATATGGGGTTTTTAATATGTGCTGCTGGTGATTCCCATTCCATGGTCTGTTTGATATGACTCAAAGATTCCTGTGAACTTTCTCATTTAAAAGTGTGAATATGGACGTCCACTGCAGGAGGTGAACCATTTCCCAGAAAAACAGATACCCTTGGATACAATAAATGCCAATTAAATTCTGTCCCACAATTTGCCAAGTAAACTGGCAGAAGTCAACCTTCATTAGGGCAGCCTTTTTAGGTCATGCATCTGCTTAGCATTTGGTCAGCACTCCACAGAGGTGACACACCATGTGACAGCTTCCATTTTATCATGTGACCATAGAATTGCGACTCAGTCTTTCCAGAATAGATATGGAAACTTATGCTGTTCCATCCATCCATCCATCCATCCTCCTTACAACTCATCCTGGTACACATACATATACATTTTTTTGTAGCATTGTGTCTGTTGAGTCTTCCAGGTTTAGCATCTAATGCATTTACTGTAAGTCTACATTTAACTACATTTAAGTAGCTGAAGTTTGAAATTTATCTCAGAGAACTCAGGATATGTATACTACGCCTTGAAATGCTCAATGTAATTACAGTTTGTAAAATTTTAGAATATTTGAGGTGATGGTTAGTCTCTTAAAATCACTTTTTTTGTATCTACATTGGTTTGGAATGAAGTATCTTTAAAAAAACACACACATTCCAGACATCATCCTTTGACCCAGCATTGTTTCCTCTTTGACTTGGCATATTAGTCAGCTCAACCCATGACTCCGTTTTCCGAATCGTGTCCCTTCCCTAAAAATATCCCCCATACTTCAGTGACTGGAATCAGAGGGGAGTAAAGCCCTGGGTCAGTATATATTGTGTCTGTGGTATAGGCCACAGGTCTTCCGGACTGCATGTGGCATATTATTTTTCAAAGTGACTTTTCTGGTGTACAAAGCATTTTTAAAATTCACATAGTGATCTATTTTTACCTGAAGCATTGTACACTACAGTGCTTTCAAAAGGTATCTGAGGAGGCATATAATTGTTTCTTTATTAGCTTTGGCATATTTCTTAAATAGAATGCTATCAATTTTTCAACTAAAACTTATGGAAACATATTAATGTTTTTTTTTTCTTCTTATCGAACTTCCTGGGTATACTACAACACACAAAAGTATCTGACCAAAGTAAAAGGGGGGGGTGGTTTCACGATATTGCTAATGAGGGGTATTTTCACATTAAGTCACACTAGCTTATGGTCTCTCCAGTACTCAAGGACTGAGTGTGAGAGCAGAATGGCGTCAGCTTAGGTATAATAAATGTCACTTTATTTTAATATAGCACCTCTCAGTCCACGGTCAGCCCAAGGCGCTTGACAAGAGTGTGCGGCGATCCATTACTATGTTATTTATTAATAAGGGTTATATGTTGCTATTACACTGAAAACATTCCAGTATATTGGCATATGATTAGTATAACTGAAAGTGAAACAAAGTGGGAACGTCTGCATCAGTATTCACGTGTAACAGCCTCACGTCGTACCACAATCCACACACAGTGCTATGTTGCAAAAGGTGCTAAATGAGAGACAGTATTGTAATGGGGTCCTCATGACCTCCTGATGACAGGATTGTTTGGAGCCAAAGAAGAGGGTGTGAAAAGATCTGAGATAACAAAACAAAACGTCTGCCAAATATGCGGAGCTAGGTGTTTCCATATTTTTACATTTGTTTGTTTAGCCGATGCTTTTATGCAAAAATGTTTTATTTTTTTTTAAAAAAAAACAAAGCGGGATCAACCAATCAGCAACTGGGGAGGTTAAAGGCCTTGCTTAAGGGCTCACCAGTGAAATCACTCTAAAAACCTGGGATTGAAACCCACTGAGCTGCACTGGTACATAGTGTGAGGGACGGGTCAAGAGGGACAGTCTTGGGCCTAGTTGTCAGTCAGCGGGGGCAGATGAGACCACAGTCTGCTACTGTGAGCAGAAAGGTGGAAAGCCACGTGAAACCCTCCCAGGAATGGTGCAAGAGAGAAGCAGGTGAGCCATCTATCAGAGGAATGGCGTGAGGTGAGTGCTACAGTATGTGGGGGGGGGGGGGTCCAGGAGGCTGACGGACAGGGGCACAGGTCAGCGCTACGGGCTTGTTAGTCACAGGTGCTCCACAGGAGAGGAGGACGTGCTGAAATGCGCCTCACTGCAAGTGCTTGTGCTTTTACTGCCCTCATAGATACACAGGGCTTTGTCTTTGTTCTTCTGATGGCCCAACAGATACAAATTTCCCTGGAAAAAAACATGAACAATATATAGACGTGATATCCAGTTAAAATGTCATTGTGCCTTTTCTTTTTGATTGTTAAACTTCTTGTGTAATGATCACATGGTACACCGCATTGTCCTCCACAGTGATATTTCTCAGGCATTAATCATAAATTACCCACGGATTTTTTCTGAAATGTAGCCCTCTGCTTTCCTGAGTATTCAAATAGATTCCTGGAAATTCCCAACCAATGGAAGCATTTGTGGAAGTTGCCAGTTATAGCCAGCAGATAATGAGAACATGGCGGGTGGGGTGGAGTGGGGGTCTGTTGCTTTGCATGTCCGTGGTCCGACACACCATCAAGTCTGGGGTGTGTGACTCCCTTTCTAAATTTAACTTTAGCCCAAGCTGTGCTCTGTCAGTTAGGTGATGGTTGTAGTGAGAGTGAGGGGGAGTGGGGGGGGCACTGAAATTTACTGGGCTGGAGGGAATGGGAGGGTGCATGCTTGCGTTCCTATCTGAGCCCTGACAAGTGTGGGGTGGGCTGACGATACAGCCTCACTTTGAGAGGAGGCTCCGGGGCTTTATTAGAGACACAGAGCAAGTGCTGTAACGCCTGTCCATTGAGACACACAGGATCTCTGTCAGGATGCCAGAGCCTGCTAGAAAGGCAGGTAAGGCCCTTTCAGTTTTACTGGAGTGTAAATGGCATAGACATAGACATAGGTGTGCGAATGAAGAATCTCAGGTTCACAGATAATATTTATCATGGTGTGAATTTAGGAACTCAGTTGAGATCCTGGCTGTTAAAGGTGTTTCTGTAGCACTGATGAGCTGGGTGGTTATCAGTCCTCTGACACCTGCTTAGTCATTTACCATAAAATACACATACATTTATTTATTTGGTACACGGAGGAATTTCAAATGGTTTTCCTCTTTGTTACCTGTGATCCTGACTAGAATAAGATGGCTGTTTACATTTTATAATTAAAATGACATGATGCACTAAATATAATACAATAGTTTTTGTCAGCATATTTAAGGTCTAATATAAGAATTTTGTGCATTTTGCATTTTTATATGTGTTATCGCAGGCTTTTTATTTAATTACACAAATATTGAATAAGAAATTACACTATTTTACAGACTGGTGGACAGCAGGGGTATTGCATCTTTTGTTTGTCAAGGCGTGATATTACACTGTTATTAATCAATATTTATGATCATTTCAGAGATATTTCTTTATTCTGTGAAGAAAAACAGAGTATACATGTACAATAATACCAGGCACACTAGCAGATGTGCACCTAGATCATTTGGTCACGCTTTACTTAAACTTCACTTTCATAATGCATTCACAGAACATACATAAGAAACATTAATAGCTGTAGTATACAGTAATAACAATCACTGCACAATTATACGATAACAATGCTTGTTACTATCATATAATGTTTGTACTCAACAGGTTCTTTAATGGCACGAGGACTCCACACCAACACTAAATCTGAGACTTGACAGCTTTTAGACTTAACCTGGTTTTGTAGCCAAAGGACAGAGAAAACACACAAAGAGTCAATTACAGAATTATACTGGTCACCTAATTCATGTGCCACGAACATAGAGGAGCCAGAGTTCTTGAACTTTACATTTATAATGTCAAAGACCTGAACATACTTATTGTAAATATCTTGGCATTGATTTCAGTGCTGTAATAATTTTTTTTAATGGTCATCTTTTTTTCATTTTGATCCAACAGATGAGCTTTCAGTCAGTCGCTCACAGCCTTTTACGTGCACAATGAAAGACATCACATTACACAGATGCCTCACATTTGTCATATTCCCGATCAGGAGTACATATAGATGACTCTAAAATGACCTGCATTCAGTGACGTGTTTAGTCACCACCATTAAATTAGCACTACGTACAGTAGCATATTAAATACTACTGGGCTATAGTATCCAGCCTTACGATGCTTTCTTGCATATTATCTGTAAGACAAAAAATAGCACTTGTCTGACTGGTATTATGGATACATGGGGCCTTGCTTTATAAATGGCTAAGTTTATTGTGAGATGCAGATGTATGTTTCCATGCATTTGTCCATGATTGATAACAAATTGTAGCAATAACATTATCTAATAGGCGAAGCATCTTCTATTTTACACAGCAAAGTGGGAAGTATCTCAGGATGGGTCACTAACAATAAACAACATAAGCCTCTGAGTTCAGACCCGATAATGGCTTTAATACGATTGTGATACTCGGTAGACCAGAATGCATTTTTAATCTCCCCGCCGTTTCAGCTTCCGCTTTCACAAGAAAACCGAAGGCAGCAGAGACCGTCGTGGGGGGAACCGCCATTTTTGAGGCAGAGACCGAAAAGATAGATGCGAAGGTGCGCTGGCAGCGGGGCCCCGATGACATCACGGCCAGTGAGAAGTACGCGATAACTGCCGACGGGAGTAAGCACTCACTCACCGTCAGAAATGTCGCCGAGGGGGACGGCGGCATCTACGCTGTGATCGCCGGCACCTCGAAGGTCAAATTTGAGCTGAGGGTGAAAGAAGGTATTTGCTGCACGCGTGACTTTCTGGATGCCTGCACAAAGTATATAGTATAGCTAACCATGAATCTTAATTTAAAAAAGACAAATAATAATAACAAAAAACTTAAAAAGTGATCAATGTTTAACAAATGTTAATGTTGGAGACATTTATTAAAACAATTTCAATGCAATTGTCCCTATACATTTATTCATTAAGTAACAAACAATAGTTTTCTGTGAGAATAATCACAAACAAGCTTGAAATAAGCCATCCTGTAAACTAGGTTATTTTGGTTATCACAGTGAAGGAATTTGGTCATAATCAATAATCATTCTTTGAAAGACTAAATCTGACAATATTAAGTCTATATACACATTGCAATAAACAAAACAATATGTCCAGTCCCAATGTTTTCCACTGTCCTGTGAAATATTTCCCCCTGTCACCTGCTATCTACAGTAACACATGGGGGGCGGGACATTATTGCCACTATTTAGCTGAATGTAGATAGAATGACCATAAAGCTTACTTGAGGTGACTGGAACAGTCCCTGGGAGGGTTAAAATAACCCTAATGTGTATTTTCCCTATCGATGTTATTCTACGTTTGTGAACTTAGAAGCAGTGAAGGATGGTGCAGCCTCTGCCCCAGTTCCCGCTTCAGATCCAGCAACAGCTGAAGCTGCAACTCCAGCAGAAGCTCCTGGTCCATCCTTAGCCTCCACTGAAGCTCCGTCCCAGAATGGAACACAGGGCCATGGGGAGCCTGCAGGACACCACGGTGAGCTGAAGCCACTGCATCTTCGTCTCTGTGTCATCATGATTACATTGACAGTTATTAACCAGCTAAGACTTCCCTTAGTATTTGCTTAACATGCTCATTTAACAGCCTTTAGGTCCATTGTGTTCTGAACAAAATGAATATTTTCCAGGTTAAAATATTAGATTTAAATAATTTTTAATTTGTAATTGTATTCTTGCTACATCACTGGCCCCATCTGCTGGATACCAGGCACATGCGGGGAGGTGGGTGGGGGGGTCTGGAGGTGCCTGAGCACCTGCCCCCTTTGCCCAAACGATTGCCACCCCCACCCCCTGAGCATCTGCCCCTCACAAAGCACTACTGGACAACATCAATATATTTCAGGTTATTGCATCCTGTTGAGTGGTTGATTGTTAAACCAAACTCCATAACCCATGGCTTCCAGAGCTGGCTGAGAACCACCAGCCAGACACGCGGCAGGATCTGACAGGGCTCTTCTTGGAAAAGCCACAGAGTGGGGAGGTCACCGTGGGTGAGGCAGCTGTATTTGCTGTGTTCTCTCTAATGTATATTCAGAAAGGTTTAACAGGGTGCTATGGCTGGTGTTTAAAGGCTATTTCTGGTTGAATTATAAGAACAAATGAAAGACTAACTCAGAACTTACTATGGATGAAAGCCCTTAACTAGACAAACAGAGTATACAATGCAATCATCCTTGATGTTCTTATCAATAGAGAACGGCTTCAGTGAAGAAGATGTATTCTTTGTTGGGTTTGATTGTGCATGTATATCAATGTACTATTGTGTGCAGGTGAAAATATAACATTTGTGGCCAAGGTGGGATCAACCAACCTGCTAAAGAAGCCAACCATCCGCTGGTTTAAGGGCAAATGGATGGATCTGTCAAGCAAAATAGGGAAACACCTGCAGCTGAAGGAGCAGTATGATCGCAACACAAAGGTCAGTGTCAATGGGCCATGAAGGTAGAAGGTCAATTGCAATGGGCCATGAAGGGAGAAGGTCAGTTGCAATGGGCCATGAAGGTAGCACCCAACTACACCACATGACACGTGAAATAGCAACTTGATTTCAGTGGCAGCGTTTGGGCCACAAACAGTCACTACACTAGATATTAATTAAACACATTCCATATTTAGTTGATCCTAAAGCAGTGATTTCTGCTACTCAGCTAGCTATCTTCTGATTGTGCTTGCCAGCTACCATTAACATCATATGCAAACATGAAGCGGTCATATGCCAGCAACGACCGTGAGCATAAAGAAAATGAAACATAGTAAATTGTTAACAGAATATTTGTCAAAGCTTCTTCACCAAAAACAATGAATCGCCTGGTACAGGATGCAGCACAGTTTTAAACACAGAGGGCAGGGTGGGGGCTTAGAAACAACACAGCCGCCCTGATTGATACAGCTGCTACAGATGTAAGTGGTAGATATTTTAAAAGGATTTTTTGCTGTTATATATTTTACCCAAAGTGCCTTATGATGTCATACAGTATTTGTTGATGGTCTCTTTTCTTAGATACTGCAGAGATTCCAAGTAGCCCATTCTTGAGCTGTTTGGGTCCTTTTTTTCAGGTGTACACCTTTGAGATGCAGGTTATTGAAGCCAAGGCCAACTTCTCTGGGGCTTTCCGATGCGAGGTGTCCTCCAAGGACAAATTTGACAGCTGTAATTTCAACCTAATCGTACACGGTATGTTCGTCCATCCTGATAACTGTCATGGAAAAGGGAACTACTGGATTGTTAATCTTATTTTGATGATTGATATATTAAATCGTCTCAAACCATATGCTCTTAGTGAAATAGTCATGTGACACACAATAGTAAAATGTGATTGGCCAATACAATATACAATGATATCACAATAACAGGAGGACTTAGGGCTAAATCCTGTGGGCAGTGAGCCTTTACATGTTGCGTTCTTTGCATGCAAAACATCTTGAAGAAGGTCTTTGAAGTAGTCTTCAAATATTTTTTTAATGAATAATTGTTTTGCCATTTTATTCACAGAGGCTCGTGTCGTAGAAGAGTTTGACATCCGTGCAGCTTTCAGACGCACGTAAGTCCTTTAAAGACCAGGAAACAACTGCTTGGATTCTCTCATGACATCCAGACAGTCTAAATCTTATTAATATGAAATGTGTGTTCTGATCTGAATATGTATTGCCTTTAGTATATTTTGGGAAAACAGATATACAACCAAAGCTGAGATATGAAGAAAATTATTAGATATGTGAAATAGCACAATGAAACAACCCCCTAAATACCTCTTAGTATTACTTTAAATTTGATGTTATAATAGGCTAACCTTTCTGAAGGTCACAGTGTCAGGAATGTAAAAGCCAAGCCTTCCTTACAAGGCCGTGCTGTAACTGCCTGAGCAGAGGAAGCGATAAGAATGTTGCCGCTTGGCCCTGGCCTCATAGAGACCAGTCGCTGGGATTTTCAAAGTGGTGGAACCAGTGCTGGTTTGCCAGCTGTCAGCTCACAAATGTGGTTAAACGTGGTTTTCCCCTGACTGGATGTTAAATCCAAGACTTCTGAACTTATGGTGCTGCCTGGCTGCCCAATGTGGTTACAGGCATCATGTTTAATTTGGTAGTCTTGGTAAGACTGGGTGCCTTAGATATTAGTAATGTGTAAATGACAGTAAGTAGGGTGTAACGCAAACGTAAGTGGCCAGTTCCTATGCCAAGCAGTATGGGGTATAAATGTCATTTGTCGTCTGATTGTCTCTTCCATGGAGGATTATGGGGAATTTAAATGTCACATGACTCAAAAGACTGACTGGATTTCTGGGATGTGGGATAGCCGATGAGCTGCTGATCTTACTTTCTTTCTGAAGGAGCGTGGATGCCGGTGAGACTGCAGGAGAGCTGGACTTCAGTGGTTTGCTGAAGAAGCGGTTTGTATATGCTTCCATGCTCCTGCCATTTACATTGTCGTTTATAGGTGGAGGTATCTTCACTGTCATCTGAAGCTGTGTGATACTTGGGGTCATACATTGAGATGAAATTTTGGTCTCACTGGTCATAGTGCATGAAACAGTAATAAATGGCATATAAATGTGTGAGATATTTAAAATGATACACTGAGACATGGACGTAACACATATATAATAATATAATATACGGTTTAGAAGCAACAGCCGCTTTAACTTTGGAAAATGTAGGGAAGATATTGATGCATAGATGGGGCTACATTTGACCATATAACAATAGAAATAGAAATGAATATAGAAAGAAAAGTCAAAAAGCAAAAGAGGGAAGATCAATGAATATCAATCACATCTGTATAATATGAGTGAGTCTGAATAATGTAATAAAACGTGCCTCAGTGATGCTGACTGTGTTTTTCTCTCTGTATTTTTGCCTCCCCCTGTGACTGCGGCTTCAACACACGTAGGGAGTAAGTCGGCTGAATTGAAGGGCAGCATGAATCACCCTTAACTCACCACATTAATGGGGGGGGGGGGGGGGGGCGCCGGGGGCGGGGGGGCCGGCCGG
>JABFDZ020000022.1:20182195-20198783 GCA_019775955.2 Pollimyrus isidori | reverse complement strand
TGTTTTTTTAATTGCATTACGGACAATAAAGAACTTTATCACAATATTCTAATTTTCTGTGACAGTCCTGTATGTGTATTGCATTTACCTTCTTTATATTTCGCTTATCATTTTTCTTTTTCTCATCCCCTAACAAACCTATTTCTCTGGATTTGCCATATCTAAACTCCAGCAAGTAAGTCCCATGTTTAAATACAGACATTTTCTTCCTCTATATACACAATTTTGCCAGGCCCCTCCATCTGAACAGAGCTGGTAGTTCAGCCTTGCTGTAAAGTAATCTGATGAATCTTTTTAACTCGACTTTAACTGTTGATACAGTCATTCACAATAGGGTCGTAGATGAAATTACGCAGAGATACAGATGTGTTTCTCTTCGGTTTTTGGCCAGGTACATTTTTGAGAACATTGGGAACAAGAGGTTCCTCACCATTAATCACTGTTCACTGGCCGATGATGCCGCTTACACCTGCATGATCGGGGACGAAAAGTGTGTGACGGAACTGTTTGTCAAAGGTAAACCAAACCCAAAATAGATTCACAGAAGTGTTCACTGCCAATTCCATAGAATAGGCTCCTGTTGTGGTACTAGAATTGTGTTTGCTTTAGCCCCTGAGTATGGTACATGCTAGGATATTGTAAATACTTGCTGTGTTAGCCCATATACTAAAATAAGAATATTTGCATGACCCCTGTGCAAGGATGATGTGTAGATTTCTCAAGCATGTCATAGTTTTTGGGGGCCGTGTGTGGCTGAGTGGGTTAGGACGTTGTACTTGTTGTTGGAAGACCACAGGTCCAAATCTCTGGGCTCACAGAGTAGTTTCACAGTCGGACCCCCTGAGTGGGGCCCCTAAAATTGCTTCAGGGACTGGCTGGCCCTGCTTTCTCAAAACACAAACAGTGTCACTTGGATGAAAGCATCTACTCAATAAATTACATATACATGGAGTCACATGTTAGACAGCAGACATTCTACGTCTAAGGGAGGATTTATCAAAAGCCGTTTGGTCACATGTGTGCAGAGCCCCCGGTCTACATTGTGCGTAACCTGGAGGATCAGATGGCGATGAAGGGCGAGCGAGTGGAGTTTGAGTGTGAGGTGTCCGAAGAGGGGGCCCATGTCAAGTGGTAAGACATCTCTCCCCCTGGACTAGAACCTGCAAAAACTAGCAGGCTGTGGATTTCAAACACAGATATAAATTCCATATGTGACATAATCAAGCAATGGTGATTTTCAACCCACTCTTTGGGATCCTTAGTCAATCCACATTGCTGCTCCCTCCCAGCACTGATCTGTAACAATTAACATTTAATAGAATGTTCTCTTTCTGTTTACATTAAATGGTGGTTCTCTGTAAATTTGATCCCCACATACAGAAAGAGAGTCTATATTTTTTATAAGGTTCTGACAAAAGTCTTAATACATCTAAGCTTTATATAGTTGTCATTGAGCTAGATTTATAAATTATTGTAATTTAACAATAAATACATTTGTTTGAAAAGTTTTGTTTTTGAATTACAAGTTTTGTTATTTAGACAACATTGTTATAATGCCCCCAGGTAAAGGGTAAAACATGGGATGGTGTAATTTCTTACTCTTACTGGTGATAGGGGAGCATTCAGCATTTTTCTAAACATAGAACGGACGTCCATTCCAATACACATTGATTAAGTATAGTTACTTCTACCATTGAGACCCTATGTAACTTGTGAACCACACACACATTCCTGACCTGTAGAGGGCGTCTGTGCTTCCTATCACAGTATTTCATCTGAAGGTGTCTGGCCTGCATATCCTTCATCACGCTCGGCCTTCAACACTGCAGGCTTCCCCATGTACTTTGTCTGGACAGGCGTATAACACGTCAAATTATAACACCCCAAAAATGATGAGCATGAGGAAATGAGCTTTAAGATGAAACCTGCAAATCAACACTGCAAAGGTGAACAGATACTATAGTATGTTTAAGTTTGTCTATGCATCTATACTGACACAATAACATATTAGGTCAAGCTTATTACTCCTAGAAGTTTCTGCAAATAAAGACATGCAAAGATTATATGTTCATTTTAAAAGTCGATGGAATCTTGGAAGAAACTGGAATGGTATCAGTTACGACACAAGCTGTATTGGAATTCAGGTCCATCACATACTCACAGAGCATCTTGTTTATGCAGGGAAAAAGATGACGTGGAGCTGACAAGGGATGAATCGTTCAAGTACCGCTTCAAGAAGGACGGGAAGAAGCACGTGCTGATCATCAATGACGTCACCAAAGAGGATGCTGGTCACTACAGGGTGAAGACAAACGGGGGACAGTCTGTTGCAGAACTTCTGGTTCAAGGTAGCCTACTGATGCTCAATGCTAAATGCTATGCTGGTTTAGGAGATGTTTTCACATTTATAGATAAGCAATCTGAAATAACTTCCTTTCCTGAAACTCCATTTAAACCTGCGAAAAACTCTTCAATAGATACACACCCTCATTCAACTTTTACCCCATAATAACCACACATGATTCATACCTTCAGCTATTTCCACAAAATGTACACCTCTCAGCCCATTGCTATGACCTCTGACAAGCATATTGAAAAGGATGCTGACCATCCAGTAAGTTCTCCAGCCCAGCTGCATCACTGCACGCATCATTCATTTTCTGCTCCTGCACTGCACATCAGTGCACTGACATACCCCAGCACTGTCTATAGTTAGTAGTCATGTCTGAAATATCTATTTTGACAGGCATTGCTTTGAAAATGCCATGAATTTTGCTATGTAAGCGTCTTAACTGCACTGAAAGAATGCATTTGTGACAGGAACTTTTAACTAATAGTGAATATTTATTTCTAGCCACTATTGATTATTGATTGCTTCAGTTTTACCTCAGAATTTTTGTTACAGTAACAACCAAATCCAATGCACCAAAAACCAAAAAACTATCAGGAAATACCTGCCAAACCCTGACTGCCAGGGATTCAGTGACCAATTATGAATCACACACTTAAACTTTGAGTTACATATTATCAGTCATTATATGCGGAGCCGCCACTGGAGATTTTGGGCCTCACGAAAGCTTATCCCATTGGGGCCCCAACCTGGACCAATCCAAGTATGTTTCAGGTCTTTTACGGCTGCAAGCACCTTTAATAATCCCTGTCAGAGCGGTCATTATGAGCTACTTCAGGTTTTACAAACTACTTTAAAGCTGAAAGGCTCCTGTGTTTGGCTAAATAGTTCAATTCTTCTTGTTCTTTTACTGGTTTGTTTCCTTGACTGAAAGGCTCATCCAGTTGTTCCACATTAGCATTAGTGACACATGCATGATTATAGGAGACTGACCAATCAGCACATAGCAGGAGCTAAAGTGAAATCTTTTCCATTAAAATGGTGGTTCCCAAACCCTGTTCTGGCTCATAGCGTCTTTTCTGACATGGATTATCTGACCACGCTACCTTTACGGCGTCCCTGATTAGATGGCTGATAATGGCTACCTTGTCCTCCATCTTATAGAGAAGGAACTGGAGGTGTATCAGAGCATCGCCGACCTGACGGTGAAGGCCAAAGAGGAGGCCGTGTTCAAGTGCGAGGTCTCTGACGAAAATGTGAAGGGCACCTGGTACAAAAACGGCATGGAGGTGAAGCCTAATGCGCGGACTCACGTCACGCACATTGGCAGGTGAGTGATAACACTGTGCAGGTGTACAAATCTTTCCCAGAAGGACATCTTTTAGAGTGATATGACATCATGACTTCTGGGTAGGGGCTGTAGTCTCAGAATGCGCCCCCCCCCTCCAGTTTGTATTTGTCGCATCTGCATTTTTCTCATAACCATCACACATAAATTTCTCTGCAGGATTCACAAGTTGACGATTGATGATGTCACAGCTGAGGATGAAGGCGACTACACGTTTGTTCCGGAGGGATATGCCTTCAACCTTTCTGCCAAGCTCAACTTCCTGGGTACATTTCCATTCATTTCAGCATTTCAAGACCTTGTGGGTCTGATTTGAGATTTGAAACATACATTACATTATTTATTCATTCATACATTCATTCATTCCATCCTGCAGAGGTCAAGATTGACTACGTACCTCGACAAGGTGAGTTGCATTGGCATGTTCTGCATATATCATGAGCCACTGTTGATATTCCTGTGCTTCAATTTTGCAGCTACCTATAAATCAAATAAAATTAACTTTATAATGCCAAGCAGGTAGTTCGAGTCACTCTTCTCCTCAGAAGATGATGTCTTTCTTCTTTGTTTCAAAAGACCCACCAAAAATCCACCTGGACTATACTGGCAGCACAAGTGAATCGACCATCGTGGTAGTGGCAGGAAACAAGCTGCGATTGGATGTTCCCATAACGGGTGACCCTGCCCCCACTGTGGTGTGGACCAAGTCTGAGAAGGTAAAAAGCCTTCACATTGTGACATGAAATGCAAATTCTAATGAGAACAGTAATTTCCAAACACACTGCAGACAGGAGGGTATATGAGCTCTGATGCTTCTGACCCACCAGCAGGTCTGCTGCATATTAAGGGGTACTCATGGCGGGAAAATAAATCATAACATAAAAGAATTCAAACTGGAAATGGAATAATTTGATCAAATATTATTCATTCATTAAATCAATTAAATTAAATTTTAAAAATAAATTGCTAAAACTCCAACTAGCAGTCATCTTAAATTGTCCAATTCAGTTTATTTACATAAAACAATAAAGCAGTTTGCTGACAACGGTGTTCCTCCTAAGAGTCCAATAATCAATATCAGTCGTAGTTCACTACATGCACTGTGTACAACAGTCAAAGCCCCCCCCCCTCAGTCCAGCCTGTTCAGTTCCAGCTGATAAGCACCCTTTCCAGGCAGTAATGAGGAAGTGGAAGTAATGGTCACATGACCACGCATGGCCCTTCCTTGGAGGATCTTTTAGCCACCCAATACTCTATAGCTTCTGGAAAATGGAAGGAACGAAAATATACATCCAGCAGTATATTATATGCCCTGCATCACATGTACTCTCTGTGAAGGAAAGGCAGAAATGGAATTCATATGAAAACCTGCATTTAAACACAGGTAAGGCGTTTATTTATACTTTGAACTGTTTTGCATACTGGTCAGCTTGCCATGGGTGCAGCTGAATGCCATGACCAGACCATGACTAGACCCTTGTCGATAGCAGTTTTATCTCAGAAATTTTCTGTCTATAAGCAGATTGGTGTTACTGGTATGGAAAATAGAAAAATCAGTTTTCACAGAACAGGAATTGACCAGTTCAAGGGTCAATTGATGGCATATACAACACTTTTAGTAGTTGGTTTGTGTGAACATCACGTGACTGTCCTGATTAAATTAAGCCCTAGTATGTGATTGCTGGGCAAGTGTTTCCAGAGTTAGAAGCATTTTAAGAAAAGAGCGACCTGTCTGTGGTCCACCACTAGGGGGCTTCATTGATGACTGATTAAAATCAGGTCTCCAGTGCTCGCTAAGCTGGTGCTCTTGCAGATGATGTAGTCTTGAAGCCTTCTGTTTGCATAGATTTATGAATCATGGTGTCACAGTGAATTATGGTCCATGTTGGTTCCGTAATATATGGCATTGGTGGCAGCCCTGGCCTCAGCTTTCTGAGCATGGACCGGTACCAGGTGTTGGGAACCCCTACCCTAGACGGCTGCCTATGTCACCAAATGGGTTGATCAGATCTGGTAGCATTCTGGCCTCACAAGTCCAGGGTTAAATGTTTGTATCCCTCTCAAAGATCTTTGTGATTGGATTTCGGTGTTTGCTCAAGTGTCCTTTGGTTTCTCTGGTTTCCTCTTATAATCGAAATCATGTGGCTTAGTGAATCACCAAAGCTAAATTTCCCATAGTATCCCGTGTTAAGCTGACACCCCGTCATGTGCTTCTGTCTTTTGCCTGGTGCATAGTTACTGAAATGTTTAAAACTTTTACAAATTTTCTACAAATTTTCCTGAAAAATATGAATGAAGAAGATATGTGTGTCAAGAGTGAACCAAGTGCTGCTTTGGACCCTTAATGAGGCGCACACAATTTTCAAAGACCTGTTTTACGCATTTTATGGTTTTAGCCATTGATCGATTGTTGGTACTCAAACAGAACAAGCAGCAGGTACTGCTGACATATCAAAGACAATCAGAATACTGAACAGAATCTCCTCATGATCAACCCTTTCAGAGTAAAAATGATGCCTAGTACATCAAAAGTCTTTGGTAAGACAGTCATGTCTCTTCGCACTTACTACAGATAAGGGCCTCTCCTGCTATCTGCTGTAGGTTCCTCAGTCAGTTGAAGGCTCCTGATGTTATTTTCAGATATTGGGCATCACAGGTGTCCTTTGCTCATGTAGGGTGACTCTAAAAAGCTGAAGAACAGTGAGTCGACCGTGGAGTTCTGTGCCACTTTGAAGGACGGGGAAGTAAGTGCAGCTGAAGTCGCAGCAGCTTCTGCATGCTTCGTTTTATCTATTTCTGCATGCTGTAGAGCAACTAGACCTCGGAGCCAGTGGTGGAGTGTTCCAAAAAGGTAATTACAGTGGGCATGTTGTCTCTATTGACCTAAGCATGTAGATAATGGATCTTCCACCCAATTAACCCCCCGCTAAATGAGTTGGACAGTTTTATGTCCATGGACTGCTAGGTGCTGTAAGTTCCATACAACATCTTAACTCCATAGAAGAGACAATAACTTCTACAAAGTCAGTGACAACTTGAGTATATTACTTTTTATGTCTTTATAATGCTTGGGTTTAATTGATTTTTTGGTTTGTTTTGTCAAGGATATTCCTTGTTGGATTAAGGGTATTATTCATATGTTGTTTGTTCATCTTGCATATACTGTTACCTAGATTCAAAGGGTTAATGCACTCCAAGCTGTACATTATACGTTTTAAAATGCACGGCTTTAGAGGTGCAGAATCATCCAATGCAAAGTGGAATGCATTTAAAAAAGGATAATGCTAATTTAAAGTCCATTTGCCCACCATGGGTATTACATATTTGGCTTATATATTTCACATTATTTTTATGTTTATGTGTTTACAAAATGCAATTATTAATAAAACTTTTTTGCTGGCAATGATTAAACATTTTGGTTAGTTTCCGATAATTTTCAATTATGTTCTATATCTATAGTTTTAAGTAACGTTAAAAATGTTAAAAATGAATTTTAATCTTGAAAAACTACTGTGATTCACCTGGCTGGCACTATATGTGCGATTAGTACTGTATAGAATAGTAGATAGAATAGTAATACCAATCAATCAAATTTGAGAATTCAGCAACACTTGCGATGTAACTATGTGTAGCAAGAAGGTTAGAGCTGTTCAGTGCTTAGATGATCAAATGAAGAGCTGACATGGCCTGGGGCAGAAGACAGACTGTGACACGGTTGGTCTCCTTGGCAGGTGATCTCAACAGCAGAAGGCCGGGTCCATGTGGAGAGCGCGAGGGGTCACTGTATATTCACCATCGAAGGGGCAGAGCGGCAGGATGAGGGCATGTACTCAGTGATTGTCCGCAACCCAGCAGGGGAGGACACTGCCGACATTACCGTCAAAGTCGTTGGTACGTTCCGAGAGATCTCACACATGGTTAATTATACACAGAACAATGGAAGTGGATTACTTGTAGGCAAACTTCAGGTCAGAAAAATGATATACTGTACGTTTCTTCTACAGGTGTATCACATGTATTTCCAACTGACAGCTGACTCAAAGAGTGTCTGATAATGACTTCTGGTGACATTTTATTGTTTCGTCCTGTTTTAGATGTTCCAGACCCTCCTGAAGCACCCAGGATCCTCAGTGTTGGGGAAGACTCCTGCATAGTGCAATGGGATCCCCCCCAGTTTGATGGAGGAATGCCTGTTCTAGGTTAGTACATGACTCTGGTGTCACTTTTGACCAGGAGTAGGGAACCTGCTCCACGGAGAGCTGGTGGGGGTGCAGGTTTTTTGGATGACCTCTCAATCTGCCAATAGTAACACAATAGTCTCAACTGCAGTCCTGGGGACCTACTGTTATTGGCTTTAGACAGATATTTCTAAATAAAGTGGTACCTTGGTTTTAAAACTCACTAGAACGTGAATTTCGTTAAAGTTGAACAAACCAGTTTGACCTAGAACTTGATCTGAATATCAGAAGTCGAACCGTGACCGCTGACCTAATATAAGTTGTACGCGCCAAGAATATGAGTCATCTTACTTGAATGCCTTCTTCACAGACTGGACGATTAACCAAATAAAGCAGCGCAACATTACAGTAAATAGCAATAAATAAACCACTAACCAACAGGTAAATTATCTGAAAACCAGTTCTCACTGCCTTACGTGATATTCGGGAGAATTAGCAAATTACGCATTGGAACTGCCTCGGATACAAACGTCATGCATGTAACGAAAATCTTCAGCCAATAAGGGCAATGGTGTGTCATCTCGGAGGCGGTTCCAGTTTGTGCAGACGAGTGAGAGGTCGAAATGCATTAAACCGTAATGCATTGCGTCAGGATCATAATGCATTGCTTTAAGCCAGCGCTGTAAGCATGTTGATCGTACCCAATGACCAGACTGGGGAAACAAACTGAAACGCGAACTTAATACAGAGGACTAATGACAGCAACCAGAAACAGCTGATCACATGGGGATGACACACGAGGTTAACGAGGGGGCGTGGCACACAGAAGGAGAAGACCATCGGGGCAAGACAGGGGTAATGTTGGGATAAGATATTTATCGTTTTGGAAGCTATTAAGAAGACAATGCTCTTCTTTGTTTTATCCTGTTCATTTTGAGTTTAAATGCTAAAAAAAAAAAACATATTTAGGTGTAATTTTGGGGGGCTGGGAAACAATTAATCGGTTTTCCATTACTTCTTATGAGAAAAATTTGATCAGAACTTTTTAGTCTAAAACGGAATAAGTTTGAGAACCGAGTTACGACTATATCTAAATTCTAACCAATTTAGAATAATTAAGATAGGTAGGTAAATAAGATTTTGGGATATATTCACATTGTCAGATTTGTTAGGATGTGGCTGTTTCTTTGCCATGTTAGTATCTGTCAGTCAGTACATGTTGTCTCAAACAGGTTATGTCCTTGAGAGGAAGAAGACTAAGAGCTACAGGTGGATGCGGCTGAATTTTGATCCCTACACCGAGCTGACCTATGAGGCCAAAAGAATGATTGAGGGCGTGGCCTATGAAATGAGAGTCTATGCAGTCAATGCTATTGGCATGTCCCGCCACAGTCCCGCCTCCCAGCCCTTCGTGCCAATTGGTGGGTTCCTGCTTCTCTCTGCTTGTCATCCTCCAATAATGTGTCTGGTTTATGGGATGTCCTTTTCTGACCTACCCCCATTCACGCATCATTTTCAGCTGGGGCACATAAACGCACAATCAGTCAAACACAACAGGCAACAAGAGATGCTGACTTTATTAGTCTTACTAAAGGAAATCTGCATGACACAGGGAACACATACAACCTCCACACACACACGGAGTCTGGGATTTGAAACATCACACTTCAAGGTGTGAGGAAATAGCCGTTCAACTGATGCATATGAATTATTCTAGTACAAACATAAATCGCAGGCATGGTTTCATGCAAGGATTATTATTGCAGGTCAGTGACAGCTTTATCCTGATTCCAACTGTGACCACTGGACATTGTCCAGCATAGTTCTTATTCCACCTTGCCTGCCTGTTGCCAGCCTGTATTACACTAAGAAGTGTCTTTGCAATGGAAATCTAAGCCTTCAAAAGACCATGGAAGAACATAGGTGCCCCTCCCCATTTCCTTTTATGGCTGATTCCTTGTTTGGGGTGATATGAATACAAAGGGCTGTTCTCCAAACTGGGCAACTCAAAGACCCACAAAGACTTGATTAGGAAAGTATCCCCAGCATCTTCCTCTATAAATAATTTTGTGTTGCTGCCAAGTGAGGCTTGGACTGGCTAAACCACAATAGGAAATTTGTAGCTACTGTACAAGCGGCAGGGGAACACTTACTGTGTTGGAGCCGCTGACAGATCCTGCTGGAACTGCAAGCACAGGAAGGGCAAAGAAGCCAAGCCAAAAAACCATTTGGGAGCCTATATCAACTGAAGGATGATGAGGCCCAAACTTCCGAAAACAGCAGAGAAGCCCATAGAGGGGGTGACCTTGGCGGACTCGCTCGAGGAGCCAAGCTTGGAATCTGCTATACGGGATGGTCCCAAGGAGCCTGGGGCAAGTCCTCAACCAATCCCACCCAAAGCAGAAGAGTTTACATCAGGGGGCCCCACATCCACAGAGAAGGCTCTGTCCTCCCAGGATGGGGCAGCTCCGTCCGAAGAATCAGCCAGCCTCCTGCCCACAGAGGAGCGTGTATCTGCTTGTGAAGAGGTCCCAGAACCCAAAGGCAGTAGGCTTCCAGTTTGCAAACTTGTTTATCCACGAGTGACTTACTATGTTCTTATAAGAAAATATTAATTCATATTATTCTCTCAAACAGCATGTCATTATTGGAA
Organism: Pollimyrus isidori; assembly: GCA_019775955.2. Taxonomy (NCBI): domain Eukaryota; kingdom Metazoa; phylum Chordata; class Actinopteri; order Osteoglossiformes; family Mormyridae; genus Pollimyrus; species Pollimyrus isidori. The sequence goes on along the minus strand of JABFDZ020000022.1, from coordinate 20,188,254 downwards.
TGAACTATGGTGCAAACAAGAAAAGCAAACAAAAATTAAGGAAGATTTTCAGCCTTTGTCAGAGAAGCAGATGATAATGGCTGGCTTTTGTTATTGTCTCTCTCTCTCTTATTGCCCTATTGCAAAAGGAAAATGCACATTTCTGTCCATTCTGAGTTTTTGTTGCTCTTGCATAATAAGGTTCATTTCAGTTTGGCCTCCTCCGCTATGCAAACCTTGTAGATTAATGCAGTTTAGGATATGTGTGTTTAGCTGCTTGGAAAAAAAAAAAAAACTGGATATCCTAATAATAATAATTTTATTAATTTAAGTACAATGATTCATGAAACCAATGTGGTGATTTCAGGTGCAGTAAAAAAATGAAGTATTAGCAATGGATATTTTCATGGGATATTTTAATGAAGCACTCGACATTCCAGACTTATCTGAGGCAGCAAATCCACAAAGGGGTTTTTTTTGGCCTTCTGGTCAGGGAATTCCCACCCTGGATTCCCCATCAGCAAAGGGATCATGTTTATACTCTGTGTCCTTTGACACAGCCACACCTATAGCCTCCCTGAGTCCAGTGTAACTTCTTTCTTTGCAAATCACAGCGTTATACTGAAGGTTCTCTCAAATCTCAAATAGATTTATAAAAAAAAAACATTATAAGAGATGAAGTGCTAGTCCAAACATAGAAATTTGTTAGGAATTATGCGACAAATGTCATATTCATTTGTTTATTCAATACAAAAAGTGTCTTTGTCCTTGAACACTTGCACTTTGAAGTGATACATGAGAGTTAAATTGTATTCAGTTCCATTCAATATGGACACACAAATAATCAGCAAATTTACATTAACAGATGATGGATGAATGGATGAATTGATGATCTGTGCCATGTCATTAAGCTCCAACCAGTGAGCCGGTTGGCCTCTGCATAGAAGACATCAGTGACACCACCATCACCCTAAAGTGGAGATCTCCTGAGCGTCTAGGCTCAGCCAAGCTCGAAGGCTATGGAGTTGAGTACTGCAAAGAAGGATGTAAGACCCAATTTTAACTTCCTCCGGGATCTTCAGGATAAATGATCGAATGTGAAGTTCTCGTGACAGCCTCTGATCTCTTTGCTTTAAACCTGTGGTCCAGCCGACGAGTGGATTCCGGCCTTCCAGGGGCTGACAGAGCGCACCTCTGTGGTCATCCGCGACCTGCCCACAGGCGAGAAGATGCAGTTCCGTGTGCGTGCCTACAACCCAGCAGGCCCCAGCGCCCCCGCCACGCTGGCTCAGCCTGTCACCATTCGGGAGATCATGCGTGAGTGTGCTGCGGCAAGCCGTATATCAGGGCTCCCTCTTTGTAGATGAAGAGATTCCTATTAATTCCTTTATAATAATAATAATAATAATAATAATAATAATAATAATAATACATTTTATTTAAAAGGTGCCTTTCTGACACTCAAGNNNNGAGCGGCTAAATGCTCTGCTCCCCATTGTGGTAAGACGGGCAGGAGGAACAGACAAATATAATGAGGAAGAGGATCTAAGAGAGCGAGATGGAATGGAAACATGAAGAAGGTCAGATAAATAGGGGGGGAGAGGTTGTGGATGGCTTTAAATGTCAGCAAGAGGACTTTAAACTGGATATGGAACTGTATAAGAAGTCAATTATTTTGTGTGGGGTGTAATTCCTTTATGTTCAAATGTAAGCAAGCAGCAGAAGCAGATCTTTAGTTTGTCTACACATAGAAGGTCCTCTCAAACCATCCAGTAATCCTTTTCTGTGTACATAGATACATAACTGTAATCAGTTTTTGAATAGGTGACGGCAGCAATCTTGTTTTCAGAGCGGCCCAAAATCTGGATTCCTCGCAACCTTCGTCAGACTCTGATGAAACACGTTGGAGAGTCAGTGAACATGGTGATTCCATTCCAGGTATGTGAAAATGCAATGTGTACCTCCAAAAAACCGAGAATGCTGAGTCATAGCTTAGCTTATGACATCACTTAGGCATTTTTTGTTGCCAATTTAGCATTTCTAAGAGTAAGTCTCTGCAAACTTTGTCGACAATGGCAATATTAGTTTCAGCAGTTTACCGTGAAAGCACACCGATATCCCTTATCCAGACAAGGTTGTGCTGTTATGTGTTATATTTAATTACATACACAGCATTGTTACTTACTTCTGGATTTCAAATGGTCTATGAAGGCAACCTAGACTGAATGATCTACCTATGTTCATGTCTCGCAGGGAAAACCTCGACCAAAAGTTACCTGGACAAAAGGGGGAGAGCCTCTCGATATGAAGCAAGTCAGCATCCGAAACAGTGACACCGACACCATCCTGTTCATCCGCAAGTCAGACCGCGGAGATTCGGGGAAGTACGAGCTCAAGGTGCAGATTGAGAATGTCGAGGACACTGCCACCATCAACATACAGATTGTCGGTAAGTTTCACTCATCTCAATGGTGAATGTATATTTCAAGAAAAACTATTTTATTCTACCCTACAATTACCCTAGCAAGAAGGGCTGAGTGAAGGATTTTATATGGAAGGTGATACCATTTTCCTTAAAAAAAATGTTTTGCCCAGGCACATTAAAATACATAAACAGCGTGATATATGAAATATGAAAAAATACTATTAGAAATATTAACCATCAACACAATGACCCCCAAAAATGTTTTATCTTAACATGAAGTATTAAAATCAGCTTTTATTGGCATCTCTGTTGTATAATGAATGCAATGTACAGTCAATCCATACAGTGGATAGATAGATAGATAGATAGATAGATAGATAGATAGATAGATAGATAGATAGATAGATAGAGATGAAAAATGTTTCAGAATGGAAAACACACTGATGTGCATCAAGCAAGTATCCTCAATCAAAATCAGTCCCCAATTATGGTCAAGGAAAAACAATGAATTTTGCTCTGTCTTTTAGACTTTCCTAGCCCACCTCAGAACTTAAAAATCATGGATATATGGGGCTTTAACGTAGCTCTGGAGTGGAAACCTCCGAAAGACAATGGCAACTGCGACATCACAGGCTACACAATCCAGAAAGCAGAAAAGAAGACAAAGGTAAGTGTGAATGCTTGGATGCAAAGGATTAAAAAGCACCAGGCTTTTATCCGGGTTTTTGGCCGCACATCAAAATGAAAATATATATGTGAATACATTAACTTGTGTTTTTATCAATTTCAGTGATTCAGTTATTTCAGCTGAACTGTCATCTTAAAATGCCAGTATTTCTATGCAAACTCACAGGAATTCACATGCAAGTACGCCAAGGCATTTCCTTTTGTTATGGAATGCCTTCTCACCGCAGTGTTCCCAGTCTGTCTGAACTGAGGCCAGTGCACCCCTGGCCTTTGCATGTCCAGAATGTCGGAAATGCTGTACAGCAGTAAGGAGATACCAGGGCCCCTCCAGTGGCTGTGCTGGCCACACAATAGCATCTGTCATTTTCTAAATTTACCTCTCTGGCCTTGGCATGGTGTGAGAGCTTTGTAAATATCACAAATTCCCACCATGTTTTTAACACACAAGGTTAGCACCTGTACAACTTGCATTAAGTCACGGTGGGCAAGGAGTTTTATTTCTGGCTTCTTCACGATTGGGTTCCAGGCATAGCACCAATTTATGCTTTTCACCCCAATGGCCATGCCATGGGAGATTATCACATTTTGCATAATAACAGCTCATTTACAGCTCACTAAATATAACACCGGTTTGGATCCTGCCAAGTGTCTTCAGCTCTTGCATAAAAAACTTGTTCCCTTTGCTATTTTGTGTATAATATTATATTTAATTTTATTTTCCCTCAAGCTGCTGGCTTGGCCATTCAGGACTGATGTGAATTTAGCTGATATTATCGCATTTAAGCCTCAAGAACACTTGGACTTGATTTGTTTATTGTGTTAATTTGTAAATTTGTTTACATTCACAGAGCAGAATGAGTAACCCAATTAGCCAGAATAAATAATTGAAAATGTGTGATTTTAAAAAATTTCTGTGCATCATTTTCCCTGTCTATTGGACATATACTCATTTCATTGCATTTTGTTTAATTTCATTTCATATAATCTGGTTCAAATTCCCAATAAAATGTATTTAATGTATTTGCAATTGCATTATTTATCGTAATTTACAGTCTCGTTCTGCCTTGCTTTTTAAAAGCCACTGTGTGCTTTACACGATACTTAAACATGCAACTGTACCTACAGGAGTGGTTCACTGTCTTCGAGCAGCACCGACGCACCAACTGCGTGGTGTCTGACCTGGTCATGGGCAATGAATACATCTTCCGTGTCTATGCCATCAACATGGTGGGTCAGAGCCAGGAAGCTTGCAACTCCCAGGACAGTGCTTACATCCAGAAGACTGGTGCGTGCCATCACAAACCACTTATCACATCACTGACCGTGAGGCCTCCTCTGACATTTAGGGTTACGGTTAGTTTTAGGATTGAAATGAGCTAAATATTAATGTCCCACCAGCAACGAGGGGGCATGTTTGATGCTTTTTGCAGCCCCACTCAAAAATTCATTCCAGGGCCCCCAACCTCCCACAGATCTTTCAACAAATAAATAAATAGCTAGCAAGCAGAGTAATAAAATAATAGCTGGTTAACATAACAATCAGCTCAATATGTCTCCGAAATAAGGAACATGTTTATTGAATGATTTGCAAAGTCACTGGCTCTGTCAAATGTGTGGATTGAGTGGTGGCAAATACTGCCTCTGCCAGCAACACAAATTTCTCCTTTTGAGCAGATGAATTGGTTAAGATCATGCCATCACTTTTGATTAATATGTTCGTGTTTCTCAGGGATGTTGTACAAGCCGCCTGTGTATAAGGACCCCAATTTTGCTGAGGCGCCCAAATTCACACATCCGTTGGTGAACCGCTCGGTGATTGCAGGCTATAACGCCACCTTGACCTGTTCTGTGCGAGGAATCCCCAAGGTAACGGTGCCAATTCCCAGGTCCATACTCTCTTATCTACCACATGTAGAATAGAATAGAATAGAATAGAATAGAATAGGAGAGTAAGGTATCTGCTTTGAAACCCCTCAGCCCAAAGTGACATGGTACAAGAACAAAATGGACATCTCCAATGAGGCCAAGTATAGGATGTTCAGCAAGCAAGGTGTCCTAACGCTGGAGATCCGAAAGCCGTGCCCCTTCGACGGAGGTGTTTACACGTGCAAAGCGGTCAATGACAGCGGGGAGGACACGGTGGAGTGCAAGCTGGAGGTCCGCCGTAAGTAGACTTTCTCAGTTGGCCATAAGATGCTTTTCTTTCATCCATATATGTGAGGACTGTTTGCTTTTGTTAGGGTGTACATAAAATGTTATACTGCCTTATAGATTATATGTTAACGTGATACTGAGCATTAAACTTTTGGTTCCCAGTATCACATGCTGGTCTTCCACAGCTCTCCTGCATGATTGTGCCAAATATAACATCATGTACTGTATGAACATACGATCTTATATCAAATTTGCTTTGTTGAAGGCATTATTTATGCATGTCAGTGTTCTCTGGCATATACAGTATTTGTGTATATATTCAAATGGACCAGACTTCATCACTTGAGCACTGTGTTCTGTTTTCCTGCCAATAATGCCAGTGTTCCTTACCAGTCATGTCTTGTCCCATCTTCCTCTTTAGTTCCCCAGTAACCTGCCTTTGTTCTGAATCACCATGATAAAGGTAAGATGTACATACTACCTAATACCACCTTAAAAACAGCACGATAAAAAAGAAAAAAAATCAGATTTTGCTTCCTCTGTGGTAACAGAATACATTTTGCATAGTGCTTTCATCTTACAAACCTTTTAGGAATATCTGGTGCCAGGTCACACTACTATCACAGTACATTGATTAGTATCACTATGATAGTAGCCTTAATTTTGCCAAGATATCCCCAAGGAAAGTTGGGGGGGGGGGGGGGGTTTTGGGTAAAAAGAACCCCAAAATTTTAAATAACCAAAATTGGCATAGAAAGTCCGGCCATGGCGCATTTTTTGGAAAATAAGGTTTGAAACGACCCGGAACGTTTTA
>JABFDZ020000022.1:20161687-20176860 GCA_019775955.2 Pollimyrus isidori | reverse complement strand
TAAACAGACCAACGGGAACACAAACTGGATATCGCCGCACCAGTATCTGCACCTGAGAAGAGAGGTTTGAGGTCACACACACACACACACACACACACACACACACACACACACAAGAAGGAGAGAGAGGGATAAAATAAGGCAAGAAGGCCTTATGTTGTCTTGTATGTGTGTGTGTGTATGTGTGCGCATTCTATGTGTATGTGAGTGGATGTGTATGTGTGTGCGTGTGCATATATACGCATGTGTGCATGAGTGCATGTCTGTGTGCTGTGAGTGTATGTATGAGTGTGCCAGTTAACATAGAATGGTTCCCAATGAGTGTGTGAGGTCACCTCACCGCCGCCACCAGGCGCCCCTCACCGGTGAGCATGAGCCAGGAACCCCACGGCCACAGGAGGCAGCGCTCCGGCCCTCCCCCGGGGGCGGGCCACACAGGCATGGATAGAGCCCAGAGCCCGGTCCACCTGCGCACCTCGTGGGGGCCCCACCAGCCCCGCGGAGACCTGCACTCCCCAAGAACCCCCACCTGTTAGAGCAGGGGGATGCCCTGAGAGTCAGCAGGTTTCAGCACCCAGCGTGGAAGAGGCACCAGCTTTTGTCGGCCCAGGCTTAGCCGCCATAGTTCCACCTCCTTGTCGGCCTCTATTTCCACAGCCCTGAGACTGAGAAGCTGCACCTGCTACTGCAGCCCCTTGATCTCAAGCTCGAGTTCCTGTAGTCGAATCGTGAGGAGGATCTCCTCCCTGGGCGATCGGGGACCACTAGGATCCATGCGGAGACCCTTTCCTAGATCATCGCTGCCAGCTTCCGCTGCAGGGGATGCATGGATAGGACTCGACGCGACACTCATGGAGCCGCCCACCTCAGGCAGGATTCCCCGCCCAATCAGCTAATCCGAAAGGACCTGCTTAATCGCTCGCTTAGAAACTTCAGCGGGGACAAGCACATTAAAGAAGTCTGCTATCGCTAGCGGATCATCCTTACGGCACTTATCGAATTGCTCGAGCGTGGGGAAAGTGGTGAAAGCGACAAGGTCGAACTTGGCCATAATCACTAATGCTAACACCACCCCCGCCACACACACAAAAAAACATCCGCCAGGCAGTCCTGAGAAAACAAGAACAAAGCTCCTAGCTACCTAGACAACAGCAGACATAAAAGAGGAACAGACAAGTCCCCATATTGTTATGTGACTTCAAACACAATAGTAATACATTTTTTATTAAAAAGATATTTATGCAGTAAGCCTTAATCTTGTATATTAAACCTAATCATGACATGCTGTGATGTGTTGTTTGTGGCTTGTAGCTATTCAAAGACCGCGTTTCTATCATTTACTGTGGATTTTCTGGAATGCGTGTATCAGCCTGACAGGTCTGATGAGGGAACTTCAAATCCCTTCAGCAGACAGTTTCAGTTTCTTTGGGATCTGCAAGCTTACGATTTGCACAAGGTGAGAGTATTAATCAGGAACTATTTAAAGGTAGTGGAAGTTCCTTAAATGCAGCAATGGAATTTTTTAACAAAATGAAATGAAATTAAGCACATGGCACTTCAACACATTGCTGAAAAAGCAAAACATCCAGAAGGCCCTTTTATGTTCTGACTAGACTTAACCATGTCTTATTCAAAATAGCTTGGATCTTAGAATGGAAAATACATTTTGATCTCAGACAGAGTTGGGATCTGGATGATTTGACCCAGAGGATGTCCATGTAAATGCTGCATCAGGAGAACTCTGGCCCTCTTTCATACATCCTCAGGGCATCCAGCTTATCAGCTGGTGACAGCTGCTTGCATTGTGAAATCTTACTCACCTTCAGTCTAGTTACATCAGCCTTTCTTAAGCCCCTTAGTGTACTTTCTGATGCTGTAATGTTTATGAAAGATGTGTTTTGTAGAGAGTATGATTCTTTTACACATATTAAGCAAAGCAATGTGTTGGGAAAAGCTCAGGTCAGATACCCTCTACAAGGTAATACATAAGTGGGTATATGTTCACATTCTCTCAAGACTTTACCTCATTTGTTTAAACAATACACTAACTACAGCATCTATAACACACATGTCTTCTTCTATTGAGACTGATTTGCAGGATCCTTACAAAGAACTATTTGACTTTGGCTTCTGGAAGGTTTTTGTTGCCGAGAGACCAAGCACTATAAATTCCAGTTACATTTCCAGAGGTACTAAGACACGCCCACTTGTATCGGCCATCTCTGGGTTTGAGAATATTTTCGTTGTGTATATGCCGTCTTTTACAGGACAGAGTAATCCTGTCAAAGGACAGATGTTAAACATCCACGAGTCTTCTTCATTTGCCCAGCACTACATCAATTTCAGATCAACTCAGATCGACTAAGCATCTTAAATTACATTTGTCATGAAGTGTGTGTAGAGAATTTTAATTAAATGCAATAATCTTGTGGATGATGATATCACAACACTTTATTTAAACTTTTTTTTTCTCCATTTCCACTGCACACCACTCACTGCCACCCACAGGCAGGAAGTAAACAAAACGATATGTAAACAATATCACCTCCATCCTTGCCACCCTCCTCCCCTCCACCTCCCATAAGCTCAACAAACCAACAAACCCCCGAGAACAACATATCGTGCAAAAACTCCCCAATCAAATCTACTGAATATATGCAATGCGCTATGCTACTTTGGATACATCCAAGTCACCGTTTGTCCAAAAGAGAGAACATATGCTTTACAAGTTATATAGGTGCCTGAGCTATCCTTATAGAAAGTATAGAATAAATACTAAATAAGTATAATTATAACCAGAGCAGTTACCTAACTTGTATAAAATGTACAAAAAATCATCTTCTGATTCACTTAATGCCTTTGGGTTGGTTTTCTTTGTGGTCCAGGCAGACATAGACATTTTCTATTACACGAAGAAGAAAAAAAAATGGGCAAGAAAAAAAAAATCTTACAATATTCAGTCTCATTGTTGTAAAAGTTTTAATGTCATGTCTGTGTGGGTGTTTCTTCCCATTTGTTGTGCAAGAATGGCACCGTTAAGTAAAAGCCCACATCAGAAGGCGTTCTGTAAATGCTAAAACAAAAAAGACATTCTCCTCATGCCTTGGGTTTGCCTGTTAACACCATCTGCTCAATCTTTTCATAGATTTTTATGTTTTTTTTTGTGTTTACGTAATCTTCAGTACACTTTAATATTTGATCTGTACAGCTGAAATAATGTATTCCAGAATTAGTATAATTTTAGTTTCTTTAAAGACTAAAAAGCAATTGTCTTTGTTGAGTAAGATACCTGGGTTTAATTGCTGGTTTGGTTACAGTGCTGTCTGTCATAATAAATTGGACTCTGGGGGATCTTGAAACAAATAATATATATTTTTTTCCTTTATTATGTGAAAGTACTACAATAGGACTTCTCAAACTGGAACAACAGCATTGTTCCGTGAATTTAAGAGGCAGTACCGCTACCAAGTGGGGAAAAAGGTCACTGACGTTTCACGGATTGATGATCTCTGATCACTGGAGTTAATTCACCACACTGGTTCCCAGTCTCGTATTGCCAGCATCACGCTACATTCAAGCAGCAGGGTATGGCCGGGATTAACAGCAAGTGAAGCGAGAGTGTGGAAGGAAGCAGCAATCAAACCGATTCCAGACACTGGAGCCCCAGTTTGACCAAAGACCCATCCCAGGATGGTCAGAGCTGTTCAAAGTAGATCTAGCCAAGTATTTATATTTTAAAAGTTTATATAATACAGGGGTCTGAAACTGCAGTCCTGGGGTGCCGGACCCCTGAGTAGCTTAGTTCATTCCCAGTTCCACCACAAATGATTCAGCTCAAGAGCTGTGTGATTGTTTTTTAAAGAAAGCAGGGTCAGTTGGACGGAGTATTTGCGAGTTAAGGGCCATTGTCAGGGACCCGATGGTGACACCACACTGCAGACCCCGGCATTGCAGCTTCCGGCACACATCCAACCCTGCTGGGCAACACACATTAACAGTAACAGTATGGATCTGTTTCTGTTTCATGTTGGCAAAATCCTTGCACTGCAATAAAAATGTCACAATTCAATATTTTCTGGTAGTAGCCACAAATTATATATCTATATGTCGACAATTCTGCAGACCACAGCTGTCAAGGGCACACATGGACATTTCCAACATTCCGCTCACCCAGGAAACTTCCACAGTGCAGCAAATGCCCCACTATTGTTCTGGCTCTGAACTGAACACCATGGAAACCTGCCTTAAAGACCACAGCCCTGTCACACTCTCAGCAGCAGCTCTGGCATCCCTCCGGAAACCTGCTTCTCTCGCGCGTTTCCCTGCTGCTCAGATGAGTCCATCATCTCCACATTTGAGTGCCTGGACAAACGGAACACTTATGTACTCAAGTTCTTACAGGGCTGTAGCTTGGCTCTTAACACAATCAAGCCCATAAAGTTTGACTGAAAACTAGCAGCCCACCTCCACTTGTAAGGAGATTCTGAATTTTCCTAGCCATTGACTGTAGGGAGTGAGTGTAGGTAGAGGTGCTATTTAGGTAACCTTCAGTACAGGTGCTCCTCAGAGCCGAATCCCAAACTATTCTTAGTGAACACTCATGAATGCATACCCCTCCCCCCCATCCAACCCAAACCAACCTCTGCTTGATTTTGAAATCTGCAGATGACACCGCTGCCCTTGGCGAGGTCCACAAGGGTGATGAATCTCCATCCTGGCACCTGGTCAGTGACCTGATACTCTATGGTGAGATGAACACCTTGTCTTGAAAATTAGTATGACAAAGGAAGTAATTCCTGAAGCCTCCCCAGGAGCCTAGTTACATTAAAGGCAGTGAAGTGGAGCCTCTGACAAGTTCCTGGGCTTACACATCTGATCTCGTCTCAACAGGTCAACAAACACCACAGTCGTCATCAAATGATGCACTTGTACTGCAGATTGAGGAGCATAACCATCACTGTATGGTTTGAAACAGATTACTAGGGCAAGTCGTATCACCTTGGAATCTGTGCACTAGCTGCTGCCAAAGAGCGAAGGCAGTAACAGAGATCCTCACCAGCCTGGACAGTCCTCTCCACCTGGCAGGACCCCAAATATAAATTCAGATGTCACAGACTCACAAACCATAGGGTTCACAAATAGCTTCTTCCCCTCTGTAATAAGACTGGTTTCTAAGAACGTGCAGGCTTAGGTAACATATCCCAAGCTAAAGGCCCAGTCAGTTATAACTGTGTAAGAATCTCAGGGAATTCTTATTTATATTTAAAGCAGACACTTTTATCTAAGTGTGGTAAAATAATCGTTGGAGTAATCAGGGATTAAGAGCAAAGATTAAGGACTGACCAGTCAGAGATGCCCTCCAGGATGTCCCATCTAGGTCCTCCTACTCCTTCTACTCTTGCCACACCTTCCATGGATCTCTAGCATTGCAGCACTCAAGAACTGCCTAAGCCAGGGATGGCCCATCTTATCTGCAAAGGGCAGGTATGTAGGTTTTTGGGAAGGCTGTTGATCCAATCAGCCCTCTAATTAGTAATCTAATTAGGGGGTTGCAGTGAAAAGCTGCATATCCAACGGCCCTTCCTGGATAAGACTGTCCACCCCTGGCCTAGGGCCTGTGTTTCCCTGGTCTCAGGTGTTTCCCGTGCTAGGCCACGCCCCCTCTCAGCTGTTCATTATCTGGTTGTTTGTTATGCCCTATTTTAGTGCCCTGACTACAGAGCTCTGATGTGAGATCATCAAGTTCAGTCCATGAGTTCCAGCAATCTTTGTTGCCTCCTGGTTACTGCCTGTTGTTCCGTCTCTAGTCTTTCTGCCCATCCTACCTGCCTGTCATCTTCACCTTGCCAACCTTTTCCTGCATCTCAACCTTTTCACCTGATTTGGTAGGTAGTTTGTTTGTTCTTGCCTGGCCTGTATCTGACTCTGGACTGTTTGACCAGCACCTGTTGCCTGCCCTTTGATTAAAGACAATTTTTTTGAAGCAATTTGGGAGTCTGCCCACACCATAACATAACCTTAGGCAGTTAAACATAATGTTTCAAGCTAATTATCTGGGTAGTACATTTCCTCATAACAAAAAAACAGTAACATGTTAACAGTAACAGTATATAAACTAATAGGAATGTCTTCTGTTCCCCAAAAAGTTACTGTCGTCTTGTTGGATGCCTATATGAACACCGCTTCAGTTCCCAAACCTCTCCTCAGGGGCACCTCAGCCATTCCATGTACTCCACTCAATTTCACCACCAGATCAATCAATTAATTAAGTTACTCAATAATGAGTTATTAGCTGCAAGATATGTGCTAGTGGCCATGGCAAAAAAATCATGGTAGTATTAGTTGGTAAACACAAATACAGGAGTGACTTTAGGAGAGGTTTTGAAATCGTTAAGCTGACACACTTTGACAGATTGTATAGTTTGACAACAAAATGAAGATCATTTACAGTAAACGTCACTTTCTTTGACTTTTGCACGGTACTGAACATGTACATTATTGTCCATGTTCTTCATATTTGTCATGTGTCCTGTATGTAATGAACCAGCTGAGTGACTCTCACACAAAATGTCTATGTACTCATGTACCGATACTAATAAATAAAAGATCATCTCAAGCTTAATATTTCACCACTGCCATTGTCTATGTTTCTGCTATAAGTATTTCTCTGCACACTCTATAGCTGCAGCAAGAGATCTTTTACTTTAAAGACTCCTCGATCTTGCAAGTTGTTCCCCGCAAACCTGCATACTTCCAACATCTGAATTTAGGGCTAAGATGTCATATGGAAAGCACCGGGGAGTATTGATTGTGAGATCACACTTGTCCAAATTCGACACAGTCTGTTTGGCAAGGGGCTGTTGCCATAACGACTGCACTGTAGGTCACCATCCTTAGTCATGGGCTCTGCTACAATATTTCTGCCCTTGTGTGTGATTTCTCATATATATACACGTGTAGCAGTATCGCCATTGATTCGATGTGCCTTACTGGTAAGACAGATTATTTTCAGCATTTTTATTTTTTGATCTGTACAGCTTTCTTTAATGTAATGTGGGGGTACCAACATATTGCTTGTTAATTCATGCACTGCGCCACATCTAAGTAAGATTATTATTGACTACTAATGATAATTAAAATTTTTCAGTTTGCTTCAATCCAGTCAGACTATTCAAAAAAGCTGAGCTTGGGAAATATAATGCTATATGGTGACATGTATGTTCTTTTGTTAACAAAAACTGCAGCTTCTATAATTAATAAAGGGGACAAATTAAAATAATCGGATTTTAGTTTAAAAGTGGCTTATTTGTATTCTTATAACTATTTATATTATTATTATTATCCATCCATTTTCAAAACCGCTTATCATATTGGGTCGTGAGGATTATTATTATTATTATTAACTGAGCTATGATGACACCATATTGGTAAAATGTCTAAAGCACACTTCAGGCATAGGCAGTTACCCCAGGAATTCATAGACAGAGAACATCTCATTGTGTGGATGGGATTGTCTGTGGTCGCGATGTAGGACAGCACAGGTTTGATATCATTAAAAGCATGTTTGGAAATGCCATCAGGTTCTGTTTTGGACAAAAACCATCCTCCAGCATAAAAGTGCAGATAACTCGGTATGTTGTATAGCCTACCATATGAAATCACTCATTTTCGTAAAAAGCAATACTATCAAACCTGAACAACATTTAATCTTCGTCTTATTGGCATATTTACATTAAAAATGCAGGTACAATGTTTGCCGGAATTAATTTTTAATTATTGTGCAGAAATTGTGCCACGTCCTGCCGAATATTTGTATGTTGTATTTTTAAAATGAACGATCCCTCCAAACATTTAGCCTACATAGGAAAGACCTGCAGCCTAAACTGGTCAAATTATAAAGGACTTTCCCAGTTATTAAAATGGCCCAAAAATCGACCACTTGCCTCGGAGGATTTTAATTGGTGTTGAAGAATCATCATAGAACTTAGGTGTCATTTTTGACTCAGACATGTCCATTACTGCGTATAATAACCCCACATATCCCTACCATTTCATAAAAGCGCTCTCTCTAAATGGCACAGTTTCAAATATTAACGATGTTATTATACCAATAAGTAATTGGTTCGCACACTTCACACATTGTACAAGGTTCAGTTTTGTGAATGTTTCGACATAAAACACAAATTTCTGGTACTGCTGCCTTTATAGAACTATATAAATAGTAACAATTCCATTATCCACAGAAAAGACAAATGCAATTAATTCAAAAGCCAACAACTGAAATTTCACAAAACCAAAAGGATTTCTATCAGAGTTGATTGTGTTACAGACATGGCAGCAAGTATTATATGTAAATGTTCATGCATCAGGTATTACTATTTTTACACTGTGTAAATACGTGTGCATACGTGTATATACGCATTTATAATTCAGAAATGCAGTTTCATCTCATTGCCTATTCCGACTTCTTTAGAGACAACAATAACATGTAAACCAGTTTTTGTTTCCTCGTTAATAGGACTATAATGAACTACTACGCATTTCATTCAATTCAATTTACAGCGGAAAAAAATAACACGAATAATGAAAAGTGTATTTTTATTAGTAAGATTAATTTAGTCTTTAATAATAAATGCTACATGAAGTACTCTGGTGTGATGGTGCTTCGCTACGATATAGTGGAGACTGAGAGGAAAATAATTTCATCACTGCATCTTCTCATTGGTTGACATCCATTGTGGATTAAGGCAGAAAGCGACACAGATGGTGTGAGAATAGCCACATCTGTCTGCTGCGCCACAACAAAAGGTATCAGGGAGCTCCAGCGTGGCGGTCCAGCCACGATTAAAATGTATATTGCAGCAAACAGCAGATAGTTGTGAGCGCAGCCCGTAATTTCGCGTCTAGGTTTTTCCTTTTTTTCCCATCGCGCCAGTCTGTCTGGCTTCTCCAGCAAAGCGAGGAAGATGGCTGCCATGAAAATTTTAACATGCTCGGGACTGTTTTTAGCCCTTTGCTCCTTGGGATTGTTGGCGATGGCAATCTGCACAGACTACTGGTACGAAACAGATGCGAGGAGGCATCGGGAGCGGTGCAAGAATTTTGCCAGCAAGAGGAACGATCGGGGATACATCTACATCCCCAGTGTCAACCTGCCGCTCCGTATGCCTCCGGAGTATATCCATAGGAAGGAGACGCAGGACCTAAAGCCCAACTTCTTGGCTTCTGCTGCGGCGATGGAGTCTCACTGCAGTCGGCAGTTTAACTCCACAATATCCGGCTTATGGAGAAGGTGTCATCGCGATGGGTTTGACCTCGAAACCGAGGATCTCATCTATAAAGGTTAGGATCGTTTTTTGGCAAGACAAAATGTAAATTCATTTCCCGTTCTCGGTAGATGTGATTCACTATTCCTTTATTATCCGAATAAAGGGAATGTTACGGATTTAGAAACAATAGAATTTCGTGTGTATCTATCAAGCAATAAATCCAATAATAATGAGATATTTATGTGAATCCCTTTAAATAGGCTAAATGAGACATTTCCAATTGCATTCCAATTGAATTATTCAGATAAACACATTTTGGCAAATTGAATTTCTACTTTCTAAATGTTTCAAGCAACTACCTTACCTAACCGGTTTTTCTTATGAGCTTATTACTATTATTGTTGTTAATACAACAAGTACATTAACAAAAAAATACGATGGGCCTGTTATATTAACAAAAGTATGACAAACAATCACGAACTGTGCTTATGAGTTAAATTTTAATTCGTAAATGCGTTATATGTGATATAGGAGACAGTCCAGACGCTGGCCGAGGTGCTGAACCGGACCGTCCGCCAGCGTTTGTGTCCGTTTTAATACATCCTGCAGGCGGTCGCTGCTCCTTGAAACCTAGGATGCAAAAGCCGCATATTTCTGCGGTTTTATTTCATCTAGCACATTAGAACCCCCCAATGTTCTGGCGCCTATTGCATGTTTATAATTTTAAATTCAATGAATCAACAATCTCAGCAATACACATAAAATTCAGCGCTAGTTAATGAGGCTAGTGTCCAATGTAGAGACAATGTAGTGACAACTTCATAATGTAATCTAAAAACTAAATGCAAAACTTCTATCTTATGTATAACTTAATAATAGTCTCATTAGTATTATTTTATAATTCTAATCATTGCAATGATCGTTACTGCAAGGTATATTGCGGCAATTGATGTAGTAAGAGTCACATTACAAATATGGCTACATTTATACACGCGCACGCAAACACGCGAACACACACACAGCAGCAATCTCCATTATCAAGTAAATACCCATAACTGGATGCTACATTGCAATTCCGAACAATCAGCGTGTTGATTATACACTATGAACAAAGGCACTGAAGCATACGATTAAAATTTCCGCATATCACAATATCCTCACCGGTAAGTCTCAGCTTCAGAAATGTTCGTTAAAATGGAAAGTGGAGGAAAAAATCTGGGGAAGGCATTTTAGATTTGCAGTATCTAAAGGTGGTTATAAACGTGCTAGTTCAGAAATGAACAGAAATGCTTGCATTTGGGAAAAGCTAATTATTTTCTTTATGATAAAATGATCATCTCATAAACCTCTGTCGAACACGAGAAATAAATATAATCAGCTATATTTAAATCAATTTAAATTTGAATATATATATATATATATATATATTATATAAAACCTATATTACTATTCATAAATAGTAGCATAATTTCAACCATCTCATAACACGAAACTATTAAACATTCTTGGATTTTTGTTCAATAAATACTAGCAATAAAAAGCTTGTAAAACAATAACTAATTGGTGTTTGTCAAAAACATTACAAAGACACAGATTTTCAATTTAAAAAGCCCTAGATATAAACGCAAGAGGAATATGCACTTCTAGCCACAAATCTGAATTTCACTCAAATTATGGTTTATTTAAACCTCGGTGCAGGGCCGTGTTCGAGGGGGGGCGGGGCTTAGGGTAAGGCACATTATTCAGGCACCCTGAGCGTGGCCATGCAGATTGTTAGCTCGCTATGTGATCACATGTCCAAGGTATTATTGAGGTGAGGTTATGAGTATCTCTAGTGTATATTTAGCCAAAAAATCACATATTTAGATTAAATCTCGCTGCATACAATCAATGAAGCAGAAAAAAATGCAATAAATCATTATTTAAGCAACAGATCATTATCTAGGCAAGGTTACTTTTGGGCATTGTTGCCTCACCCCCTTTCCTCTGCCTCAGTGCTATAGTCTAATTTCACTTTTATTTAATTTTCAGTCTGTTTTAATATTATAACAGTAAGATTATGATTCAGACTGGAGAGTCAGCCCTTCTTGAAATGTGGTATAATTGCTAATAGGGCCAAAATGCACTCACATGTATGCCTCTGTTGCTGAACATGTGGTTCTGAGGTTATTTCCAGTAGCCTAAACACAAGCAGAATTTGCAAAGTAATTATGCAAAAATGCACCAAGATGGTCTGAATCCCCAAGAATCAATATAGTGAGAATCCCTGGCGAGAATCGACGTCCTCGCCTGGCATCCTGTTTGGGATATACGCTTCCTACTGGCATGAGCAGCCCAGGATAGAGTCCAGGCCCCCACTGACCTTGGATACAGTATGTCATGATATACACTGATCAGGAAAAAAGGCCATTTTGTCCATGACAAATTGGTATTCATCAGGAAAATTTGAAAACTGTATATTAATAATTGTCGTGTTGGTGAAATACAGTTAATGTTAGTGTTAATCATAATTATTCAGAATGAAATACCTGCATGTTAATCACTAAGTATTACTTCATGCATTGAATATTCATGAAAACACTGTACTTTGAACAGTTTAAGTTTGCTTTCCTCCTGCTTAGTCTGTTATTAGCTTATTTAATTAAGCAATGTAACTCCCATGCATTGCAGCATCAACAAGAACATCATATTTTACCAAAGCTTGATCAGCAACCTTTGATCTCTTTGAGACCTTCTGAACGTGGATAATGCATCTACAAATGGCAGCCATTGGTTACTCCCCCATAGAAGAATCTGGCAAAAAGTATAGAAAGGCAGCCCTGTCTGAACCGACGCATAGGGATGGTGTGCAGCTCAGTGGGTTAAGATGCCAGGCCTGTGATCAGAAGGTCAGTAGTTCATATCTCAGGGTGGGCAGAGAGATGTCGCTGTTGGGCCCCTGACCAAGACCGTCAGCCCCAGCTGATCCAAGCACGGTCTGACACAGACTGCTCAGTGGTATGTTGCTTTGGATAAAAGTGTCACCTAAATAAGTATCTGTCATCAGATAACATGAGAAAAGGAACTGGACACAAATACTGAGGGTGGTAGCTAATTAGCTCCTTCATTTTCTGTGTTAGTTACACTTGTAGCACCAGCAGTATTTACTGGCCTTGTGCTTGAATCTATGGCACAAACTGTAATGAAGAATGTCCTTATTTACATCCAAAAAGTGGCACCCCATACTACAGGAACGGACCGTGTTATTAGAACAAACAGATCACTGTGGACATTCTCAGTGCCTGGCCAGCTTCTAATGCGTGGAAGCCATGTTTTTGTCCCTCCAAGATAGTCCACATGTTTGCTCATTCCCAGCTCTTGGTACCAAAAACATGGACTGTCTGAGAGTCCCCAAAGACCGGACTGAGAAACACTGGTATAGAGAGACTTACACAGATACCATCCATTTGTGAAGGATTTGTTGGCTTTTCCTAAACATAGGTATTAGGCCTGTGTATTATACCAAAGGTATATTTAAACATAAATCTGACAATCATAAAAAATGAAATTTATCAGTATGCTAAATAAAAATACATACATATGTACATCTGTGTGTGTGTGTGGGCGTTGCATCAGGCAGCTGCCCTTCGTGTCAAGCTTAATCTCACCTACAGACAGCAAGTTGGGGGAGGTGTAAAGAGAATTTCCCCACAGGGATCAATAAAGTATCAATTTTTATAATTATTCACCATATATTATGTTGAACACCACTTAAACTTTAGTCTTATCTTGGCAGCTGGAATCACTTCAATAGCCTGCATAAATGTGGTCATAATATGCAATAAGCTCTACAACAGAAAATTACATTTTAAAATAGGGCTTGGCCTTTCAGTCAGTTTTACTGACCTGTTTTTCTTAAAAGAAATCGCCATCTTATTGTTTTAGGTTAAGCAGTAGGAATGTAAAAAAGGTGCTGTTTTTTATTCATATAGTTTTATTAAGGAATAGTCATCTTTATAAATTTTAAATTTGCACATGCACTTTTAAACTTGGTTGTATGTGGTAGCCATATTCGCTGTTAAAAAAAAAAATCAGTACATTAATGTATTAATGTATGACTTACCCTTCTAAACCTACAGTATATGCAAGCATTTTTCAGTATCATATAACTATGTTCCCATATCCTTCTGTGCGGATAAACCAGCAAAATACATAATACAATAAAAAATATTTTGCAATAGAAAATGTTTGAAAAGATTTTGCCATGAATAAAAACTGTAGGCAATAAATGGGACATACATTGAGGTGAATATTTTATAAGATAAAGTGAGCTACAATTGAATAATTCAGGAGTTTGTTGGGCATTTTATATTACTGCAGTATGCCATTTATCATTCAATATATCATTCATCATGTTATTGATAAATTTGATATAGACTGTTACTCTGATAATTACGTGAATTATTTGATTGGTAGAAACAAAATGCACTTATTACATTTAAATCAATGGATATGATTGGATATTTTGTGACACATGGTCACCATGGAAGTCAATCTTTAGCCTGTGTGATGTACTGTATGTTTGTGTCTAACCTCTGACTAAGGGTGCATTGGAAATTACATAATTGTTTGCTATATGGTAGGCAAAATATGGTATGTGACATACTGTACGCCTCAGTATGGACGAGACAGTAGGTGACTGGTACCCAGATAACATTCTGCAAAAATCCAGTGTGTGCAATCATTAGATGATGCTCTATCCCACAAAGCTACTGGAGTGGCAAAGCTTGCTCCGAAATTTTTGTTAACATGGTGGAGGAAGGTTGTCTATATTAATTAAGTGGAAAACAAAACCCAGTTACATAAGTTGACTGAAAATGTATTTTTTTTCCTTTGATTTGATTTTTCTTTTGATTTTTTAATGGTGTTTGAATTCCGTGGTGGTCAAGCAGTACCACTGGTAAACCTCCGGGTCAGGTAATATGCAAGATGGCGACCACAGTATGTGAAAGTGCATGCATATTGTTTTCATGCATACATACAGTACATACTATATTAATGGTCAAATAATAACGAAGCACAGTATATTCTGTTTACGTATGTGATTTTCGATGCACCCTTTGTTATTTTGCTCTCAAACTAACATGTTCATCAACAGTTGCACAAATACTTAATATAACTGTACCCGACAGGAGCTTGGAGTATTTTTAAAATCAGAGGAGTTCATTACAGTTTTAATAATTAAAATCTGTTGACAGCAGAGCTACAGAAGGGGATTAAAGCAATTGATCTTCATGGATAGGTTCAGATAACTGCAGGAGTGCTCAGTCTCATTAAACCATTCATAATGATTTAACAGTGTATCAATAAACACAAATGCATCCTGGGTAAGTTACATCCTTACTGTTTCCATCTCAACCCAATGCAAGAGGTTAGTGCATTCAATTATGCTTTGTCTGCTGACTGAACATCCCATAGTTAATGCAAAATAAATTCGTACACTCGCTGTAAACAAACCCATTTTCTTTTAATATGGATGGTCACTGGTATTCTCTGCTAGTTCTCTGGAAGATGGCTGTTATCGAGGAAAAAATAAATAGTAAAGAATTACCATATTGTCATAACATGTCCTTGTCCTCCATTCTTCCATGCTGATGCAAAAATACTGATTAGGACTCAAAATGTAGGCCCATAGTTTGTCATTGTGGGTGAGTCCATAGTTTTTAAGCATTCAAGGAAGCGTTTTACAGTAAATACACAATGATGTGGAATATATACACAGAACCACCGTGATTTCAGGTAATGATGCAAGCAGTACTGGTGGAGGCCCATACGGTTTCCTTGGCGAGCGTCATAGTCGGGGGGGGGGGGGGGGGGGGGGGGGGGGGGGGGGGGGGGGGGGGGCGGGGGGGGGGGGGGGGGGGC
>JABFDZ020000022.1:20133718-20149929 GCA_019775955.2 Pollimyrus isidori | reverse complement strand
TGGGGGGAAACCGGAGTACCCGGAGGAAACCCCACGACGACACGGGGAGAACATGCAAACTCCACACACGTGAAACCCAAGCAGAGACCAGAACCCTGGTCACAGAGGTGTGAGGCAACAGTGCTAACCACTGCACCACCATGCCACCACCTACAAAATCATTTTTTATGAAATTTCTATGACTGATTTTAAATAGTACAACTAAATTTAATTGCAGATTAAATTTGAGATGCAAAAATCAAGATATTGAATTTTGGCCAGAGTCAAAATTTTGGAAATCTACATCAATAGTTGTTTCAATCTGATACACTTTTTTTAAATGTTAATTAAAAAAAAAAGAAAAGAATTATTTATGCAATAATATATAAAAAGTTATGTAGTTCTTGTTAATTCAGGTTTCTCAGAAATAAGATCTGTGTTTGTATGCAAGTATACAATGGTTTGGTATTGTACCTTCACTGTGGTAGTTTATGCATCGCTGTCACTCCAATTAAGATAGAATAACATTTTGTATATATATATATATATATATACTTATCCGTAAAGCACAGTTGTACACATTTTAAAATCTACGTTTTCTACAAAGACCAGATGCATACTGATAGAAAAGTTGTTTTTTAATTAAAATATATTGGAATATGTACGGAAATACTGCACATCTGTATAAAATATGATTTGATTCAAAATACCTTTATTGAAAAACATGCTATTGAATAAACACCCATTTTAATACCCCAGGAAACTGTTAAAATTCTGCAAACACAAGCTTGTGAAAGGGCATAGCAACTATAAAAATGTATTTTCTTGCGTTTTTCTCAAAAAATAAGACTTGTGGTTGTGTTACAGTTGAACAGTGGTTTGGTATTTTACCTTCACTACAGCAGCTTACACACCATTACATGCGCAGGGCTGTCACTCCAAGATTGAACAAGTTGTCATGTATATATACACAGTCCTACATATCTGTAGTACAAATATATGCCATTAAAATCTACAAAGAACTGATGCATTCTAACAAAAAGTATATTTTTTATCTAAATATTTTGAATATGTAATTAAAGAAGAGCTTTAGTATAAAACGTAAATTACACTTCAAAATGCCTTTATTGAAAAACATACGATAGAATAAACATAAATTTGTAATAGTTTTATTAACCCTGAAAAATATACAAAATAGACGTATGTAAAAAATGCTTGTAAAGGCAGAGCAACCATACAAGAAACAAGAAAAATGAAAAGGACACATTATTATCATTATTATTATTACTATTATTAATAAATTGTTAGCACATTCATAGAAAATGAAAGAGAAAACCAACAAATGGTGGGTTAATCCAAAATACCGGACGAGATGAAAATGACTAAGAACTGCTGGGAGTGTATAAAAGCTTTTAACAGGTAAACTAATGCCATAAAAGCGCCGCCATTTTTGGCTGGATAAGCAGAAAGGCCGGAGGGAACAAACAGAAATGCCGGAGAATGATGTTTTTACAACTTCTGGTGTCTCTTGGTGCTTGCAGTAAAACAGTGTGCTTCAAACTGAATGTTGGTTACATGACAATAAATCATACTACTACATAATTACAGGGATGGAACACAGCAAGGTCGTTATTTGGTCTGGATTTAAGCATGCTACACGGTGACGGCTGCATTAACAGGTAAACAAAATTATGCAGGAACTGGTTTTAACAGTCTGCTGTGATTGATTGCATATATATCTCAGAGAATAATTGATTGCCTGTAACAAATGCCCTGTAGCAACACTGTGACTCAATAAGTCACACTGTTGCCTAACATCTCCAGCATTGAGGATTCATGCCTTACTCTGCATGGAATGGGTTCAAGGCCACCCTGTGGACCAGAGCAGGAAAAGTGGTTAGTAGATGGGTAAAAATTCTCTATAGTGGCCTTGATTGACCAACAGGGGGAGCCCCTTATTCCTGAGCCATTTTTGTGCTATAATTCAAGGTGTGTGTTAAGATCAGAAAATGAAGCCCATAGTAAACTTGTATTCGCATTTACAATAAATCCAGTCTGACTTGCATTGTTAAAGAACGAATGTCTTCAAAAAATCATTATATTGAAAATAAGTTCAATTTCCATCCCGTATTGGTACACTGAATACTCACTGGACATATTTATATACAAGATTTTATTTATTTATTTTGAATAGCATGTTATTATATATGATTTTTTATTCTTTATACACTTTTAAAAAGCTTTCAGGTTTCATGCCTTCCACCTTAAGATCAAAAGGAGGATGGATTTCACCTTGTTTGCAAATATTTAAATGTTTTATCCACTGCAATTTAGCGATACCCCAGTTCTGTGTTGTGCAGCAAGCTGACTGTGACTGACAGTAACGTTGGAGGAAAAGAAGGCTGAGGAAGTGAAGTCACTACCTCTCCTGCCTCACATTCACTCATCATAAAATACCAGAGAGACTGAGCACACAGAGACAGACAGTAGGGGGCGCTATAAACGTTGTGGGTAGGCCTGGTTGTTGCTCTGATCCCTTTCGCTCTCTGGGCCGATGTTGGGGAGGCTCTGTGTCTTGCTTTGCTCCTCTTTCAGGAAGAACTCCACAATTTGCTTCTTCTCCTCAAAGATGCGAATGGTGACTTCCTTGGGTATGTCTGGGATCACCCAGTCCACAAAGTCGCTCATCAGCATCACTACGTTCTGGGGGAGAAGTGATGGATATCTTTAGAACAAAAACAAAGCTCCTCATTACCAAAACGTGGCAAATAAAGGGGCATATTCTGAAATAAGGTTATATTCAGATTCAGAAACTGGAAAACAGCAGCAATATTGAGAGGAACGATGACATTACATTATATCTAAACAGAAAAAGATCAACACCTGGAAAATAATAACAAATGCCAGTCGGGCAGCTAGGACAGCCCAGTAGACCTTGGAGACTTCATATGGGGTCTTTGACCAAGGTGCAAGTCTGTAGTCTTTGAATCTGAGATGTAGAAGAAATTCATTAAATTAAAGTTAATACTGCTTACTGTCACGTAAGCAGTGTGCAATATTTTGTTAAAGCAGTGTATTGTGTACAAAAAAGGTGAATGCACAGAATATAAGGTTTTAATAGAATTTTAGAATAAAAACTCATATCTCCAAATGCATCAGAAGAGACGGTCAGACTCGTACCTGCAAACGTTGACCTGATAGCCCAGATGTAAGGGCTGTAGAGGATCTGTATTTGGCTCAAAGTGGGTAACATTGAAGTATGACAAGGTGTGATTGATAAAGCCATGCATGGTACCATCAGGGCTGTACCCATACTGGTACACCAGGCGTGGGATGAAGTCAGATGTGAATGCAATGACGAAAGCCTAAGAAAACAATCCAGCCTTTAAACAGCATTATAAAGATATGCAACTTAAAATAAATAAAGTAATCTCGATTATCAATCAAAGTTTTGCCACATACATAATTAGAATATAAATTGTTGGAAAACACTTGGTTGCCCAACTCCAAGGCTGTTGGACAGGGTGTGAAGAGATAAAAATTATACAAACAATAATCATAAAAACCCAGAACTAGTGTTTAAGGTACAGTAAAGTGACTGTTATTGTTGTATTCCATCCTGTTCACTTACATTCACAACAATGGCGACTTTGCTGAGTCCACTGAGAATATTATACCAAATACCTAAAGCGAAAACAGAAGAGCAAGATAAATCCTAAAAGGTAGCCTAGGGCATAGATGTATATTAAAGCAACCAAATGTTTTTTATCCAAAGCAACGTAAAACTGAGAAAAGTCAGCTGGCCTGTCAGGCAATTGACAATTAAGGGCTCAGTAGAAACATTTCTGCCAGCCAGAGGATTTGAACCAACAATACCTTTGATCACTGAGACAGTGTCTTAACTCTGTGAGCTACTTATCAGCGGCACACAAGCGCATCTCAGATTCAGGAGTTACAGGATGGTCCATAAGCAAAGTGCAGGCAGCTCCCAACAGATGGGAATAATTTGTTCCAAAATCCCTTAAACAAGTCAATTTTTACACATCATATTTACCTTCTCGTACCATTTGAGGCATATTACAGCAAAAACACAAGCCAAAAATAATAATACATAGTAAAGAACAAATAAAAAGATATTGTAAAATGTCAGTTTACTTACAGGCATATATCGCCTTTATTGTGTTAGTGCTTCCATAAACACTATGTATCTTGGATATTTCTTGCACAAGTCTGATCATTGTCAGTTTTATGCAAGTCAAGAGCTGCCTGTACTTAACTTAGCTCCATTAAAAACCCTAAATAACTAAACATATATGGGTCAGATAAGCAACTAAAACATAGGTGCTGTGTTACATGAACGTGTTCAATGATTTCTAGAATTATCATCAAAGAAGTGAGACAAATGGCATCGAGTTATTAATACGTTATTGAGGTGTAAACAACAAGAACGCGAATGAAAAATAAACAAAAACAAACAGCATCAAATTGATTTGCCTTTATTTAAAAACTTATTTTGCTTGACTGGACATTGATGGTGAACTCAAAAGCTCAGAATGCAAATATACTACAAATTCAACCCAGCTACAAAAACACCTTTGCTGCACACAGGCTGACAGGCCAAGCTACCTTAAGGTTGCCAGTAAAATGATATCTTCAGGGATGCAGTTTGGAGAGGGTACAATCTCACCTATATCTTTGGCCCTTGCAGGTACAGGTCTTCTCAGCTCGGCAATAAACTTCTTAGCATCGAGACGAATCTCCAAGACATTGTTTAAAAGGGCGAACACTGGCGCCAATGGGAATGAAGCCACGAAGAGAGTCACAAAGCCATACTGGATAACTGCAAGCAGAGGGAATCAGGCCTGAAACGCGATAAACATGTAAACATACTATCGTCTTTGTATCCATTTTCTACACCGCGCCACCCTGAATGAGAGAGTGGCAGAGGCGTTGAAGTGTGTTAAATATACACTTATGAGACTATATTAATATTTAAAATATTTTGCATTCTCACAACCACAAAAAAAAAAGTATAGAAAATGTATTGCCGCACAGTGTGTAGGATACATGTCATGTTGCTGCTAATGTCATGTAATGGACTCCCACCTATATGTGCCTGACAGAGTCTGCTGCTAAATGTGAGAATACGAGCACCGTCCCCGTCCTTCATATGCTTTATCGGGCGTCTAACCCCAAACCCCTGACTTACTCATCTCCATGTATTCGGGGTTGAGACTGCCGAAAGGCTCAAGGAAGTGGTCTTTCTCGTAGCGCCTTAGATTACCGCTAAAAGGGTCCTGCTGGCCAGCCTCTCTCTTTGATTTGAAGCGTTTCATCAGCTTCTTTAGTTTGCTGGGGATCATAGCGACAACAACAACAGTAATGTTAAGTAAAGCAGCTACATCAAATAAAATAAGTGAAGCTTTATTGATTCCAGTAGGAATTTGTTATGTATACAGCAGCAAGACACATAGAGTACTGGATGAACATACATATTGTGTAAAATACAGTGCAAACACATGGTTTGTGACAACAATTTAAAAAGTATAAAGCAAACAAATACAGTGGTACCTTGATTCTCGAAGTCACTAGAACTCAAATTTCTTGATTTGACCTACAACTCAATCCGAATTGAGTCGAACCGTGAACGCTGACCTAATATAAATTGTACGCACCAGGAAATGAGTCATACTACAATGCAATTCTTACATGAATGCCTTGTTCACAGACTGAACAATTAATAAACCAAACTTATGTGTACTATTAGAGCATTTGTGGTATTTATTTAACCTTTACTTTACCAGGTAAAATGACTGAAAACCAGTTCTCACTGCTTTACGTGATTCGGGAGAAATAGCAAATTACGCATCGGGACTGCCTGGGATACAAACGTTATGCAACTACTCTCTTCAGCCAATCAAAGGGCAAAGGTGTATCATGAAGGAGGCGGTTCCAGTTTGTGCAGCCGGGGGAGAGGTCGCAATGCATCTAACCGTAATGCATTACTTCGGGATCAGAATGTGTTGCTTTAAGCCAGCACTGTAAGCAAGTCAAACGCCCACAGTGACTGGACTGGGAAACAAACAGTAACGCGGACTTAATACAGAGGACAAATGACAACAACCAGAAACAGCTGATCACAAGGTTAACGAGGGGGCATGGAAGGACCAGACGATCGGGGCAGAACAGGGATAATGCTGGGATAAGATCTTTATCATTTTGAAAAAATGCTCATCTTGTTTTATCGTGTTCATTGTTGCCCAGTTTCCCAGTCAAGGATTAAGCCTAAACCTAGACTAGCTTTGAGTTACAATGGTGAATCTCTATCGAAACAGCAATTTAGTCCAAGACTATTCTTAATCCTTGTGGTGGGAAACCGGCCCCATGTGTTTAAATGATAAAAAAGACATATTTAGGTGTAATTTTGGGTGGCCAGGAATCAATTAATTGGCTTAATTATTCCTTATGGGAAAAAATTGATCAGAACTCAAACTTTTTAGGATTCGATCCGGAGTCCAGAACGGATTAAGTTCAAGAACCAAGGTACCACTGTATAATATCCTGAAAACAAAATATTATGGAATATCAAAAAAATATTAAACATCAAGACCACCACCAGGGGGAGGTGTAACACAAAAAAATCCCAGTTAACTGTATAATTTAAGATAAACGTGAAAATTGTCCAATACGAGGACAGGTAAATGACATTCTTATTGGACAGTCCTTACATTTGGCTTGTTACCTGGCAAATGAAAAAAAAAATCCTGCTTTAGGAAATTCCCACAATGTAAAATTTTTATTTTGTGTATATCTTCACTTATATTGTTACATGTGTTCAAAGGAAAAGGTTTGAAGTAAATGTGCATTTTTCTGATGTGTAATGACCCTTAATGCACCATCAGATACGTACTGTAGTGAGGTGTTATGAAGTCATTTAAAACCTTCCCTACTGGATAAGCTCTGGCCTGGGTGACCTTGTCTGGGTGACCCCGGGGAGCGTACTCACGGAATGCCGATCTCAAAGAGGTTGTTCTGGATCAGCTGTTTGCCTAGCATGGTGATACTCAGCTGGATGCAAAGCTCCATCAAACAACCTGTGTGAGCACACTGGGGAGGCATGGGGTGACCCATCACAAACTCTGCTTATATTCACTATAACCAAATATGTGGTCAGTCATGGTACTATATTACAACAATCTACAGTCACGTGGAAATAGCCACACTCTGTACAATCAAATATCACTACTTGGTACAAATGTGTACAGGTGTGTTTGTGAAGCAAATATTACTGCGTGCTGTAATTCACGCTATATTTGAGACAAACACTTCTCTATGTCAAGTGTACAAATATTTACAGATACTA
This sequence comes from Pollimyrus isidori, assembly GCA_019775955.2. Lineage (NCBI taxonomy): Eukaryota > Metazoa > Chordata > Actinopteri > Osteoglossiformes > Mormyridae > Pollimyrus > Pollimyrus isidori. Next base: position 20,142,587 of record JABFDZ020000022.1, on the reverse strand, counting down.
AATGCTGTGCTGTTGCTGGCAATACAAAATGACTTCATATTTCGTTATTTGCAATATGATGGCATCATGTTCCTGCATTTTTATTATATGATATTTCGCACGGTTAATTGATAACTACGGGTGGTCGTTTACCTCTTCCATTCGGTACAATCCTAAAACATACAAATATCTCCCTGGGCGACCAATGAGCCTTTTGAGAAAATCAGACAAAAGAACCTTCAGCAAAAGGTTTGAAAATCAGCAATATTTCTTTTTAACCACACACTGGAAGCAGTCTCGTTGTTATCCTTACACAGGGTACAGTGTTCACTTACGGCGGACACAGACCCCGGCAGTGCCATTTTGGCCCAAATGACACACTGAATGGGCATTGAAGCTAGCTGGTGAGACGGAGCACTCTGACTGGGCTGTATGTCAGCTGTCACTTCTACAGTACCTGTGCTGGTGCATTCTAACGCACATTTTCACAATCGACCAGGCTTCAGCTTTGGCTGGAGCCAGTTCTTTGCCATCAGCTTGGTGTGAACCCAGCTTAAGCCCTACAGGTGGGAAGGCCTACAGCTTCTAATCATGATGGGTCTCATTATAGATTTCTTTCTATATTGAAAGCTTACTGTTTTTTTCGTCTATATGTTTATTTTAATCAATAATGTAATGATCGTTAAATAATTGGTAAACATGAAGACACACATCAAAAAGATCATTTCCAACCCCAGTAGCAAAGCAGAAGCAAAGACATCACTACCCCATCTCCGTGACTGCTGACAAGGTGAATTTAGATATAGTAAAATGAAAGGCCACTTATGTCCACAGACACATTTAAATATTGTTGGATAATTCAAATCAGGGAATGCAAATCACACATAAGACCACAGAAAGGTTAGATACTCACTTTCCCCTCATGAATGCGACGTAAAATATAGGGCTGAAAGAGTTGAGGAACTTGAGGATGAAGGTCTTTATGATCAGTCTCTGCTCATAGCTGGTGTCAGTCTTTGGCACCTCTGGGGGTAAAACAGAGGAAGTGCTGTGAGGACAGTATCACACAACAAAAACAGCTACATCACAGAAACAGTGTATGATACAAAATTACTTCATTCTTATTTTGTACATTCTGTGTTTTGCTTTTTTTATCTTTTTCCTATTGGTCATATCTTCCTTCCTCCTCCTTTTAGTGTACTTCAGTCCCATTCTTACCTGTCATGGCTTCCTGACCTCAACCAGGGGCACAGCAATTAATTATATTGGAGTATTTATCTTTAATTACTGAGCTTATAGCAGCGATGTCAAACTCCAGTCCTGGGAGGCCGGAGCCCTGCACAGTTTTTGGTTTACCCTCATTTAACACACCTGATTCCACTTCCTGTGCTAATTACAACACAGCTCTTGAGCTGAATCATTTGTGGTAGAATAGGAAAGGACTAAGGTACACAGGGCTCCGGCCCCCCGAGACTGTAGTTTGACACCCCTGACTTGTATAGAAATAACTTTAATAGGTAAAGAGTGGCAAGAGATTTAAAAGCATGTTTCAATACACTTTAGAATCTTGTCAACCCATACTTGCCTCATACTAAATTACCAACTATTTTAGCAGATGCTTTTATGTCAAGTGACCATTTTATGTATGTATTTATTTATTTTGATGAGGCAGAGTCAGACAATCACTGTGGCAACAGATGGTTAAAAGTGCTGCTCAGGGCCCCAATAGTGAAATCACTTGCTGACCCTAGGATCTGAATCGGTCACCTTCCAATCACAAGCACAGTACCCTAACCCAATGAGCCACACACGGCCCCCACCAATTAGAATTAAGTTGGCCGTTAGTTGACTGTCCCTGCCGCACAAACGCTGCTGCATTCCTGTGACGTGGGTGACGCCAGCAGCCATGCTGACCTAGCTGGGTGAGCCAGACCGCGACCTTGGCGTACACCTCATCCAAGATGAGGATGACCACCAGGTTGATGATGACGGCAGTGGACACGACCGTCAGCCGCACGTTGGAACGGGCCGTGGAGACGGTGCTCATCTGAAGCGCGGCCTGAGTCGTGACCCTGTAGATGATGATCGCCAGCACGATGGCGAGGCTCACGAAAAACTGAGGGCAGGAGGGAGAACAGGACAGGAAGGGGAAACGGCAGACGGCAGAATTCAGGGCCAGAACATGAATAGTGTAGCATGTAGAACACCATTTGTAGCATGTACAGCACTTGATGTAAATGTTTCGCTTTATGATAAACATTATTATTATACATGAAACGTGTTTCCCAATCCAGTCCTCGGGGACCTGGAGCTGATCCACATTTTTGCTTCCTCTGAGCTCCCTGACAGGAAATCCACACTTTTGCTCCCTCCCAGCTTCCTACTCCCAGCTCCTGGGTCCCCATGGACCGGATTGGGAAACAAAGCGTGGAATATAAATGTGGAACACAGATGCAGGCTTACCATTAGCAACATTGAAACTGTGAAGGTCACATAGGCTGGGCACCTATCTCTCCATGTTAGCTTGACGGTTTTTGTCTAAACATAAATATACCTTTTAGAGGTCTACAAAGTGACAGTACCATATGTAAATGCATTGCGAGTTCTATGGACACATGCAATCCCAACACCAAGAAGTTAGCATACCAGAAGAGGAACAGGAATGCCCAATTACCTCTTTATGGGGTTTCTTTTCAATTCGCTTAAGTATCTTCTCCTTCACTTTGTTCTCATAGTCAGCTCGTGGGTGATCCTATGTGAGATATGATACATCTGTTGGCATCTGTTCCTCTGCCATAACGGACTCCCATAAAAACAGAACAGACTGTGGCATGATCGCATACAGGTTTGGCAGCATTCATTTCAGTGTTAGTTCCCTTGCAGAGAGGCAGTACTGCACAGCAATATTTAGATCTTCGTCAAAATTTTCCTATATGCCTCAGAAATGGCTGGATGAATAAAGCGCCACATATTCTGTTCTGCAGCAAGCTGAAAGAAGCGTGATTTTGCAGAGATAGTGACAGCCAGACAACCAGACAATGAGTAGGTGTGTCAACCAGTGAAGAACATTGAGTTAACATCGGAGTAAGAAAAACAAAAGGAACGGGAAGTCGTTAATGAGATCATAAAAAGAAAAGTCGTCCAATGAGTCAGCAAAGCGAGGCTGAAAGAACCGGTGGCCATCATACGATTGGCAGAGAAGTAGCTATCTTTCAAACCTTGAGCGACTCCTTCAGGACATCCAGACGAACCCAAACGAAAAACACACACCAAAAAACAAATTGCAAATCAGTATCTCATTTTTCATCAAAAAATTCAAGCATTTAAACTTTAGATTAAAATTGACCATTTTAGATGGGGCACCAACCCATCTCTCACACACACATGCATACACAAACACGCGCGCGCGCGCACACACACACACACACACACACACACACACACACACACACACACACACACACACACACACACACACACACACACACAGGTTTGTAATTATATCTTTCTGGAGACTCTTCATTTATTTCTATGGTGAAAACTCTAATTTAACCGCTACCCAGCCTTCACCTTAACCGATAAGTAACAAAACAAAATGTCTCTTTTTATTTTTTTGATTGCATTCAGAGATCTTTCTGGGAACCTGAAAAAGGGTCCCCACATTAAAAAAGAAAAAACAGATCTTTATTACATTGTGGGGCACATTTTTTCCCCACAATGTAATATAAACCTAATCCACACATCCACACGCACTCACCTACAGGCAATCTGGAGAACTGCATTTCCCCATAGCATGTTTTTGGACTGAGTGGGGAAACCAGAGTACCTGGAGGAAGCCTGCTGCTAAACTTCACATGAATCCATTTTCGGTGTGAATGCCGTCGCAAACTCTCACCTCTTCTTCTTCGAAAGTCGCCAGGTCCCACTTGTAATTTAGCCTCATCTGTTTCCGCTTCCAGTTCTCCATGAACGCGGAGGCTGCAGAAAGACACCAGCATCTGCTGTGACTGCTTTCTCAATTCCGTCTGCATTGGAAGCAGACATGAAAAAAGGCTACATTCTCTCTGACATACTTAACATGCTCTAAAATGTAGATGTGCTATTAGATGTGTCCCCCCCCCCCCATGATGCAGTTTGTAGTCCAAAGACATGCAGTTATGCTAAGTGGCATGTCATAGTGGATATGTTGTGTTGGATTAGCATCTTGGGGAGCGTAGCCCGTGCTTCCTAAGATGGGTTCCACACTCTCCCAGTAGTTGCAAGAGAGACAGAGGGATGGTATTTAGACTGATATAAGGGATGTCCTGATATATTCCAGTCCAATCTTTTAAAAAATACACTGCTCAAAAATATTAAAGGAACACTTTGAAAACACATCAGATTTCACTGCAGCAACTGAAAATCGTACTCAGCAGTCTATACGGCACTGATGTTGTCCTGGACAGTCTGAGGTGCAACCTGGTAGCGTCAGATGGACCGAAACATAATGCCCCAGGGGTGTTCTATTGGATTTAGGTCAGGCGAGCATGGGGGCCAATCAACGGTATCCATTCCTTCATCCTCCAGGAACTGCCTGCATACTCTCGCTACATGAGGCCAAGTATTGTCGTGCACCAGGAGGAACCCAGGACCCACTGCACCAGCATAGGGTCTGAAAATGGGTCCAAGGATTTCACTCTGATACCTAATGGCAGTCAACGTGTTGTTGTCTAGCTTGTAGAGGCCTGTGTGTCCCTCCATGGATATGCCTCCCCAGACCATCATTGACCCACCACCAAAACAGGCTTGCTGAACAATATCACAGGCAGCATAACATTCTCCATGGCTTCTCCAGACCCTTTCACTTCTGTCACATGTGCTCAGGGTGAACCTGCTCTCATCTGTGAAAAGCACAGGGCGCCAGTGGTGGACCTGCCAATTCTGGTATTCTATGGAAAATGCCCATCGAGCTCCACAGTCCTGGCATTCAGCACAGGGCCCACTAGAGGACGTTTGGCTCTCAGGCCACCCTCATGAACTGTTTCTGATTGTTTGGCCAGAGAGATTCACACCAGTGGCCTGCTGGAGGTTATTCTGTAGGGCTCCGGCAGCGCTCATCCTGTTCCACCTTGCACAAAGAAGCAGATACCGGTCCTGCTGATGGGTTAAGGACCTTCTACGGCCCTGTCCAGCTCTCCTAGAGTAACTGCCTGTCTCCTACAACCTCCTCCATGCCTTTGGATTACCAATCAATAATAAAAAAAATGGATTGGACCCAATTCTGATCTTTGATTTCGGCTTGGGACAACACCAATTAACCAACAATGCAGCTGAACCCCATGTGATGCCCTAGGGAAGCTTCATCACAGGCTCCCCCGCGAGGAAACTTCACCCATTTTCACTTTGTCTCCAATATTGTATGGGGAGCGAGTGATGAAGCTTGCCGAGTGGTGTGAGGTAGAGCATGAAGATCTTTGCCCGAACCCGATGGGTTTGGTCAGGTTGTGGCTTAATTTCCATTATTTTTCACGGGCTTGGGCCAAATTCTGTTGGGCTCAGACCTTGCTGAGCCTAACTTTTAAGGCCCGATTGCAGATGTACTGTGAGGGGTGGTGTTGGTGCCCTTAGAAGATCATCTTGCCATCTGGATACTGACCCCACAGGGCCATGAAGACCGAGAAGAGGACGGTTGCCGTGTTGTCGAAGAGGTGGCTGGCTCTGGCTGTGCCACACGCCATCTTCAGCTTCCAGTAGCCGCAGGCCCGGTCACACATTGGACACATGGTGATGTTGTTCCTCTTGTCGCAAATCTCCATGCTATATTCAGCAGATAATACAGCAAAAAACGCCCATTAGCATCTCTTCCAAGTTGTTACTTAAGTCGTCAATTATAGAAGTAAATGACGGGACGTTTTGGGTTAAAATACACTATTACTCAGTGGCCGAAAAATCACAACTGTTTACTGGATAACAAATGTAGTACTTTAATCCAAATTCAAACATCCATCCATGTTCCATACCCGTGGGGGTTGTGGGGGTTTAAAGCCTATCCTGGAAGTTACAGCCAGAAGCCAGGGAATAACCCGGAATGGAGTACCAACCCATCGCAGGGCGCACATACCCCATTCACATACAAAGAATCTGGAGACTCCAGTTCAGTTCAGCATGTTTGTGGACTGCGGTAGGAGACTGGAGAACCTAGAGGTATAAGGCGACCATTCTAGCCACTGCACCACTGTGCTGCCCTCAGGCAAAACAATCAAGAAAAGCAATATAATAAAATATTGTACATAATTAAAATGGCAAAAAAGCGTAATGTGCTAGTGCAGGTCATACTGAGTGCAAAACTCAGTTGAGAGATTTGTTTTTCGCCCCAAAACTTGATAAACCTATGTGAAAACACAACTATATATTCTACCTAAAGTTGTCGAATTACCTGTCCACTGAAAGATGTTTTACTTTCTCCTCTGAGAACTATAAAAAATAAACTAATTCTCACAAGAAAAAGGTATTTTGCAGCTAAAGAAAAAAAAAAAAAACACCTTTCCAATCACTGAAGGACAGAAGACTGCAGTTCTTTAGTTTGCATCTGTTACAGTGGGGCAGGGAAAGAAGGTATGATCCACAGCAGCTCACAAGACTACAGGGTTTATTAAAAACCAGCACAAAGAGGAAAATCAAAGAGACCTCGAGGCGTCAATATTAAAACAGGAATAGGAAAACAAGCACTAAGTATAAGAAACCACAAAGTAACAATTGTAGGACTTAATTTTATTGCTGTGCGATATTTAAGCAATAACATATGAGAGGGAGTGTGGTGGTACTGCAATATATCATGGCTGTTTGGTCGTAGGCACAAGGCAGCAGGCCAAGTACTGAAGATAATCACAGCCGTGATTTACTGGAGTACCACCGCACTCCTCATATGTTATTGCTTAAATATTACCAATCACGAAGGGTTACAACACTAAGAAAGGACTCAGAACAAAAATATAAGCCAACACAGAACAGAATTAAACAGGGCACAAGCAGGGTAAACCTAAACCAGGGATATAAAAAAAACAATAGACACTAAATGACAAGTAAAGCTGCTCTCCAGCCAGCCTCCAACTCAAGACCAGAGGGTTCAGCCTCCGAGCTGCACACTCAACCCGTTAATTTACGCAGCGGCCGGGGGGACAGGTAAGCACAGCAGGGCTGAAGACTATAAATGAGAGGGGGGGGGGGAAGTAGAATGATCAGCAACACCTGCTGGTCGAAACGGAACACACAGGATAGGGTCAGATGGCCGTCGACCCTGACAGCATCCTGTATTTACCTTGTAGCATTTTATAATTAAAATTCCTGAGGTAGTAAAGTGTAAGCTCACCTGGGGATGTCATGATCTACTGTGATACAGCCATAGAGGAAAACCAAGACCCCAACAACAGAGGCAAAAATCAGCATCTGAGTGTACAAGCCCAGCCAGGCAAAATACAAGCCGATCTTGTCCCCAAAATATTTCCTGGAAAACACAAGAGTGACAGTTAATAGTTTCAGGACAGAGAAACTCATAAAGATGCCAAGACAGTATTTTGTTGCGAACTCACCTGATTAGGCCAATAGGCTGGAACTTGTAGAAGCTGCTGTAACTTGCCCATTCATTATACAAAATCTAAAAAACAGAGTTACAAAATATCTAGAAAGCAATGGCAAAACCGGCGTTCATCCATCTTCCCTACCAGCTCGGGGGTTTAGAACCTACCCTGAAAGCACAAGGTAGGGAACAACCCAGGATGGGATCCCAATTCATGTAACACACACACACACACACACACACACACACACACACACACACACACACACACGCGCGCGCGCACACACACACGCACACACACGTGTAATCATATGTTTTTTGGGGCGGAAAACTCATTCATTTCTATGAGAAGAATGCTAATGATAACTACCTCAGCAACCAGAGAAAACCTCATGACCACATGGGGAGAGAATGAATATTCCACACACATGGAACCAAGGCAGAGACTCAAATATGGATATATATAATAATGCAGTACATTACGCGGATTGAGAGTCAGGCACAGTAGTAAGACAGCAAGACAGACTGCAGCCATTCTGTTTCACAGAGGGTCCGTCCTTGGTTACAAGTCAGGCACAGTTTAGTGATTAGTTACGGAGTGATTAAACCGCTGGTGAAAGCTAGCCCACACGTCTTGTGGTTTGGGTTACTCTAACACATAATTTACTCCTGAACTGGTATTATATGCTGGCGTGCCTTTTAGTTGGGAGTGAGTTGGGTGTGACTGGAAAACTAAAAATTCGTATTTTGCAATATCTGTGCGCCAAAATGAATAGAATAAAAATTTAAATAAATGCTTAAATACTAGCCTACACAAAGCGGAGATTTTGCTGTTTAACCCTCTGTAAATACTTCTGCAGTTTGAATGCATTTATGTGACAAGGATTGTAAAAAGAAATATGCAGTTACTGTAATGCTAGGCTGCATTCCACTGGTTATAAATGCCAGAGATCCTTCGTGAAGCCTATCATTTCAAGAATGTGCCATCTAGTCCCGTAGACATGTGTTAATTCACAAAAGAATATAGGCATCAGCATCAAGAACCTACACCTGTTTCCCTGCTACACTCACAACAGCGTTGAACTGAATCTAAGACACTTTGCACCTTCTGTGCTGTTTACACTTTATATACATTGTCTGTCTGTAAATCCATCCATCCATCCATTTTCCAAAATGCCTATCCTTACTGGGTCGCGGGGGGTCCAGAGCCTATCCCGGAAGCAACGGGCACGAGGCAAGGAACAACCCTGGATAGGGGGGCCAGCCCATCGCAGGGCACACACACACCAGTCACTCACACATGCACACCTACGGGCAATTTGGCAACTCCAATCA
>JABFDZ020000022.1:20017725-20031860 GCA_019775955.2 Pollimyrus isidori | reverse complement strand
TCACCCCCCCCCCCCACCCCCGCACCCCTACCCCAGCCAAAAACAATGCTGCTTCCCCTTCTGAAGCATCCATGCTCTCACCCTCATCCGGCACTAAATCACAATTCAGATCGCTTTCACTCAGCCTCCCGTAAAAGCGGCCGTGCACCAAGCTTCCTTTCTCAAGTGTAAATGAGGACAATAAATACGGACATGAGCCTTCCTACCCTGGTGGCTCGCAGGCCAGAGGCTCCCCGGACGAACGCCCCGGCAGAAGCCATTGTCGAAGGCGTCCTCGATTTATTTACTGCGTCGGCCATTAATTTCAGCCTATTAATTAAGGGGCCCCTCCCGGTTGTGTAATAGGACACCCCCGCTCGCCTAGCGTAAGACAGCATGGCATCATGTCAGATCCCATTGCGTTACCCTCACGCCATTGAGGGCCCAGAAACAAATGCAGAGTGCGGCAAGATGAATTGAACCTGACACAGGCACAAAGGCAGCAACGCCCCCCCCATTCACTTAGACCCATATCCTTGCTAACCTGTCCTAAATAAAGCAACACAGAGCTTGGAGAGGAGCCAGGATGGCAGCCACCCTGAAGGGAAAACAAAGGAGGAAGCCCCATAATAGGGGAAAAAGGGACTCATCTCAAGCCCCTTTAAAACCGAAACGGAAAGAGCAATGGCAATATTTCAACAAAACAAATCAAAATTCCTCATGCAATGTTCCATAGAGTGAAGCTCTAACAGGTTGCAACTGGTCGAATACCTCTGCTGGACCGTTTCCAGTGATGTCAAGCGGAAGAACTTTTTATTGTTTTTGTTTTCCTCTCTCTTATTTTCACTTTGAACAAATTTCAACAAAATCCGCTCCTCTTTTCTCTGGCGTGCTTCCCGCTATGGTTCAGGCTTTTTTTTAAGGTACCACTCCTACCCTGCTTCCCCCCAGTCACCTTTCTCCAGGCTGGGGGATTCGCGCAGGCTGAGCCACCAACGACGGGAGTACGAGGGCCGCGTCAGAGCACATTCACTCCACTCAATTAAGCGCTAACTTCAAACGGCACCACAAGCCAAGTTTCCCCCCTGACCTAGCGAGGGACAAAAGGGCTTCCTTTGCGCAAATCCACTTCTGTGAATAAAGGTAGGGGGTGGTGCAGGGGTCACTCGGGGGAGGAATTCTGCCTTAATATCACCTCCAGCTGAATTCCTATCCCTCCTCAGAAGCTGTGCTTCCGTTCAATAGGACCTCTGACCAAGCTTATGGGATTTTCAATGGGTGGAAAGAGGGCAGGAAAACCGAGTTCCCTGCAACCCAGCAGGGCAAAAGGGCCGAAACCAGCACGACCCCTTGCCCCGTAGTCTACAAGTCACCCAGACGTAATATTTGCCTTGTATAACAGAGCCAGGTTAAGCTGCTTCAATCTTGTGGGAGAGATGCAATGATTGCAGAGCGCCACAGATAGGCCCGTGTTTGCCTACATTTAAATGCCTTCCCCATAAAACCAGCTGCACACAAGTATAAAAAAATCAACTCTTATTGTCCTCTTTATACATAATTTAAAGGCAGCCACTGACAGAACTTCCAGCCACAGATCTATGGGAATGTTCCAGAGCATGGCACATCTACAGAAAAATATCCCGAAACAAATTGACTCCGCAATAAACAAATGTACAATTTCGTATAATTAACTCATACCACCATTGTCAAAACAAAGCAGCACCAGTGCAATAAGAATTATTATTATTATTGTTATCATTATTATTTTGTTATTTTGTTGTTGTTGTTGTTGATATTATTTTTATTTATGTTGTTGGAATGTTTCTATAGTCATGCCTGAGTACAAGTATATAATTCACTCTACTGGTAAGAGAAATCTAGTATGCATTTCATGCCCCTTACCTGTTTATCTTTAAAGTAATCCATTCCTATGTCTCAATGAGAATAATATAGGGTTTTATCCCTGTCCTCAAACCTTATGGTGGATACAAAATGAACAGGAGGGGGCAGCAGACATAACAGTTTCCTGCATGACTTCTATGCATACCTGTCGCACAGAGAGCCACAAAGGTCTGGGCGTGCTTGCGGAGAATCTGCTTGGTCTCTTGGTGGATGGGTAGTTTGGACAGGAAATGTTCAATGAAATCGTGGGGTGTTACGGAGGCTAGGTCCCATTTCAGTTTGTTCAGTGTGAGTAGTTCCATTTGCTGTGGAGGAGAACAAAAACTATAGTGTTGATACTTGTTGAGATCGGTCCGCCATGTGGCAAGCATCCACCGCTAGAGGGAACTGTAGGTCAATAAATTACAATGCAGTCCAATCTAATCTAATCTTAGATATAAAAGTAGTCCTACTCAATAAAATGACATAAGAAAACCAGTCTCAAAATAATTCAAGTGCGACACTTTTGCTTATTTAAGTTGATAGTAAAAATTATCTACAGTTGAAAGCTTTTGAAAATTTACCCATAAAGTAAAGCAAAGCATAACTCACGCTTCGCGTTTTTAGCCATCATGCAATAGTGCAGAACTCATGCAAGTTTTTTTTTTCTTTTTCAAAAATCTAATTATATCAAGTAAGAATCCGCAAACTATATCCCTCAGCCGAATGTGTATTTTTTTGTTGTGCATTTACCAGTAACTCGCTGGGTCTGATGGAATTGTCGGTATATATGCACAATTTCTCCGCAGTTAGCGGGATGGTCTCCTTCATTTTGGACGCCAGAAACATGCACGTAGCTCCCAGTAATTGTAATCTGGATTTTTTTGTGGGTTCCACAGACAAAAATCTGTCCAAATAATTCATAGCCAAGGGGAAAACTTCCTCTTCGCATTTCTGCTCCTCGCAGACCTGTAATATGAAGAAGAGAACAATTCAGACATTTTATCAAAAATGCTCCATTCGATATTTGTAAACAATAAGAAGCAACACAAATTATTTTTAAAAACGACCAAAAATAGCTATCTAGCATCTCTATTCTCAAATCAGTACTGATAATGATTGCCTAACTTTGTGGCAAACTATATGTATTAGCACGAAATAAATTTTAGGATGATCTATAAAGAATAACTTTTGCAAAACTTCTGTTGCTGTCTTACAAATTAAGGAACTTGTCAATGTTTTTTTCCTAATATTTTCAGCCATTTTATTCCAATGCACGGAGGTGGCGTCCACTGCTACGTCCGAAACAATTTTGTAGTTCGTCATCTTTTCAAAAAATATTTAAAAATATTTCAAAATTGTTAGAGCGCTTTAAATTGACATGAAAATGTTCTTTGCCACATACTTTATTGGTTAGAAGCAAAACTTTCCAATTTCCAATGCCTTTTATAGGAGAAAAGAACTAAAATTGTAAGACTCCGCGTTTTCATGAAGAGCATGCGACATTTTAACTCGTGATGACACGCAACTTCAAAAAATATTTAAAAATATATATGCACACAAATTACGCACAAAAAACTAATGTAAATCTTGAAAAATATGTTTTATTTCATAATATTTCAGTTTCATCACAATCTTAGAGAGTGAAAAGGTAATAATGAACCTATTTTTAGAGCGTTATTCGGAAGCTAACACTGGAAGTCCGACAGCCGAGTTGAAACAAAAAAAATTACGTATAAATTAAACGTTTTATTCCAATAATCTTTAACAAACTATAGGAATCATACATCCGGATCGGCTTTGTCGATTGTATACAATTTATGTCAATTTTATAATTATTATTGAATTTTAGTTTATTAAGACTTTTCGGAAGAGAACAAAGATGGCGCATATTACTGGCACGAGTTGCACTGCATACGTGTACATCGATATTAATTTAAAATAAATTAAAATAAAATTATTTTCTTGAAACTGCAGACTTAGAAAACATTCGAAAGCTTAATTTACATGAAACTGCAAAGATAAACATAAGTTTAAACACGCAAGTCATTATCGACATTATTTGATTATTATTGATTATTCTCGTAATAGTACAATAAGACGGAAAAGTCCAAATAAGCAATAACTATGACTACATAAAAAGTTAAAAGACCAGGTGTGGAAGAGTTTTAAAGTATGCTCATGTCACATGAAATATATCCTTTTAAAAACATTAAAATGGGTCCAAAGGGCATATCAACAAGTGTCCAAGTACGTAACCTAGTAATACTTTTGCAACTACATTTCCGAATTTAATTTGAAATTACAAACCTCCAACATCCACGTGGCAACAATTCTCCTCATGTAAGGCACGATATCTTTCTGAACGCATTTAAAGTAATTTGCAGAGGGAAGGTAATTGTCCTCGGCTTTTAGCATTGTCTGTAGAACTCTGTCATTGAGCAAGTTGGCATCTTGGTAGGCTCTTCTGATGCTCTCCACCTCGCAACACAGCAGCTGGTGTTCCATGTCTGTAGAATTGCCGGAGTTTTCGGTTTTCGGTGGATACGGAGAAGCGCTTCGCTACCAGACGTTACGCGGATGCTGCTCGCTGCTGCCGCTGAGTAAGCCCTCTGGAGGCTGCCAAACGTCGCTCTCCCCAACAGAACTCCCTTTAGCTCTCTATGCAGTGACGTTAATGTTGTTAAGGGGAGATCAAAGCCTGTGTGAGCATGAGCGAGAGAGTGAGAGAGAGGCCAGAGTGAGGAGGGTAGTCTTAAGAGCAACAAGTTCGTGGTCCGGCCCAATGCCGCCAGAACATCGCTTAAATGGGAGGTCCTTTTTTCCAGCTTGCGGTCGCACTCGATAGAGTCGGGAGGGGGTAGAGGGGAGGGAGAAGGGGTGTATTTAGCTGGAAGTAGTAATGTATGTGTGTCGGTAATGGGTTTGGGTGTACGTCGGGCGAACGGGAGGTGGGGGTGGGTTGGGAGAATGCCCGTGCTGACAAAATTGTCCCCCAGTTCCCCAGAGACACATACATTTACGGCTTCATATTATTAATGGAAAATGTACGAGCGTGTGCCTGTACCTCGTTATATCTCCGTATTTATATGACCATACTGTACAAAAAAATGCTCATTTTAAAGTGCACATGTATTTCACCCGACTAATGTTTAAGTTTTGCAGAAGTTAACGTTCCCAACATTTATTTATTTATTTATTTATTTATTTATTTATCTATCTATTTTTTTTGACCACTTCACATGCTGCAAATTATTTTGATTTCTGGATAAATCCTAGAGACGCCTTGACATTTTCTTAATATATTTTGTGTATGTGCTTATAGGTGCCCATACATGTTGTGTCGAGATACAATATTATCCATTAAACATGGGAAATAAAGCAAATAAATAAATAAATAAATAGGCAAGCTGAAATACTTCTTTAAATCAGGAAAAGAATAGTTCTCCACACACGAGTGCAGAACTCCCATCCCTCTGCGTGTGGCAATATAGGACAAAGTAACTTCAACAAAAGTTGGCAGAAGTTTCTGAGGAAGAACCAACCCACCCACTCGATGGGAGGCAACAGAAATTAAGGTAAACCAATGGGGGAAACTTCTGTTACCAGGCAGAATTAAAGCAGGAACTAGCCGACTGTCGTATGCCGTTCATCTAAGGTGACTCTGTTCACAGTAGATAAATTTGCATCGGGAAAAACTACCTTAAGCACGATGTCGTTGTGTTGTTTAAAGTCTGTAGCATTTGTTAGTTCAGACTCTGTTTTATTTAGAGTATATTCTACCTGAAAATAATGTCTTGCACCCGGAAGATACAAGCCAAGCATACCACGTGCCACATCTAATATGTAATAAAACAGTGACATGATCAGTATGATTGTGCATTATTTTCGGAGTTGTCTTATTTGTGACGTCAATTATGAGTTCTAAGACCAAACAGTTTTTGTCGATGTTTAACAAAATGTATCGTTACCTTCTAAGGTCCTGTAGCTTAAGTTTTGCTTTTTACATACTCACCTAATATTTTGAGTTATGTGAAACTGACATCAGTTCAGTTATAAAAAGCATTACAAGCACTCTGAATATGACACATTTTAGAAGCGTATGACAACGTTTATTTAAAATTGTACAGACAGTGGTGTTTATCTGATAAAAATACTTATTATTAATATGCCAGTTCATTTCATTCATAAACAACTGCCTTCGAGTACTTGTCTTCAGTTTATTTGTATGCCTTACGCAGCATTTGTCATTTTCATGACTGTCCAACGAACGGTAACCACAAAGACTGTAAAATGAAACTAAAATGTCCAGAACCAAATACAGATGTAATTTTAGGATATTATTTCGATACCTGAAGCGGGTTTTTTTTCAAATCTAAACTCTGTAAGCGTAGTATTGCAAATCATTGTTTGCAATGTTATTTACTGCTATTAAATACAAAGAAGTAAGGCGGATCTACTTAACCACGGCTTGCTGTCACTTTAAAAAGATACTGGCGACTGAGTATAAATTAAGCGTCCTGTACATTCCACACATTCCTATCCTCACCATGTTGAAAAACTTTATATACCGTAAAATACATAATAAAAAAGCATATAAAATCCCAATGTTCTCAAATAAACTGGATGTTTCACACCTCTGAAAGTTAAATTATGATTGATATCACAGATAAAACGATGTTTGGTCATTAGGGAATAAAATTATCCAATCGTATTATAGCTTTTTATCCATGGATTGTGTGGCAACCTTCAATTATCTCAATACTTTATTTTATATAAAACTTTTGTTCGTATATGACCTTAAAATACGAAATATATATGAGAAGATATTATACAGAGTTTTATTCCTGCATTCTCAGTGTGTGTGTATACATATTATATATATATATATATATATATTGTGTTAAAAATCAATCAGAACAATTACAATGCACAGAATCAGGAAGCCTATTTTATGGCGATTTTTGATGTAGCCTAATAATTGAACAATTAATGTCTCATGGATACCGTGTAACATTGTGTTAATTTATACAAGGCCACGTTACATCCTAAGAGAATTTGTCAATATGTTTTTAAAACAGGAAACTTCATAAAACAGTGAAGCTATACGCTTTATAGAGTATTGGAAGTGTAGGACGACAGTGTGTACTGAATAAAGTCTTCTTGCAAATAAGGAACACAAGATGAAAAAGTATTATGTCACTGAAAATGAAAAGGAATAAATTAGTATTATTCCAACGAACTTTTAATACAGACATTCTCTGGAGACAATGAAAATTGGACCATGTGAGTTTTTATTGGCTCCATTGTTATAAGTATTACGGTAAGAAGGCAGGGTGCGCAGCAAACGAAAGGAAACTTTTAAAGATAAAACACGTCTTGTAAGTCTCGGTCCAATTAGCGTTAACAGAGTTCAAATAGGAAAATAATTAATAATAACTTAATTTTTTAACTTTTAAAAAGATTTTTCGAGAAATACTAGTTGGTTACTTAACTCAAGCATAATTGGGAAGATGACGCATATTTGACCTTATTTTTTTAGTTTAATATTTGTATACCTACTTGTTATCTGATAATGAAATATATCACTGTACTTTCAAAGATACTTAATGCATCCATTATTTTGACATTGATTGTGTATCATAGCTATCTGAAAAAAGCAATGTAATCACTTCATGTAATTCATGTTGAATCGTGCATTTATTTGAGTTCACGCTCTTGGGTTTTTAGCTCTTTTTTATATAACATTGCGATTCACTATTAATCGTTAGCAATTTGCAATGACAACCTTATCCGCTGCAAAAGGCAGGAGCATTTTGAGGTATTTGCACGAGTGTAACGTATAGTTCTTTAAATATCAAAAACAGAAAATTGGTGTGTTGCGATGTGAATCAGAGACAGAGCTATCCGAAATATACCTCTGACAAACCAGCTATTTCTGTGTGAAACTGAGTAACTACTATTATGCAGAAATACGCTTTTATTCCCATAGAGCAGTGTTTCCCAAACTCGTCCTCAGGGACCCGCAGACAGGCCACGCTTTTACAAAAATGTGGACTGTCTGGCAGGGAGCTGGGAGGGAGCAAAAATGTGGACTGTCTGTGGGTGTCTGAGGACTGGGCTGGGAAACATTGCCATACAGGTTTCCATTTAGTCACATCAGAAACGTCTCCCTTTGATGCTGCCATACTTAAATAGATATTTTGTAAACAAATTGACAATTTATTTTGTCAGTGGCTGAAAGTATATGTGGTGACTTCACAAGGATTATATCTTTTTCCAAAAAGCTCAGGTCTCAGTCAGTTTCCAACATACTACACACTTACTCTTAGCGGTTCATCCAAAAAATGGTTTAAAAGACACCATAAATATGTTCAGTAATAACAATAGTAGCCTAATCCAAAGGAGTAATATAACAGATTAAGATGTTAATGTTCATGACCAGTCCTGAATTCCCACTAATCTATGAAACAATTATCTTAATTTGTGGATCATTAGCCAAAGAATGGGAAAAGGGTCAAACAGAAATCCATCCTGTACAATCAGCCTTAGTAAACAGCTTATTGTTATTTTAGATCTCACATGTGCAGCTTTTATCCCTGTGATTAATGCAAATCCTGCATCAATCTGTAGTCTGTCAGGTATCAAGATGAGTTTTGTGTAATAAGTTGGGGGTTTTGTTTATAGTTTTTAAGGACACTGGGTAGAGGTTGTACTCTGTGTAGCTGAGCATATGGCATGAGGATGACTGATAGATGGTCATGGTGGCATCCACAAGCACCACAGAACCTTCCGTACCACCAATTAAAAGTTGTGATGCACAACGTAGCGATAGTGATTCATTATTCAATGCAGCAAAAGATCTGGCGAAAGATTCTTCAGGCTGAGTGCTTGCCCTCGCACGGCCTGCTGTCTCTCCCCCCCAGCACACTGCACAGCTTCCCATGTTTACTGTGAAAAACAGGAACAGCAACAGAGCATATACATACAGCAGTGTGTCTGCGAGATCTGCTCATGAAGAGCTTTCAGAAGGCCACATGGAACTTCTCTTCAGATGGCTCACGCTCGTTGTGAAAATATGGCTCACATTTAACTGAAAAGACAGATTTTCTTGTGTGTCAAAGGAACAACTATGAGCAGTCAGCTCAACTATGAGCAGGTCAGCTCAAGGTAATAGGGGTGGGCTGTGGGGAAAGGATGCTGAAATATCACGGTACGGATTTGTGTTCCTATGTCTGCAGAGCTCTGGCATGTGGTCTGATTACACCCACAACACACATGTTGACCAGACTTATATGCTGTTCTCTATAGAATAACATTTCTTTGTTTTTGAAAGTTACAGAATGACATTTCTCAATCCTCTGGTCAGCATTGTGCCATTTTTTCTAGGGTTTACTGGCAATGACACAAACATACGAGTAAATTCTCATCACTTTTAGGAATCTCTGGGAAGTGTATGTAAATTAAGTGCATGTAAATTAATTAACAAATTAATAGATTGTAAATAATAATGATAATCCCCAATGATGTTGACAGAAATCAATATTTTTAGCCAAATAAAAACTGAAAAATTTGCAACACCTGTACCACAAATATGTTCCTGGTTGGGCAGCTCTTGTTGCTTTAACTTCTAAAAATTTGGTCATAGCATGCAAATGTTTTGCTCTGATCACAATATCCCGTGAGTTTTCAGCCTGTGGCACAATCGGACCGAATCGTAGAAACTGTTGCAATCATACTTTTCATCATCTGATGTGTAATGATCTGGAAAACAGAAAACCCAGTTAAGCAGAAATAAAAAACAAAATTTTCAGCTAGAAAGGCAAAGTCTTACGTCAGGGAACGTAAGGTGGACTAAAGGTCCACACCCAAAATCAAATTTCACAGTGATGATTTCTGCATTGTCTACTGGGGACACTTCCAAACATACATCTCCCTAACAGCCTAAGAATCAGCTCAAACCCTGATGTGACTATAAATCATGTGAATAATGAAAAACCAACTACACAGAGAGTAGAAAAGTACCATGTAGCAGGAATCAGAGATTAATGGGTTGTGGTCTCTGTCTTTAGACTGTAGCAGTGTGACCCCCAGCTGTAAATCAAAGATCTGATCTATAGACCCCACTTGACAGCATCTCCAGCCAAAAGATTAAACTCAAAAGAGAAATTCTGAATGTTTCTTACATTCAGTGTCAGGCTTTTAAATTGCTGCTCTATAGAAAAAGAAAAATAACTTGAGACTCCACAGTTCTGACTTTTTTGCTCTATGACTGAACATAGGATACTTCCAAAAAGCATTGGCACATGCCACATTAATCAGATAATTAAGATGATTCTAGAACGAAGCAAATTGCCAAGTGATAACTGGCTAAACATTCTATTACTCACAGAGGTACATGCTCTAACCTTTGGAGTTTTCACCTTCAGACATTTCTGTACCTCCCAAAGTTATGAAAGCAGGTCTTGCTAACACAAGGCCTCATTCTACCACCCAAAATCCAGGGCATCTGCATACAAAATATACTTAGTGCGGCCCGCTCCCAGTGCAACGTTGCATGATATTTGATGATTCTGATTTATCCGAGCCCTGGGTGCATGATTATCTGGGGAAGGTATGCCATGCTCAGAGCATTTCACACATACCTTTACGCCTCTCTATCGCCTGATCTCTAGGGTCTGTTTCTCACACCCTTTCTCCCAGCCTGGGATCTGTTTTTTCTGTCAGATTTCTTTCCTGTGACTGTTTGCTGTGGCACCGGGGCTCCTCGATTTGATTTATCTTTTATCTCATAAAGATGATGAAGATGAATTTGGTGCCAAATGGAGGCAAGCGGGCTCCCCTCTGCCGTGCAGGGCGGAGGCGCACGGCCCCTTCTGCCGAAACGACTGAGACAATGTCAGCGGTGCAAAGCTCCAACCCCCCACCCACTGAAAGACCACCGGCGCCCCATATCTGCACGACTAAGAAGAAGCGC
This sequence comes from Pollimyrus isidori, assembly GCA_019775955.2. Taxonomy (NCBI): domain Eukaryota; kingdom Metazoa; phylum Chordata; class Actinopteri; order Osteoglossiformes; family Mormyridae; genus Pollimyrus; species Pollimyrus isidori. Next base: position 20,021,023 of record JABFDZ020000022.1, on the reverse strand, counting down.
ATGGAAAGCGACACGGTTTGCAAGGTCGCAACTTTGAGTGTTTGCTTATGGTTCCTAGCTACTGCGTAAAGCATGTCAAGAACCTCCCCCTGGGATCAATGAAGTTTATCAAATCTAATCTAATGTAATTTGCAGAAAAAGTTACTGCATGCAATTGTGTCCTGACAATGCAAATTTTGAAATTATTTTTCTAATCAGTTTATTATTACACAATATTATAAAATTATCATTATTATTATAAAATAATAATTATTATTTATAATTTTTTTCATTATTATTCATCCCCCCGCATTTATACTGGGTTGACTCCTTGCTTGTGATGAGCTATTTGCTGTCTGCCTCACTGTAACATTTCTTTGCATAAATAAAAGTGAATGTAAATATCATATGATACAGTAGAATGTTTCAATAAAAAGTAACATACATAATTCCGGCTTTTACTCAGAATACTTATGCTACAGTCATTCACCATGCATGTTTGTATTATCATCCCTCTCTTTCTGCAATTGACCTGAAATTTCTATATTGTTTAAGTGTATTGAATCCAACAGTTAAATTCTTGGGAATGCTAACCTGCGGTCTTAGCGACGGTGAATCCCATTGAGGAAAAATTCCCACTGGGATGACGAGGACAGTTTACAGAATAGTGTTGGTGTTGGGGGAATTTTCCCTGAAGCGCTGATGGAAAAACCAACTCCTTTCAAGTCAGGGAGGCCAGATTAAGGCCTGTCTACACAAGGTAATCTCCAGTGTTGGATGTGCTGGATCAGGGGTTGTTGGAGGGGGAGGGGGGGGACAGGGGCAGCTTGCACAGTCATTCATGGTGTAGGTTTTGGGAGATGGGCTAGTGACAGACACAATGTCGCCCATGTAATCTTCCCCCTAAGGCACCCCCCCCCCCCCCCACCCACCATTTACAGAATTTTAATTGTTAACCAGGGAGTGTTACCTTGTTCTAACTTGCTGAAGGCACAATGATACCTGATTACGACAACAAATCACTTCCCTTTGCTCTGGCTACATTGCACCATAACAGCGTTATACCAAAGATGCACTATGGCTGAAGTACGATACAGAATTGCGCTTTCAAGGTTCACCCCTGTCCTTTTCATGTGAGAAAGGGTATTAGAGTCGAGCTCTGCATAATGTTCTTGTGTATGAATGATATGAGTGCTTTCATTCATGGGGAAATTTTTCTTGTACTCTAAAAGTGCCTCTGTAGTTAAGAGGAAGTGTTGTGAGCTCAATCCCATGCCAGACATTTCTTTTAAATGTTGCATATTTTAGAAGGTCATCTGGGCTGCTTTTTTTGCCCCAGGATGGCCAGAGAGTGCCTGAGGGACAGTGGTATGTCAGGCTGAATGTGAGTATGCATGTGGGAGGAGGGGTGCCAGATATGCAGAGGACATCTTCCGAAATGTCACTGGAAAACATCACCGATTGTGCTCCTCCGCGGGACACCGGCCGCCTGCGAAATCAATCCACACCCTAATTCCGTCGAATGCAATAAAAGTGCATATTTATAGGTGTGGTGGATTTCAGAACATGCATCTCATTCCGCTCTAAGTCATGGCATTTCAGAATTCTCAAGCTTATGGAGTAATGTATAGCCAGTATGAGGAAACAAAATGGAGGAATGGGGGGGTTATGAGTTCCTGAATATCATCTTCCAGAAAAACCCCTTCCAGCATTTTATGCCTTTTCCACTATACACAAGATGTCTTTGGTCCAGCTGACAAGGTCATATTACTAAGCTTCCTCGTGATGATGTTTGAGAGCAGATTTCACCCATAAAAATCATATCAGGTACACGTGCCTTTAGTGTTTTCATGAGGGGATTATGAAACTCATAAGGATAGGAGATATCAATATGTTGGTGTGTCTTTAGTATTTTAAATTAAAGGAAACATAAGCAAGGCTCCGGACCCCCCGCGACCCAGTAAGGATAAGCGGTTTGGTTAATGGATGGATGGATGGATGGAAACATAAGCATGAGTAAAATTGGCTGACATATTACCCAAGTCACATATTATTGGAATGTTAATTAAGCAGCAGATACATACATCACCGTTTTAGTCTGCAGCCCAATTGATCCCCTGTTTAAATGGTTTATATATAGTAGCACTTTGATTTGCTTCCTGGATTCACAATTTCAAGCAAAGGTAGATTTTTGCCTTTTTAATAGCCGGAAAATAGTAGCATGATCTGCAATGAAAAATTTCAGCGGCCCTTTACTTTGCGAAAAGTGTCCAAAAAAGTGACATAATGACTCTATGAAACTTTACCAATATAGCAATGATGTCTGTTTTGGAAGATGGCGACGTTTCTTCCTAATATGGGCAGAAATGTAGATTTCAAAAAAGTCAAGTCACTATATTGTTGTTTCACATGCATTAAACAAAACTGCGATTCTACAGACTCAGCAGCTTGGACAAGGATAATTGAGCAAGAAATATGAGAGGCGGTAAATAAAATAATAAGAATAACAATAAAAGAAAAACAGTACACAACAGTACAAAACAATACATTGTAACTACAACAACAATGATACTGTGACAATGAGTGCAAGTAATACAAGTAAACAGTTGTCCAGGGCAGTGTAGAGACCACAAACACCCATCAATGGTCATCAAAGGTAATGTTTCCTGTTTGCACGGATAAACAATAAACTTGTGCATTGGGTTAGTGCAGAAGGCCAGTCACTGTAGGTCTACTACTTCTGATAGAATAAAACAAGATTTTCTTCACATTTATAAGATAAAATAAAAAAAAGTTAAAGCAAATTTTACAAATCCACTGAATCTACACACTCCTGTACTGGTCAGGAAAATTAACAGTTCTGCGTCCTCGAGTGGAGTTGTAATGCATGTAATGCAACCACAAAGTAGTGTTCCAAATGATGCTATTTTAATAGGAATTTGGAATTTATGGGCAAAATACGTGTTATAACATTTTCGTTATCGGATAATAAATTCCACACCAGTTCATATCGTATATCCGCCAGACACTGTCAAGACCCACAGAAGAAGAATGACAACAAACGTCAGCTTCACGCATACGTATGAAAATCGATCGGCAAAACAATTTCATCACGGCAAACCATCGGTGTGAGTGTGTCTGACAGTGCGGAGTCATTGCTGTCTGCGGCCTGTTCACGTGGAAGCCCCGGTCCCATCTCAGGGAGCCTCACTCATTGACAGTCTATTGGCACCTTTGATGTCCCGAATCCTCTTCATATCCTGAATATAAAAGGGAGAAGGACTTCCAAAAGAGACACATAGTCTAGGGGTGGGTGGGT
>JABFDZ020000022.1:19983389-20012777 GCA_019775955.2 Pollimyrus isidori | reverse complement strand
ACAGCCTGGTCTCTTCTGTTCCCCAAATGGAACCCGGCTAAAATGTATCGGAACCACTTCCCAGGCCTGACACATTACAGCCTGGTCTCTTCTGTTCCCCAAATGGAACCCGGCTAAAATGTATCGGAACCACTTCCCAGGCCTGACACATTATACTCTCGTCTCTTTTATTCTGCAAACTGACCTCGGCCAAATCATAAAGGATCCACATCCCTGGCACATTCCAGTCTGCTATCTTCTGTTCTCTGAGCTCCACTCCCCTGAATCGTAAAGGATCCACATCCCTGGCCTGACACATTCTAGCCTGATCTTTTCTGTTCCCCAAGCTCCACTCCTCTGTATCATGAAGGAACCACTTCATGACACAATCCAGTCTGGCATCTTCTCTACCCCAAGATCAACTACTCCAACTTGTAAAGGAATCACATTCTGGAACTGACACATTCCAGGTTGAGGTGGGTTTCCCAAAAGCTTGGTAATGCCAAGTAGTTAGTTATCTTGTACTTAAGATCAATTGTTAATTACAGAGTGTTTCTCGAAACCCTATATAACTCAAGGGCCGCTTGTTCTTATCTGTCGTTCTTCTAAATATTGCCTACTGTTCTCTTGCAGACATGCAGAGGTCATCTGGAATAGATCACAAAAAACACTGATGCTCATTTTTGGGCAACACAATAATACTGACAATTTTGATTATGCTATAAGAATTGTAGCCCATTGTTGCAATAAAAAATATAATGCATGTTATAAATTAGTGCAAACAAGGGCTTGTTGACCTGACACATATATTCAGTTGGAGTACATAACAATTAAAATGAAACTGAACTTATGTAAATTCATATACATGGTGTAGTGCAGCTGTAGCAATACAGGTTAATTTCTGAACATTAATTAATGATAAACATGTTAACAGACTCGGCATATTAGCATTCACGGAATGGACCAATCCGCCATGCCCCCCTATCCGAGCGCCTGTCTGATACATGTCCGCCTATCATAGTTATTAAGAATGAAAGAATTCCACATTTGAAGTCACACCCATATAATAAATAATTTAACTGTCATTTTGTATACTATGGTGGAAGAGGCCTTCATAAGGTCATTCAAGTAACCCTGTCACAACCCCATCTAACTGATATCCCATAGGCACTCACAGGAAAAGCTACTGCAGACTCCTCACAAACAGTAACACACATGCACAACACAATATGCCAAAACAATAAATAGGCAACCAAGGAAAAGGACTTACAGGACCAGTACAGACTGAATGCATATTGTTAGAAAATGCTAAAACAGTTACAATTATGCACATAAAAAGTACACTTAACTCACTAGTACATACAAGGTCAATATACTGTATACAGTACATCTACCATTTAGAAATTAAATATGTTACATTTTTTTTTATGTTTTGCTGGATTAAATGTATATATAAATGTAATAAATGGTGCAACCCAACTGAAAACCATGTTTAAACAGAGCCATACAAAATGCCAAGCTGCTGGGATAAATGCTTTTTTTGCAGGTGGACATGAAGCCTTTGGACCATCTCAGTAATAAACAATCCATAGAGTAAATGCTAAATTTCCTTCTGGATAAATAAAGTATCTCTATCTATCTATCTAATACAGGATGGCCTGGAGTGATATAACGAGCCACCTCGTTCTGGTGCAGAGACACTCCAGAATTTTCCCCTCAGTCCGCTGTACAGCCGCTGACAGCTCTCTGCTTCTACTGGGGATTCTTGCAGACCACCGGTAATGCACATGGCCTCAGGCTGCTGCGTTCAAATCTGTGCGTGTATTGATCATATTTTTACTACACAATGCTTATGACTACATATGATTTCCAGCAGGAGGGGATGACTTGCATTGCATAAAAAAAATTGGTTGTCTTGCCATTGCAGGCATACCTAGCATTTTAGGTGCAGTAGAACTACCCTCAACCCTATTCAAACTCACAGCCTCTTGAATCCCAAATGCATCAGTCTAATAGAGTTCTTGGCACTAGGCCCAAATGTCCAGGTAATACACAGCCATCAAGGACATTTTACAGACATTGTTGCCAAGTATCCTGGGAGGACACACGATGCTTATATCTGCTCCAGCTTTGGAGTGTGTGAGATGGCAAAGGATGGTGTGTTTGCTGGTGGCTGGTTATTCAGAGACGGCAGGTGTCCTGTTAGCAAATAGCTGTTGATTCCAGAGTAGAATCCACAAAACGTGGCTGAGGAGAGGAATAACACTGCATAGCAGAGAACTTACGCGGCTGTAGAAGGGGCTTTGGGCCGGATACGTTCCAGTCTGGTGGAAAACGCGATTCTGGTGCCTATACAAGTCCTTGGGAGCTGTAAGATTCTCCTCTGAATGCTGCAGTAATTACTGTGTCTACTATTATGCACACTACAGTAATTTTTTATAAAAACAGATTTTTCAGATGTTTTAATGCTCACGAACAATCTTACCATTGTTCTTTTTTACAAGGAAGCAACATAACGTTTTATATATTTTTGACAAATGGGTTAATTGCTTTTGGTCATAATGTTCTGTGCTTTCCTGTGATTTTATTGGTTTTCTAATTAGTTTTTTTTACAGTTGCGCATGTCTGATGACAAAGTTTGTTCATTAATTCTGGAATAACAAAGGGTTTTGAGAAACACTCACAAATCTCACTGACTCTTTACCTACATCGTTTGTTATCTAGTCATTATTTGACAAAATTGATGGTTATTGGGAAATTCATCACAGGTCTCTTCTGTTTCCCAACATCAACTCCTTTGAATCATCAAGGAACCGCATCCCAGGCCTGACACGTTCCCATCTGGTTTGTTTTGTTCCCTGAGCTCAGAACCAATATGTTACCATTTCCTGGAGTGATACCCTTTGGCCCGTTTAATTTTGTTGTTTTAAGGATTTGTTGAGAAGTTCCCTAAAATGGTACAATTACATTATATGAATGAACACCAATTTTATTGAGTATATTATAAAGTATGTTGTAAAATATTATTATATATAAACTATTATAAATAATGGAATAACTAATGATTCATAACAAATAATTATTGCCTAATAGATAAAAGTAAATGAACTGAAGCAAATGATTCAGTTAAGTTTTGGGTTAAGTTTTCTTATTTTCAGCATACAACAGGCCAAAAGTAGCTATCACTTTTTGCAAGGAGATGTGCAGGATGCCCACCCACTGAGACATTTATATTTTAGTACTTTTGCAGATACTTATCTGAAGCGACACTAACTTTTTTTCAGAAAGTTGGGTTGGTCCCTGGGGCAACTGGGGGTTAAGGGCCCGACAGTGACATTACGATGCCAAACGAAGTATTCGAACCTGTAACCTTATGGTCACAAGCACGACATCCCAACCCACTGAGACACTGAAAAGGACTAGAAGCAAGCCGGAGAGGTAGATGGAACGTTCCGAACAAAAGTTCTATTTTGAACTTAAAAAGCGTCTCTGTCATAGTGATAGTAAGAAAGGTAATTTCCCTCTGACATGCCTGCATGTGATGCCATCTTAGACACTTCTGTCCAACTGATCACCCGGAAGCGGAACCTGCTTGTACGGAGGTGGTGGCGGGTTTGGGCCAGAAGAATTACCTCCATCTCTCTCTTCTTCTGGAATCAAAGTGAAGGAAATCCCAGAGGAGGGAATGCGAGAACCTCCTGCTATTTATATTTTTACAGCTTTTGCAAAGCCATGCCACAAAAGTGTCAAATGCACAAAAGGCTGCTGAAAAATTATCTACTCTAATAATTAGTTCTCGTCGGATGTAGGATGGTTAGCTGCAAAAGCAGGAATTTAGCCAGGATTCTTCTCATTGCAATGAGCTAATTATTAAAAGTGCTATAATCAGGAACAGAAGTTGGTAAATCCAGCTTTTGACTCATTAACAACAGCATGCATTGCTCAAGACTTCATATATTGTTACAAGGTGAGAATGTCTAATTTATGCAAAATAATTTTACATTTGGTGTCATTCTAATTGTCAATGTTGCATAGTTTGTGGAATGTTAATTACTGTGGCCTAGGAACATGCAAGGAAGTAATGCAAAAACCTGTGCCTGAAAAATTTGCTTCTTGAGAACTCATTAAAGCGGGTGGCTCTTCTATGTGAACAAGCCTGGGGATATTTCACGTACCTCCCATATGAAATCCTCTTCGCGATGTGTCCATGCTGACTAACAATTAAAAAATGCCAAAATACCAGTTCTTTGTTTTCTCAAGCAAAGTGAGAGAGCATATAGTAAACAAAACTGCGTTGCATCAAATCACATGACACAAGCATAAGGAGTAAAACACCATGACTTATTAATCATCCACCACTATTACAAAGTTTCCTGCTAAGATTTACATAGCATCATCAGACATGCATGGGAGTTGTCTGGCTGAAAAAAACCCTTAAATGTCCAGTGCTACATAATCTACAACAGGGATTACGTGTACTTCATATTTGTTTCCTAATATTTAAGTGCAGTGCATCCTTCGTTCACTGGTATAAAATAAAAGGTCTTTTATATGCATGACATTTTTCCTGTAGTTCTTTGCAACCTTTAATCTTTTTTATTATTGTTTGAAATGTTTTCTGAAAGTTCCCTGCTACTATTACCACAATTCAACACTTGTTTCCAGAATTTTTCACCTTTTTCTTGAGTCCTGTTACAGGGAGACAAACACAGATATAGTCAGTGTGATAAGGCTGAGATCCACATTTTTATGGTGAAGTATGTCACTATAGTCTATAGTATAACCTCTCTTTCCAAAACCAAAATGTGTTTCAATGCAGCAAACAGCAAAACTAAAGTCATTACAGTCCAATACTCCAAAGGGGCTTGCTATTTCAAAATTTTAATTCAAACTGTTTTGATGGTCTTCTGTTCCAAGATCTTCTGGATTAATCTGCACAAAAGTTTTAACCTAAACTGAACTACACATTAGAATGAAAACATTCACGATGCAGGAAGACTGAAGTCCGTGAAGAAATTCCAGCAGGGAAATCTTGTGGCTTTCCAGCTCAAATAAGGACATCATAAACAAAAATAAAATGCGCAGCTTAAAACAGCTGCATGCTGTTCTACTTAAACGTCAGCGCACTAATCAGTGTCCACATGATTGTGACTCCTGCCATTTGTACTTGATTGCCCAGATTTGACTGAAGCACCTTAATAGCCGTTTGCATTGTAATATGAGCAATAAGGAGGGCAATCAGCGCTGATTTAGTCAATAACTTCATCCCCGCAGGGCTCAGATCTCCCGTACAGAAGAATCACTCGCATCAACGAAACTTGTGTGAAAAAAAAAAAAGATAAACATCTTTATTTTAACGTTAGCCCCTTTCACTTTTATTCATTAAGGTAACAAGAACTTTTGCTGGTTGGCTGCAGGGATTGTGAAGAAAAATGTGGGCGAACCCCCACCCCCGACCACAACCCGCCGACCTGCCATTTCCTGCGGCTTATCAAAACACCTACCCAATGGGTCCACACACTCATGCTTTCAATTACTAAATTACAGGCAGTGCAGCCTTGCCACTGGTGACTGTAATTGACCAGACTGATATTTAAATGGCTGCAGTTAAGACTTGGTTCTGTTTCCCGTTGACCTCTAAGAGTAAACAGAGTGAGACGGTCTGAAAACCCTCTTTTGTTGCGCTGCCGTCTCAATTGCATATGATATCCTGGATGGCGGCTTTTTCCATTCTATCTTGCCTTCGCGAACGAGTGAAAAATCCGCCCCTCTTTCTCCTGTCTTCTCTCCTCCGCTCACTTCTCTTTGCGGACGCCAAGACAGAGTGGTGGTCTTGGGGGCTTCTTGACAAGTCATCCCTGGCTGCGGCACACAATGCAGGCCTGACTTGGCCCAAGTCACAGATGCACACAGTAGCGGGTCTCAGAGTTCCAGCAGGGCCCCTTGGTCCTATTATAAGGGGACCCTGGAGATCCCTAAACAAAGCATCTATCAGCTAGGATTCCTGTAGGCTTTGCTGAAGGTTAGTGTGTGGGTGGTCATAGGGGGGAGGTCACTATCACAAACCAGTCATGGCTAATACGCCTGTGCGCTCCAAACATTCTCACTAATTCAGCTTTCCTCTGTGCACACTTGCATGTAGACGGACACGTGTACGAACTCTCATGCATGTTGTAGTTAAGCCCCGCGCACACGCATGGGTGCAGACCACCCCCTGGGGTCTCCCTTTACTTTCATCCTCTGCCACGTGAAATTCTTTGCCCGGGGACCTCGTTTCCATGACTTTGGCGGGATAGGCAGGAGCTCCAATCATGAATTACATCATCAGCGCTTCGACGATCATAATTGCGTTCGCAATAACTTAAAAAGACGGACTTTGATGAATGTCGAACATGTTTTGCATCTCCGTAGGAAGTGATCTGTTATTTTTGGCTGGCACATGCAATCCATCTTAGAGGATGTCTCGCTTGGGCCTGCTGAGGGTGTTTCAGGGAATCCAGTCCCCAGAGCTCAGTGTTTCTGCAGGGCCTGATTGCTTTTTAATGGCGGGGGGGGGGATGGTTTTTATTTGCCTGCCCGTGAGCCCGGTGGACGAGACCTTTCACGCTTCTTCTCTCACAGTAGTTGAGGATTCTGGACACCATATGGTCTAACGACAGCGTCACTAAGACTTGCGTTCTGCTCAGTTCAAGTCTGGTGAGGTGTGGTTATGAAGCTGAAATGCTCATACCATCTGGACTCATGAATGTGGGCTGTTGTGTTGCTGAAAATGTGATTGCTGTGGTCAGTGGTGGTCAAAGTCCCAGGCGCCCCAGGCCGCAGCCCCCTCTGCAATTCCACCTTGTCCCACATGCATACATGTCAACCTGCAGTGAAACCAATGACATGGGTGATTAAAAAAGACATGGGAGGGGAAAGGTGACAATGGTAATAGCTGTCGACCAGGGTAGTGGGGGTGGGTGGGGGGTGGAGGGGTAAATTCTGAACAATTTTCCAAGCTTTTGCAAGAGGATGGAGAACCTTGCCACTCGCCCACCCTGGACACAGCTGAGATACACCAGCTGTGTGTGTTAATGCAAAGGCGTCTCCAAAGCAAGCAGCATAAAAATGGCCAAAAGAAAAACAGAACTGCATAAATCTCCTAACACCTAAGTGAAATTAAGCATGCAGCCATATCGGGGTACGAACAGAATGAGACAGGCACATGCACTGGCCTGCATACGGCGGGCTGGAGGAACTCTAAATTGAATTTAATAGAGTAAATCCTAAGATCTTTGGTACAATACAATTAACCCACACCGCTGTCTCCAGACGTCGCTGGCAATTTGGCCAGGCAGCTTAAATGCGGTGCCAAGAGTGCGTCCATGCGGCCTGGCGCGGATTCAAGTGCCCTGCCAAAACACAATTAGACTCATTGACAGTGTGCCTTTCCACCACACTCTGCTACTTGTCATCCTAATTAATTCGGCCTAATTTGCATTTATGGGATAAAACAGAGAGTGAATGGTGATACGTCTGCTGATTGCTGCCATTAAGAACAACCCAGGGTGCTAAAATAGGAACTGGTCACATTTTGGGTAATAAAATGTACCTCTGTTCAGCAACTTTCAATATATAGCGAGGTTTTTATGCGTATGGACAAAATATTAAGTAAATATTAAATGTAATGTTTTTGACCAAAAAATCTGTCGACAATTTTATGGAAAGCATTCGATTATATGAATAATTGCTCATTTTCATCGTTAGTATGCATGGCCATGTGCGCTGAGATGTAAAGCTTAATAGTGGCCAGTAAAGGATGCTTTGAGAAGCAGCAGAACAAGCCGGAGACAAAGGGTACATCCATCTATCCCGGTCAGGGATGCGGGAAAAAGTTAGACCCGTGCAGTTTGCGTTGCAAGTTACTGTAAAAGTTAAATTACTACTGAAGCAACTTGGAGCAGCAATAAGCAGCACGTCGCCTTCATGCCTGAACTGGCAGACAGCATAATGGTCAAACACAGTACGGCTTCCCCCACCCGCCTCTTTCCAGATGCAGGAAGCAGAGGTATAAATTCTGCTGTGGGCAGTGTTGTGACAAAGACCACAAATACCCAGATTTGGCACCATGAAAGGAGCTCCAGACAACACAGATCTGCAGAGGCTGAGCTGGTCTTCTGTTCCTGCAAGACTAATAAACAAAAATAAACACTCTGATTGCACTAGCAGTGTTTCAATTTTAACATGGATCTGGCGAAATGATAACTTCACATTTTGATCACAGCCACCACAACAAACAATGCAACTTCAGTGTTTAATAACTCAATAGTCAATTTGCTAGTGTGATTATTATGATGTATCCAAAAGATCCCGCGAGTTTCAATTTTTATAGCTACAAACTTTTCAAAAATATATCGACAGCTAAAGAATGTAGACATTCTCTGGCACATTCATGGCAACAATCACATCTGAAAATTTAGCTTTTAAGATTGAACAATATATTCTCCGGATGAACATACACTCCGACTTTTTTCCTTACCAGAAATTGCAAAAGTCTGTTTTTCAATCAAAACGCTGAGATTGCAAACAGATAGACACATGTTCAAAGTTAAGCTCCTATGTAACCCATACCTTATGAAGGGATGCGTAGACAAATGCAGAAATGCTACAGTAAGTTGAGATTTCAACAGCAAAGGGTGAGCAGATTCCGCTGTCAGATAATATTAGCCTGCATGTGCTTTAACGTAGCTCATTCCTCAGCCTTTTCTCATATCTCATCTAAGAATCACCGCATCACATCAGAGCCTGACTGAGATTTTTGCTGCACATTTGATAATTGGGCTATTTGGATATCAATGTTGTCTGTATTGATCCACTTCAACTAATGTTTGTTTGGCCTGCTTTTCACTTAGCATCTGTAGCTAACATAAACAAAGTGGCTAATTCATTCAGACTAATTATTTTACTACGCTGAGGCAGTCCTCCATGCTGCCCTTTATACCCTAGACATTATGCATTGTCTTTTAGCTGGCAGTGAAAGACAGACAGTGTTAAACACAGTAGGTAATTCTGCAACACTTTACTTAAAGCATTATACATACATTCATAATGCATTACAATGAATTCATAAGGTATTATAAACATGGCTACAACTATTTATAAAAATGTACATTGCGTTATAGCCATGCTTATTATGCAGTAATAATGCTCTGTGCAGCTCTCATCTATAATGCACTATAAATTTACTGACCATTATAATGCATTACGAAGGTATCCACTGCAAAGGATTCCAAGCAGATTCTCATGTCATCTATCAAAGAAAGAAGCAAGGTAATGTTTTGGAAATCAGCTTCGAAGTTTGGCCTCTGTCTCTGTGATTGGAAGGTCGCTGGTTCAAATCCCATCCTCAACAGAATAGACATATCTCCTATGGTCAGTAGCATAAGATGGGTCTCACAGCAGAAGGATTGGTAAAATTTGTGGACCTGTGGGAAGGGGGGGGGGGGGGGGGTTTCTTGGTAAATTTTGCATGATCATTTCTTACCAAACGGACAACTTGGTTAAATTTTGCTGGCTGAGCGTAGGGTTCTCTTGTTAAAGTTTACAGTAGCCCCCTTGCCATGAGGGACCAAGGGGCTGAATGCCCCCAGCCTCCTCTGCTACTGCCTTTGGGCCCCTGAGCAAGGCCCCTAATCTCCTGAAATACTCCAGGGGAGCTTGAACCTGTATATGCGTGTGTGTGTATATGTCTCAAAGGGGAACATGATGGGGTATGCAAATTGCAATGTACTCATACTTTTGCAAATGGAAAATAAAGTATCGTTTCATTTTCATTTCAACAGGGAGCCAAGCGTTTTGCAAATGCCCTAAACCGCTGGACTTAAAGAGCCCCCTTATCATTTCCCTGGTGGCGCTGCCACCCTCGAGAGAAAATAAACACTCTGCCTCTGTGGCAATTCCCTAGATGAAAGGCGAACATGTGAGGGACAGATGATGGGGTCGTGGGCGACCCCATCGGCAGACAGAGCGAGTGTGGCAGAGGGGAGATGAAAGTCTTCGGTCCATGTTTTTCTTCTTATTTTTAATGCCTGTCTGCCGAGAGAGATTACTCTCAGACGGAAGTCACAACACAAAACAGATACGATTACCCTAACCGGGGGTTGGGGGGGAAGGCGAGGGCGTCCGCGGCCGGCACAATGACGCAGACGTGTTATCTCCTTCCAAGCTGCACGGGTGCCTCCTGAGCGCGTCCGCAAATATTTCGTGGCACGTGCTCAAAGTGCGGCTCGCAGCGAACGCGAGGCACGACTCCTCCGGGCCCCGCTCTGTGCCTTAGACCACATCAAGCGCTGGCGACACCCGGCGCCGAGTGGAGGGTCTCCTCGGCATCGCTGTGTTTACATCCCGGCCCATTAATCTCGCCGAGGTAAATAAATAAAGCGTGAGTAAAAAATGAAGGAGGACGCCGTCCAGCGAGCCGACGACTAAATGAAATGGAGCGGGAAGGCTTGTCAAGATGGTGGCCGTCCAGCACTCCAGAGATCTCATGCAGGCCTTCAATAGCACTAGTTCGCCGATTAAATTTAACTTGCCGTAAATCCAATGCACTGTTTAACTTTTGCCATGACACACTCATCTCACTGGTGCGCAGTGCATAGAAATATGAATCATAGATTTAGCTTATTTAAAATGCTGTTCTATTATGATGCCACATGACATGAATCTCACTCAGTACAGTACATTTACAGGCAAACTAAGGAAATTGAATTATTGTGTTAGTCTGACTAAAACCGGGCTTTTAAAGTGCATGTAAACATGTTAGTCTGACTGTAATTGTACTAAAGAGAATTTCTCTTGGCTGGACTCATACACTCAGATAATGCGACTGGGAGTCGATTTACTCCCGCATGTAAACACTCACTCGCACCCAAACTGGCCTAGGTGACCTGCACATGCTCCACAGCTCCCCCCTGGGCTTTGACCCAGAAGTAACAGAAGAGGCCAGTACACAGCAGAGGACATACAGCACGTATGTGCAGCACTATAAAACTGTTCATTGCACTGCTCAACTAAAGGGCACTTTTCCACTGCATCAGGTACCATGGATTTGGCACTTCAAGAAAGTGCCAAAAGTATGGTGCTTCAATGAGCTGGTTTTCCACTGGCATAAAAACTGGTACCAGTGCCAAATGACATCAGACCATGTCCCCCGCACGACCCCAGTTGGGATTAAGCAGTTTCAGAAAATAGATGGATGGGCAACACTCAATATTAATACCATTTTATGCTTTTCAATACTTACATTGCTAATCAGCTAGATTAAGATCAGGTCTTTTCATTCCTTTCATTTTGGTTTGAATATTATAGTGCAAGGAGCTTAGGTTTTGCTAAAATAGTTTTACTCTGTCACAGGAAAAAAAAACTAGCAAGTTTTGCGTTTATAATGCCATTCATTTTCAAGATTATCTAGTTCATGTTTAAAAATCATTTTAAAGTTTACCTCCGCTGCTTTCGTATGAGTGCTTTGTGGGTTTTTTGAGACGATAATAATCATTTTCATCCTTGCTGTTTAAATCACCCCTTGACAGATTCATGAGAAATACTTGTTGAACTCCTTTTCTGTTTCATAGACACCCCAATATTTATTACAACAAAATCACATTGAAATATTGGAACAATCCCCAATACCGTGCTGTCATGGTATATTATACAAAATACTTTATTTCTTGCTATTCTATCCTGATCTTCTTGTATCTGTTCTTCCGACCAAAACGCAGTTAAAGCTTATGTCACTTCATTTGTCCACACAGCCATTATTAATAATATTTTTTTTTTTTTATGTGACATAATTGGTTGACTGGAAAAAGTCGAAAGGAGCCATTCAGACACCTATTGTATTGGAGTTAGACATACTTCAGTCAATAAACCAATTCCCCTCCTGTTCATGTACACTGGGACAAGGCCAGTAGTCTGATTAAATGGCGTAGTCAAGCTATAACCGTAGCTTAATTTAACTGTGCATGTCGTGGATATACTGGAGTAATTCACTGAAGAAAACTCCAGCACCATCTCTGACCTCCTCTAGCAGATCACTATGGTCCCTAACAATAGTATGCCATCAAACGTAGAATGACACATTGAATTCATGTACCTCAGTAACATGAAAAATCAGCTAAGTCATTTTTTTATTACATAAGCGAAATTTTCCAGGGCTGATGCTAGCTGGGCAAATGTTCGAATAGCATTGTTTTCCTAAACTTATTGTGGCTGAACTTGGTAATTTTCCCAGAAACCAGTTTCCATTTCTTCCCTTCCTTCCATGTGGAGTTAAAAAGCTCATATAAAGTGTTTGAAAACAAAGTTGGTCACACATGCATTTGCAGTGAGATATCAAAGGCATCATGGCCAAAGCACTTACTGTGAGTTCCAAAGCCAGAACGTCATCGAAAAAAATCGATGACGAATCACAGTGGGCTACTCTGAATCATGCTGCGATGCAGAAACATGATTAATGTTGAGCAGTTAGGCTGCTCACAGCTGAGTTATTGTATCTATTAAATTATCTGCACTAAAGACTGGGAAACAGGTGCCTGGAAAAAATATGTTGCGTTTATGTGCCTGCATTTTACACGATGACTGAAAGTCTGCGTGGAATGGGGAACGAGAACCCGAAACATATGAAAAGCTTGATAAAACCTTGCACTGTACTAGCGTTTGCCCCACATTGCACCAGAATTTGCCCAGCACTTTGGAGGAGTCCCAAGTCGCAGGCGCTTCCGAAGTGTAAAATGTGTCTTGCTGATTAATAGTAACAATGTGCTCAGGGATTTCATTGACGGAGACCCAGAATCCCCTTCCAGAAATTAATTCTTGTCCTCCACGGACTTCCACATGCTGCAATCTGAAAACAAATCTGATCGAAATAACATTTTTAACCCACCCCACCCCCTATATGTTTGTGCTACCATCTCGATACTAACTGTAAGATACCGGAATGTTCCCTGGTGATTTTGCCTTCTCCACCCGTGCCTATAACTCATCAGTGATTGGCTGTGTTGCTTTTCATCTAGCCTCAGTGCCTAATCAGCGGTGCTTGCTGTTTTTTTTTCTTTTGGGTGGTTGAGTCTTGGTTGCAGAGTCCTAGCCCTGTAAGGAGGTCCAGCCTCCACACCCCATCCTGGTCTTGGCTGCCCCGGGATGGATGACATCACACTCGGGGAGGCTGGAGAAGCCTGGGAAATGACAGAGCAGCAGCTGCCGCTCCAGCGTGGGTTCTTCTTGGGCTATTTTTACATCCCCAATCCGCAGCACCACCGAAGCTGGCTTTCAGTCCAGCGTGGTCTGAAGCTTCTGTCAGGCTCCTGCTCCCATACGCTTCGTCTTCATTCCTGCGGCCGCCTCTCCTTTGGGAATGACAGAAAATGGGCTGACACTGAAATACATTTACAGGTATTTTTTTATCCTCAAAGTTTTTGATAACGAAATCAGGTTTGTCGCTTTTTCTGCATGCACGCACATTTCTCTTCCATTCTTCCGCTCACATTTTCAGACCAAGCCTGTAGAGTTTTTTTTTTCCCTTCTTTTCTGGTCTCAGCCTACTCCCTGGTGTAAATAAGCACATATAACAAAAATGCTACAATAGTAACATGTTGGGGAGGGTGGTTACGGGCCAAACAATAAAGAAAGAACCAGAAAAAAAGTATGAAACTGGATTCTTTTACGGTCCATCTGAACTCGATTTTGAAAAGTCATACATAGGTTTTTATGAGAACTTCGGTTTGGCTTGAAAAAGAAATGACCTTCTCCTATACAAAAGAATACATTCAGCAACTGAACTTCCTGCAAGGAGACATTGTGTTTCCTGTCCTATCAGTACTGTTAATTGTTGCATTGAATATTTTCTGTCCGATTTCATTTCGATAGAAATGCAACATATTTTTCTTTTTGTCCTTAACCAGGACATCAGCCTTTCACATTAACTGATCTATTACTTCATGAACACTGAAGATATAATATTAATTACGTCCCTTTCTGCTGACTATACAACTTATTTACACAATGCTCATACACATAACAATTTATATAGCATGTCTATCACAAGGAATCTGCATGTATAAGAGGTTTACTAAAAATACTGATTCAGGGCATCAAGGCAACAAATCTTTGCATAATCAGCAATGGATCAGCAGTAGAAACACTTCCAATCATCCACGCAGGCTCTAATAATGATAATAGGATAACTGGTAATGAGTATCTGTCTGGCTTTCACAGAACCCAGCAATATGCTGCGATTACAAATCCCATGATTTCTGAGTCATCAATTTCTACTGTTTTATTTAAGCTTTTTGTGGCAAAACACTTAAAAGGGTTAGTCGGCAATGCTGAAAGTAATCTTCTTAATTGTGAGTATCTGTCTGGATACAAAATGAATCAAAAACAAACATTAAGCTCTGCAGAGAAAGGCATGCATGTGTACTTATTCAAGAATGCAGGTGGAAGTTATCATAAATTACTATGATTACTATGTTTTACAGCATGTTAGTGGAGGTCTTCCAAGAATGCACTCTGACTATCGGTATGTCTGCTGTATTGTTTTTTTGTTGTTTGCTTATTGATTTATTGGAGCAGGACCCCAAGGCATTCAGCTCCACCCAGACACTTCCATTGTTGGGACTGAAGCTACTTAATGATTGGAAATGGTCTGGTCCGACACTCTTAAGATCGGGGTGATATGCTCCTCGGCTGAACCTCATTCAGGGGCTCGTCAAAACGAGAAGAGTGGGGGTTCCACCCGGGGTGGGGGAGCACAGTGGACCTCAGGCCCTGCCATTTGTCAACTTGGAAAGGCTGGTTTCCCCAGACTAACACTTGGGTGCAGGTTGGCCTAAGCCATTGTTGCTTGTTTCTTGGGGCTTTCTCTCGGTGCTCTGTGGCCCCTGACCTCTCCCCCTTTGTCGCTATGAACAATGTTTATAGTCCCGATTCCTCTGAACTGCTTTTTTTCTTTAGTGCATACTTTCCAACCAAAAGATGATAAAAGAAGGGACGGACAATCAACTTCCCCGGTCCGACCTCCAGGGGTTTGCGCCTCTCTATAAGCCCCATTACAAAGATTGTGTTTTTCAGAGGTGCTGTTTTGTTTTCTGTGGAGACAATCTAGTGGTGGGAGATAGATGTTTAATGAGGTGAGTGTCACATAACTGACGCGGGGAGGCGTAAAAGATAATGAAACAGAATCAATTCAAATATAAACAAGATTTGTGCGCAAATTATGAAAGCAAATATTTGAAGACTGTAAGATCCTTGACAGCATCGGCGTGGATATGTTCTTTGTCTCCAAGAGGATGTTTAACAAATAACTCGCTCTTCATACATCCGTGTGTCACCGCTGCTGTGCGTTTTCATTCCTTCCCGTTTCCTGGTCATCGGCCCCACAAACCTGACTATTTGGAAGTCACCTTATTTTTCCAGGATTAAGCTTTATGTTGTTACGGGCGAAGCGGACGAGTCACGTCGGACAGTGTTGACTCTTGGGGACGTCCGATGAACAAGCGCTCGTATTGACTTATTAATTAAAGGTTGGTTGTACTCCTGGTTAATGGTGTTTCCCTGTACATGCCCCTAACAGCATTTATATACACTGACATTGCTATGCAGGGCTGCTGGGACCTGACTGTCTGTAGAGGAGAATGAATGGGACTCATCCAGAGGGCAGCACTTATAGGGGGTTGACCCCACGGGCTCCCTGCTCAGGACGGGTGCACAATGGCCGTTCTCACAGGCCTGAGCGCGCTCCTCGCATTCTGCCCACATTCCTGCTGCCTACGCTACGCAGGCAAACAATGCAGGGCCTTCTTCACAGGGTCTGGGCCACACAGCTTGAGTACAGCCCTTGGTTGGCAACGGCCAGTGCTCTCAGCCAGGAGGAATTCAAAAAATCAAACAACGCAAGAGCAAGAGATGGACCGGGAAAGGGGTCAGCCCAATTAAGAAGCCGATTGGCCGGATTGTCTAAATTGCATAACGATAATGACTATGAATAGCCCGGCACTGCCGTCGACACCTTCCACCCCGCCACGGCTGCCGTCGGCCAGGTCATTCATCCTGAAACGTGAACTGACTCAGCAGGCCTCGTTTTCCATTGATCGTTAAGATGAAAGGGTCCTCGTCCAGAGGAAAAGGAAATGCAAAAGGTGAAATGGAGCGACGGAGGACTGGGTGTGCAAACGCCAGGGTTAGGGGATGCACGACTCAGCTTGACATCATAAACCGTGAGGACCTGTGAAAATGACAATTGCAGGAAGGTGAAAGATTTCATCCCACAGCTTCCTTTGACAATGAGGTTTATTCAGATGGCTGAAAGGTCGACTGGGTTAAAACCAGTAAAAACAAGAAAAAGAAAACAGCCCTACGTCCTCTCCAAGACATTTCCACCATAAAATGTATACTCCCTTACAATTTGTTAAATACCTGCTTACAGCCTTGACGAGGTACTTAAAATCACACTAGATGTCTTGCAGACTGAAGTGTTTATATCTCCTTGCAACCAAGGCAAAAAAGCAGGAGGATATATTGTTTCAGAACATTGCTTATTCGACAGCTATAATTCAGGTTGCAATGATAAATCTGAAGGGAAGGACAACTGAGAAGTTTTTTTCTCTCAAAATTCTTAAGATAATGTTGTTTAGGGAAGCATTAACTGGGACATTAAATAGGTCCTGCCTGCATGTGTCTGCAAAAGGAGAGAGGGGGAACTGGTGGAAGATTCAATTCCAGACATTTTGAGAAAGAAATACAACGATTTACCACTCATTACATCAGTATGTCAAAATATTGACTATCAATGAATTCATAGATTCCCTCCATTAATGACAATTTATTTTTAACATAAACTAAACTCAGGTGATGGACTTACAATTGAGACCTTCTAACATTGTGACAAGTTTAACTCAGTCAACACTAATTCGGTCAGATATAAGGCCCTCATTTTGTCTATTGTTGAAGTCCAAAGATATAGCTGTCAAAAGTTAACAATTATGCTCAGAAAGTAGCATTAAGCCAAACATTAAACAAAAACACAAAACGCAATTATGTTCAAAAGTTGAAGTTAAGCACACATTTTTCATGTTTTTTTTTTCAATACGCTTTAACTTGAGAAACTAAGATGAATGCATGTAGTACTGAGTACAAATCTGCTGGTCTAATAGTATTAGATTGAAGGCAATCAGTTAAGTCCAATAAATGTCCCATCATTTAATAAATTAAAGTATTTCAACGTGGGTGTTTAGAGGTGAAACGGGGAACATGATGGCCAAGCACAATGGCAGTTGTAATTTCTAACAAGCAAAATCACATGTCACTGATGCTAAGTAGACAGCTGACCTTGACTGTTAAAACCTGCCAGATGTAACTCAGATCGATATATTTCCTTCACCCCGAATGACAGATGTTACCCCCAAAAAGCCATTTCTTCCCTAAAAATCTGTCCTGACCTTCAGTTATCTCATGCCATGATTCAGTTACCAGGAAGGTGCAATGAAATTAAGGCAATAGGTAACTTAAAGCGAATTCACTCCTGTCCAGATGTCACAGAATAAGGTTTAATTGATATAAGAAAAGATTTTCCATAAAATGAGCAAACAGGGTCTTCTTGATATATGATCTGATAATGATGTATTTTTTAATTGTATAGAAAGCCCATAAAACAATTTGCTACAGAATGAGAAAATGAGAAACATATTATAGTAACACATGCATCAACAAACCCAACCCAAAATTTACACAACAATATTAATTAATGCTAAAGATCTCAATCGTCCAAAAACTATAAAAGACTGCCTTCCAAATATTGGGGAGTCAGAGGTGGTAGTGTCAGCCACCATGTCACCTGTCATCACTGCATATCCTAAACCCAACACTCAAATCATTCATAGCGGTCAACACCCAAGCCACACAATGCAATGCAATGCATGTAATAACAATGCAAACGTGCAAACTCAAACATGTAGGGCTCAGGCTGCAAGTAAACATTTGCAAGAGAACCTACACACTCAATGCACCTACGCAAATTTCCATTGTGCAACAATAGATAAATGTACAGAATTCTTCTGAAGCAATTGAAAAGTTTCTAAATTTTTAGTTAAAACATCAATATCACCGTCTAGTATTGCCATCTCAAGTCGTGTACCACATGATACTGGCATCCCATTAGAAATCTTCAATATCATGCTATAACCGACCTCCAGATCTCACCATTGCCAAATGGATGTCTGATGGTTATGAATTAGAATAAAGCAAATGGACCCATTTAGTTGCGAGCAATTGGCACACTGTGATACACAAACACGAGAGAAACGAGAAACATGGAGTCATTTATCTGTACTATCCAAAGCATCATGTAGTTTTCAAACATTTGTGCAGCTCATGTGTTACTGAGGCGAACTATATTAAGCACCTTGCTGAGAAGTACAGCAAGTTACATATTTGGATCAAGACTCAACAGTAATTATATTATTTCTGTTGACTAAAAGCAAATATTCTAAATTGTCTTTATAAAAAGATAAAAGTTGGGCATCCAGCTTTAAGTGACGCCGGGCATTTCCTGAACCTTATAGCCATCCACTTGCACCAAATAGTGCAGAATTATGTTCTTTGAACAATTTACAAATTATCTGGTTGTTGGGCTATAGAAATGAACTGTTCTTCTCCACATGCGTTCAACTGTATTTGCTATCAAAATGCACAGTATTCATTTAAAAAAATGCAGTAAATTGGATGAAAATGTATCTTAATTTCCATTATCAACATTATATGGTGTACAAAATGATATCCAATTAATGTATGTAGTGTAATCAGAGGCAGAAGCATGAAAGGGAAGTGTCTAATGTGTTTCAAATATTATCCTGCATTATTACTACATTTAAAATCAGATTTCATTATGGGGGATATAGAATGAACACATTAATAAAAGAAGTTGCCATTTTGATTAAAATTGATACACAGTAGAAAATGTGGAAATGACTGCAGACACATCCGAATACAGATCATTTACTGTATATAGGTCAATAATCATCAGTTACAGTATAGTATCTCAGTGGTTAGACACAATATCATTCTGGAATAGCCATGTGGTGCTATAATTGTTATATAAACATATATAGCACTTCTGGTATTATACTTCGAGGTCTTTCTTTTATTTAAAAAAAAAAGAAACCTGCACTTTCCAAAGAGTTTGATTGGTATTCATAGACTTGGTTTATCAAGCTAGTATTGGGAAAATTCATTGTAGAATCATAAAGCACTTATGTAAGTAAGGCCAAATGCTGTAAATGTAAATGTAAATATAAAACTTAAAATGAGTGCATGCATTTATGACTTTTCAGGACTCCGAAATGTGAAATGTGATACATATGAAAAGGATGTTAAATATTAACAAATATTATGAATATACAGTTTTTGTACTCGTTATCAGGGTATATTAGCACTAGGTCAAAGCTGTCTCCAAAATGGTACATAATATTTAGCCATTACATCCTTACAATTTTAACAGGCTGATTACTTATCCTCTTGACCTGCTTGAGGAAAACAATGGACAAGAGTCTAAATTTACAGCCTGTGGCATCTTCACACAAGGGGATGTCAGTTTGACCTTTAGTGCTGCCTCAGTCGAGACTGGCGACCTTTCCCCACTGTCCAGTGACCAGAGCTGACAGGTGAGCAACCGCAAAAGCGAACAAAAGCAGAATGGTCAGCCTGAAGTCTCACCATCCTTACTTCTTGGGAGATTTTCCTTGCCTCTGTTGCCTATGGCTTACTCACTGGGGGCTTTGGGTGGGGATGCTGGAAAGCGCTTTGAGACGATGTAAAGTCGTGATAATGCACTATACAAAATTAAAGTTGGTGTTGTTGTTGTTGCAGTCCTTTGCTTCTCTACCACGGAGGAAATTGTGTTTCTTTTTTTCTCTCCTCAAAACAAGTGTCCATTGTTTTCTATATTTCCATATGGAATCAATACGGGAGCTAAATAAATTTTAACTTTTCATTGCTCACCGCTTTATATTTCTCACGAGAAAAATCTGTTATTTTCAACTTATTAACATATTTTTTGCAAACAAAATGTATTTCGTACAAGTATATGAAATTTGCGGGCCAAATGCACATCATTCAGCATCTGGTTATGTTTCATGACAATTTAGCGCAATAGGGGCTGATCTTTACAACAGCATTGTTTACGGCTTCAGAATGTTTGTGAGCCACTAAAGAGTATCTTTTATTAGAACTTTCCAAGACAGAATTCAGGGCTGGTGCTATGGTAGACATGCTCTGAGACTGAACATGTCTGCTTTTAATTTGATACATCCCAAACAAACTGCACCAGTCAGAGGTTTTCACCCTCTTACATATTTTGTAGTAGCTACCTCAGCAATTTTAATTGATTTTCTATGAAACACCATACAAAAAGCAAGGGAATTATAAAAAAAAATAAATCAAGAAAACTTAGTGTTTGGAAGCTACCATTTGTCCATGACACTTTTCAGTAGGATACTTTATAGTAACATGACACTTTTCAGGAACTGAAATTCTGATCAGTGTTCCAATATTTCATCCTAGATTCAGCAAAAAGGGTGACAATTTAAAAGGCAGAAGCAACATATTCTGGGTGACTCCTGTGCTCATTCCGAGTTCCTGTCCTTTTTGGCCATTCATCAGCCTCCCCATCCTGGGAGAATGTCAATGAGACTGAACTGAAGTTCAGATTCTCCTGGTCCTTTTAAGAGTAAACTTGTTTCATGCAATCAGAACCACCCATGCTGGACCCAGTAGAACTCCAAATATAGCCTTATGCCGGCTGATTTCACAATGTCCCGAAATAGTTACATAAAGAGGGTCTTTCCTGTAACTGAGAGCTCAGCTGCATTTATGTAGCACAGTGATGATGGACACCGGCCTATGACCTGAGTTTGAGGAATGCATATACTGTAAGCCTGTATTGTACCAATAAAATATTCAACCCAATAAATACATACAGTTCTAGGCCATTAGTAAATGAAAGATGCCTAAAAATAAACAAATAAGTGAAGGAATGAATAAATAACAATACACAAATAATAAACATAAATATATAAAACAGACAACAGACAGAATTGTCAGATAGATAGATAGATAGATAGATAGATAGATAGATAGATAGATAGAAAGATGCTTATTTTAACTTATTGCAACATTTTTATATATAATATATTCCACTGTGGAAGACGACTGAATTTGCCTTTGCATGCATCACTATATAAAATGCTGAATATGTACAATAAATAGCCATATCAGCAGTATCAGCAGTAATAATAATAAATCCTTAGTGCATATTTTGCTTTCGCTGTGTCTCAGCCATTGGAACATATGGACACTGCAGAGGAAATATTTCCTCCCCAAGCAGTCATTAAGCAGTTAGGTCCCTCCGATACTTTATTTATCTACAGGAAGCCTTCTCTGAACTTTCTATCTGCGTTCTGCTAAAAGGAGAAGGAAACTTTCGCTGTTAGACACGCATGATTCATGTGGAGGTTTTAGATATCATGAAAAGCATGCTGGGAGAGGACAAAAACAAAAGGCAACAAACAAAAAGAAATAAACTAGAAAGCAGAAGACCTTTAAAATGGTTCTGTTATAACAAGGAAATAATGAAACTATAAAATGAAGAGTAATAGCCTCCTTTGAATGTAGACCATGTTGTCAGTGGCCGCAACAACAACTCGAGATAATAGGCCCTTTGCTAGAGAAGACCCTGCATTAATATCTGGAAGAGATGGGCCTCATATGTCTTTATTGTTTCTCATTCTTGTTGCTATGTTTATTACATAAAATTAAATCATAATAACAGCCCATTTACCTTTCTAGAATGACTACAATCAAACATTAACTCCATTTAGCTTATTTTTATTTATTGTAAATTTGACTTCTGAGTATTCCAGAAAGCATCCGATAGAGTAGGGAACTATCGCTGCAAACGACGAAGGAAGAGTGATTGAAGGGGACCTAAGGCTGGATACTCTTTTCCACCATGTTTTTGTTGGTGGGTGGTTGATTACTTCAGACAAGAAAGGATAGCATTTCTGAAGCAGAGGTTGGGACTGACAGACAAAACACACCAAGTTTTATGTGCATTTCCTTTCAAGCTTCCGCCAGGTTACGGTGGTGGTCATAAAATCTGACAAGGTCTTTAGGGGCATTCTCCAATTTGGACAATGTAAGCCGAATGCTCAACTCAATTTTCTCACAATGTTTTTAAAGTTGAAATGCTATCAGCAGAACAAATGGCCCTTTCACTGAGCTCAAGGAAATGTGAATTCCTTTTAAGGACCCAAAGATTAAATTATGTTCGACTGTGTGTGAGAGAGAGAAAGGGAAAGGCTGCAGACAAAGTCTGTTTTAGAAGTCAGAGGGCCTCCTTTAAACCGGAGCAAAGTTCAATTAATTTGTCAGAAAGCTGCAAACAGATGATTTCAATCAGCAAGAAAAATGACTTCATCGAACAGAAAGAGAAGGGCTAAGCAGAAGCTTTTTAGTTCTGTTTCTTAGAAAAGCAAAACCAGAATGTCCGCAGTCGACACTGTGTGTGGAAACCTCCTGGGTAAATTAGAAGAAGTAGGAAAAAAGCCTTCAAAGCTGCAGAGGAAGGCATGCTAGGAAGTGATAGCCGTGACATCACTGTACATCCTGTTTGCCCAACCCAGACAGCGTCGTCCTGGTTTTTCATGAATGGCTGTGAGTGGAGTCCTCCTATTGGCTAGTCATGGCTAGTCATGGACCAATCAGAGGGATAGAAGATACCCAGCAACTGTCTCACTCCCCGCTTATAATAGTTAACTAACCCTTTCCAAATGTACTGGCTTCTCTTTTTTGTGCATTAAAGCAAGTAGATATCGCAATATGCTTCGCTGGGTCTGACAGAAGCATTTTACCAAACCGTTAGACTGTTGTATTCCACTACACGTCGGTTGTTTGGTCCCCATGACAGGAAAAGCAGTTAATCGCTATAAATTCCTTTCTTTGCATGTGGCCAGTACTCAGGTTTCATTCAGTAAAACGGCACAGTTCTGGTGTCATGGAGCCCAGCAGCTGGTAACCTGTGGGAGGAAGAGAGGGTCTAAGACTCTGTGTTGTTCCAGGGAGCTGTGAAACTGTCAGCTTAAATCAGCGATACCTCCATTATGGTTTTTTTTAACCTATGTCCCCATTCTCGCAATATGAAGCAACATGTAACAAATTATGAAACAGGATGTCCTTCCATCCAGTAACGCTTATACTATTCTGCATTGTTTCACTTGTTAGCAGTGAATGTATACTTAAGCAATGCAAAATCATGCACCTATGTTTTGTGTGTAGATTGGAACACAATGGTGGGGTTTTATGTTTATGCTCATTTCCTTGCAATGTCACGTTTTCAAAAGAGTGAAAAGTGAGAGTCACAGGCAAAGGATAAAAGAGCATCACATCACTTAAATGTCACCAGGAAGGTAAAAAAAGGACACGTTTGTGATCAGTGGAAGCCAGCAAAAACAGGACGGCTGTTTGACTACACAAAGTCCTGCAAGATCTGCAAGTCAGAAGAGAAACGCAGTCTATGGCGAGTTTATTTCACACAGCTAATGGAAACCATAAGACAGAACAACCGCCTTTTCAGAAAGGGAGACACGCCTGCAGATTGTGGGGGTGCGGAGGGATGTAATCCTGCGGACACCATAAACCTGTGTTTTGTTAGCAATCAGCACTGGGTTTTATGTGGTTGAAGGCAGCTTCTGGGTTCACTACTCATTCCATTACTTTATTTATTTACTAAGCAGATGTCTGTATCCAGAGAAACTAGGGCAGCTTGCAATTATACCCTGATACATTCATACAGCTTGACGATAACTGAGTCATTTCAGGTTGAGTAAACTGTCAAAAGGTACAGTAATCGTCAGGGCGTAGCTAGAAATTCTGGACCCCCTGAATCTGCCAAGGGTATCCATGTCCCTACTGTGTCTCTGGTCATTGTTACTTCCTGGGAATTTGAAGCGGCAACTTTTGGGTGACAAATACAGTTATTACCATATATATCACCCAGACAGAGTTAGGAAGTTCCTTTTAAAGCAGATCTAATTGCATTCTGTCATGAGTTATCTCGAAAGCCTGCTTAAAATAAAAGCACTCTCACACAAAGAGCCCAACCTGGTGTTCCAGATAACACCTTGAACATAAATAGAGGCATTCAGAGTCGGCGTGAGACCCTGCGTGACACCTTTCTCAAAACTCTGCTTATGCTTCGGTGAGAGCTGGGGCCACATTGGCAGGTGCCACACTCAAGTAGCACAATTCACAAGCTGTTGAGAGGAAGAGCCATATGGAGAGGGACTCAGAAGGTCTTACCTTTATTCCTTTTGAAAATAAACATTACAAAGCAAGGTCAACAATGGCCCATTATTAAATAATAAGAGTAGTTTCCTCCCTCTCGTTTGTCGTCGTACCAGTTTTTTAGAGTTTCTTCTGAAAAAAAAAATCTCTCTCATTATTACATTCATATTCGATGGGTCATTCAACTGAGAAATTTGTTCTTCGAGCAGTAAGCAGTGTTCCTTTAGTTTAGTTAGTTTCAGCCAAGCTTTGCAACGTATTTCACGGTAAAGTTTGAATTTAATAACTCGAATGAAAGGATCTGGGGTTCAGTCCATGGTGTGGGGGGTGGTTAGTGTTGCATTTTCCACTGTTGCATGCTGTTATGCTGTTCCCGCCAGTCCCAGTAACAGGCCCGCCTCTTTTAATGAAAGTAGAGTAACTGGTCTTAGCTTATCAAGAGGCTTGGCGTAGGACGATGAGCCAGACGACCTTCTGGGCTGCCTTAGATAAGAAGCTATGACAGTTCCTTCTTCTTGTAGCCATGATAATTTTAAATGTGCTATTTTATCATCTGACTTTTCTTTTTTATGTATGAAGTTAGTATTGTTTTTTCGTACTGCAACTGCAGTCCCACAAACATCAATTAAATAAGCAAAAATAAACCCGGACAAGGGTTCTGTAATATCTACTAATGCAACTCAACACATATCCACAAGAGATGGAACCAAGAGTGATGTTTTGCTTAAAACATCAAAAGGCTTGAACTTAAGTATCCTGATTAGAACTGATAATATTATTAGCATTTTACAGCCCAGAGGCAGATTTTCCAGCTCTGTTTTCTATCTTGCTAAACTTCTACCAGTGCTTTGTCGCTTCTTGGTCCGCTGGTGTGATCTCCGATATCACCGCCCACCCATGCAAAAAAAATGATTGGGTTTGATTTCTCTCTTCATACTCAAAGTGCTGAAATGAACATTGACAAAAACTTTAAAAGTAATTACTTCTTGGTATAAATATAAAAGGCTAAAATTCACCGCATATCATAAAACAGCTCCGAAGGTTACGGATTAAAATCTGAGAACTCGCAGAGAGATCTTACTGATCCCCAATCACTCCAAGTATTGTCTGGCCCTGCTTAGCCAAAAAAATGTGTCGCGTTGGATAAAAGGGTCTGCTAAATTAAAATAAATTAACGAATTAAAATCTTATTATATGTCCACATGTCTTTCCATAGTGAACTTCCTTTAGTGAATGATTTGGGCAGAAGTTCCAGAAAAAACCTGATATTCTGCATTGCTGGATTTTTTGTTAATTTTTGTTACTGACAGATCAAAGTTAGCAGTGAACAATTTAACCACTGAGCCCAACCTGTAACAATGACATGAGCGCTTGGAACCCAAGTGAAACCTTAATAAACTCTCATTAACATTTTTGTGTTGTAGTCGCTGTACTTGTATTATCTGGGGCACCTGTATGTAATTTCCTGCTAACCCTACCTAGTTTGAAACACTCTTTCTTTTGTAAGGTCGAATTCATACCTCATTTATACATACCTACATAATTTATACAAGTTACCAGCTCTGGATTTAGTTTTAGTCTTTCTTTGGTTCATACAGTCCTATTCCACATTTACATATGGTTTAAATGACAATTTTATTCATTTAAATTAAGATCTTTTTCAGGAGTTAATTGCATCTGGCAATAACTAGTTTTAGTTGTTTTCAGATCTCTCAGGTACACACTGAATGGGCAACTTTTGATCGGCTTTAAGACATATTTCTAAATGAGAATGTAACATTTTTGGCATTCAGTAAGGATATTCTGTATTACTAATATCATTAAATCAGCATATTATGTATGTTGAGATCCAAATCAGAATCATTTTATTTGCCCTGTACAAAAAGTATAGGAAATTTGTTTTGCTGCAAGTGGTCGCATGGGAATATAGAAAATAGTAAATAGTATGTAAACAGTGACACAGAGAAACAGAAATGTGGACGTATAAATAATGGTGAGACAGCAAGACACAGGGTACAAATAATTTAGAATATGTGCCAATAAGCATTTAGAATACATATCAGTATAAAACATAGTGGGTGACTAAGTGTTGTCACATCTCTTGATAATGAAATCAATACTGGAGTTAACATTGACATTAATGCTATTCTCTGGGAAGAGATTCCACAATCTTCCTGGTTGTCTACCTACCTAAACTTATCTTGGTTAGTCAGCAGGGTTCCCCTATTCTCTCAACCCAAAGAAAACAAACAGTAATCCTCCAAAAAGTCCCCCCTTTCACAGACCCCCCACCCCTTCACACCTCCCCCTGACACACACGTGCGCACACACACACACACACACACATGTGCCCTCTTCCCAAGAGTCCCAGCAAAGCTGTTTGCATGATGCCTGTGCCTCATTAGTGATGGACTCCTGCTTTGGACCAAGAGGTGAAATAGAGGATGGCGGAAAGGAGGAAATGGGACGCAACATGAATAGTGACCACCGAGTGGGTGGAATATCAAAACCTGTGAAGGTTTGAGGAGGACAAACGTATATTTATTTTGTTTAAGTTCTGTTTGTGCTCGTTTTATGGAGCAGAACATGTAAACAGTATTTAAAGAGCTGCTCAATGGAATAATTGAAGAAAAGTAATTGTATGTTGAATGTTGAAAAAATTCTTCTTCTTCTTCATTATTATTATTATTAATAATAATAAGAAGAATAATAAATAATAATATTCCTTGCTGTGCTTCAACACTACCACTGTCTGAAAAGTTTGAAACTCATAAATCCAAACTGATAGGATATAAGGTATCTTCCTGTCAGAAAGCATGACTACAGTTTTAAATATGCTAACTGAATTGCCTGCAGCAGAGGACTGTCTGGTGGTCACAGTGGTTACAAACTGTGAATAATCTATGTATCATGATTCAAATAGAGATGTAAATTTCTTCCTTGTTTTTTCAATGAAAGTCATGACATCATTTGGTATATGATTCCTTCAGTTATTCAAATGTTAGATACTGAGTAACCCTATCTAGGAACAGAAATCTCACAAAAGGGAGAGAGGACCCTTGTTCTACACTGTTGCAGGCATCTAAACACATAAGCACATACGGTGCTGTTTAATGGCCCTGTCAGTACATTTATAGTCCTTCATATATAATATACTGCTTACCAAGACTGAAATCGATGGACACAGATAAGATGCCAGGCACACCTGTGTCCTGTTACTCCTTCTGTTGTGCATGACTACATTGTGCTCTAGTTGAATGATCGATGCTCCAGTCCTGCTTACACTCATACCTGGGCATTGACTGGAAGCTCAGCCAAGCTGCACTTACGGCTAGTCGACTGCGTGACAGCACATCATTGTTGTAATATATTATTAGCTTTACTTGTACGTCACTTTAGAGAAATGCAACAACTACTTAAAATTAATGTAAAGTGAGTGGCTAAAATCACCAATCAAAATAATCATTGATCTTGTTATTATTATTGTTGTTGTTGTTCAGGCTACAGAGCTTGAACCCCCTTGGTAAAGTCAAGCCTTTACCTTCATGTTACCTGCTACTTTATACCCTCTGAAGGGAAAGTAGGGAGTAGCCCTGCTTGTTCAGAAACTCGAAGGGTCCGAAGTACCTAAGCAATTAAAGATGTTTACTCGAGTAGTTTCCTTTCAGCTTTGTTACGGTACCTTTAATTACAAAGGGGGACACACGTTTCCCTGGTCTTTTTATGAGACACAATACAATTAACATTTCCCCTCTAGGGTACTTCAAATTAAACAAAGGAATCAGCCCAAGGCAAACAGAGACCGAAATCCATTCTATATAATTTGGAGCACATTTAGACAGGTAAGTCCTATTCTATGTCAGAACGGTGGGCCTCAATGTCAAATTATTTTACAAAGCATATTTGAAATCATGTCCATGAAACTTTAATATTGCTCTCACTAAACAGCCCTCGCAGCTGTCTTACATGTAAATTTAAATAAATGTTATTTATGGTGTTATTAATAGGTTTAGTACTAGCAAATATACTGATTCAGTAATCATTGTGTTTTTTTCCCATTGTCAGTTCTAATATGACCTGGTTTTTTGCACCTGAATTCCTACGCAGGTTCTGTATTATTCTCCAGATAAATTCAAATAAAGCAGTATTTCATTAAGAGACAATTTTAAAGGCATCTCGTCAATTGCGGGCGCATTAATCCTGGAAAGGAAAGTTGTTTGGGAAGAGATTCAAAGACACATAGACTGTGGCACAAACCTGCCCAGTTTTCATTTTGGCAAAACATTTCAGCACCTGTTGTCATGCACTGTTCCAAAATACTTCTGGAGTGGGTGCGCACTGCGGAAGAATGCAGACTGCTGACAGACACTAATGCTATTGATTTTGGTTGCTAATGTAGCCGTTCCTCATCAGCATCCCCCTTGTTAACCCTTCCCTGTCGCCCCCCCCCCCCCCGCCCCTCACCGTGAACATATTTCCCTTCCTGTCTATGCCAAGGCTTCGCCGGCTAAACCACCGCACGTGGAAGTAAGTCCTCTTTCGTTAGTTGACGCGCAGCACTTCTCAGCATCCTTAGCATTTAGCGCGTTGAGCTGGAGCTGGCTTGCTTGGACCCAGGCCTACCACGGCTCTCTTTACTGGAACGCCACAGCCCAAGAAACAAAAGAATACTAATACTAACGTCATAAAATGTTAATTGTTTTGTGTGAATTCATTATTAGGGCCAGTTAACTTTTGAACAAGTGAAGGAAATATCATATATATTATTGCAAGCACTTCAGACATGTGGACTACCAAAATCTTGCAACCATGCTGTCAAGAATCCCAGTGTTCTGTCTAGGACATAATTGGCTTCCCCAGTCACTCACCACCCCCCGCCCCACCCCAAACCGCCCCTTACTGTCCATCCCAGGATTATAGCAACACCTCCCAGTGCTGAATATGGCTCAGTCCCGTACAGAATCTTTGTAAGGGGTCAATGACAGGCAATACCAGCTTGTTTTGCCAGAGGTCTAATCATGTTATACACCGGCCAGTGCT
>JABFDZ020000022.1:19958313-19970126 GCA_019775955.2 Pollimyrus isidori | reverse complement strand
AGACCTTCATAAGCATAAAACGCTCGCCTTGCTGCCAATTCTGTAATTGTTTACCATGGTTAATTTTAAGAACATGTGTGACTGGGCTGTGGGGCTTAAAGACCCCCCCCCCCCCACCCCTTTTAGCCAGAGGGCAACTGGCTCTAATGAAACTCACTTAAATCCCACCCCCATAGCACTGTAACTAAAATCTATATATTGCTAATTCCTATTCATTCAATTTCATTGCACATTTGCACAACTTAATCTTTTTAACTGCATTTTTAATTCTATGTATGCTGTATGTTTCTGTCATGTTTAATGTCCATATCTGAATAAACATCTAATTTATATCTCATTTATTACTCTTTCTTGCACTACGATTATCAAGACTAAAATTTCAGCTCAGTGTATGACCTTATGTATGATATAGGCAAAGATGGTAGTAGGGATTGACTTTGACTTAAGAAACATGCCAGTTCCACAGATCCAAATAACTGTCTGGATGTGCACCAAAGTTCTTGAGTGATGTGCTCTTCTAACTGCCATCAGTGTTAATAGGTTTGAAAGCTGGAGTAACTTAAGGATCTATTCAATTGTTAGCAAAATCTTCCAGTAACTATGAGATTTCACTTCACATAGTACATTTTTTAAGCAAGTAGTTACATATTCTTTACAAGCCGTGTTTGGTGTTTAGCTGTATGATTAAAAAACATGTAAATAAGTATTTTTTTATGAAAAATGTGCAAGAAATGCATTTAAATGTCAACTGCTGTGTTCATTATGAAAGTTTCTTTTGGATTAGTTAGCTGGAAGTTGCCCTTTTAAATAAACATTGTAGTTCATTCTGTTGACATACTTCACACGCCTTTCTGCTGAAGGGCACAACAGCATTTCTCATAAGCTTATATTTTTGTGACGTATTACCTGTTCCTCTTGTCTCCTTCATGTTTTGACCACCACATTTATTGGCGCGCTCTTCCCATGATGCTACATGCTGACACAAGCCCGGCTCAAGACCATTTCCTGTGGGCTGAAACTGACCCCCCTACCACACACACACACACACACACTCCCCCACAAGGAACTTCCTTATGGTGTGTGTGATCCTGCCAAGTACTACACCGTCACTTCCACCTTGCACAGATGCTGCGATATGGCTGTTTACGTTCAGCACACGCACAGGAAGACCTTGAATGCAAACGGCGTGCTGACACTAACAATAGACAGCAGTGGATAATGAGACACACAACTGTCGCTATTTCACATCAGCTACCAGTGAAAGGCGTCATCAAAGCTACCAGTGAAAGGCGTCATCAAAGCTACCAGTGAAAGGCTTCATCAATGCAAAATATCTATAGTGGTCCTGTTTAGCCTGGTGCGTGCAGCTATTTCCTGCACGGGTGCAGCCGCATGGGTTTCCCTTTGGGATTATACCTCCGTTTTGTCTGCCCCATTCCTGCATGCTAGCTAAACCTACCTGTGAACCACAAACCCACTACCTGGGCATAGATACATATTTGCTTATAGTTTACTTTAAATACAAAGACATCTGTAGTCAGATTTGCCTTGTCAATCTTCAAAAAGTATTAAAGAAGTGAGAAGAGATGGCTTAAAAGAATGAATATCTTTACTGAGAGCTTTCGAATGTGAACAAATACAGACATGCAGACTACATGCGGTTGGATTTATCAACAGCTATATCCCTATGCTCCTGAATGCATAGGAATTCACAGAGAAGCAGACAAACAACATTCAGTCATTCAGATATTACTGTTAGGAGTACCTAAACCTGATACACACAGAAAAAAACCACAATGACCGAGTAAAAGTCCACCTCTCTAATTTTTGATGTTTATAACCACTATTGTCTCACATTGTTGTCATTTAAAACTTTCTAAACTTCTCACATATATATATATATATGTATTAGAAAACAACTTGAACAAAAAAATGACTTAAGGTACTGTGCAAGAGTCTTAGTCTTTATCTGGGTAGCTAAAAATACAATTTATTATTAGAAACTATAACTACTTTAGTGAAAGCCAAAAAAAAATAACAGGAATTTCTTCTGTTCTCCAAAAAGTTACTCATATCTTGTGGGATGACTAGATGAACACAGCTTCAGTTCCCAAACCTCTCCTCAGGGGCACCTCAGATATTCCAGGTAGACGGCAAATGTCAGCACCAGCTCAATCAATCAATTTAAATAATTTTAAAAAGTCAGTGAGGTATTGATTGGCCATATGAGGTCTGCTAGTGGTCAAGTCAAAAAATACATGGATGCATTTGTGTCTTAGCTGCAAATACTGGGGTGATTTTAGAATAGTTACACACGTGACAGACATAACATCATAACTTTACATCATCATTAAGATCATTTAAACATCATTTCCTTTGAGATCCTGAGCCTTTTGGACAGTACTGTACATGAAAATTAGATTAAATATATTTGCATACAGGTTTTTATTGCGAATTCAAAAGGGGTCGAGGCCTGTAAGACATGGAAACATCTGGAAAACACTGCAGATGTTTTTCTATAGATGGGAGGTGATGTGGGCGCAGGCAGCTGCTGAGACCCGGCTTGCTGACGCTCTTGGTGTCACCCCGCAAACCGAGGACAGAGGGCTCCTCCTTGTTCCACAGCTGGCCACATCTGCTTGAGGAATCCACTCAGCTTCCCCTGTCTTTTCAGCTGTCGCTCTTCCAGCTTGGGCTCCATGCCGCCCCTTTCCTTTCTTGGTTCCCTTATGAATCATCTGTGTCTAACCTGCCCCTGCTCCATCCACACCACACCGCCGATTTAGCCCTCACATCAAAAGTGAAGGGCTTGCAGAGCCGGCATACCTGGGAAAGGCCCGCCTCGCAATAACTTTCGCCAATTTGGGCCAGGTCTCGCCTAGTGAACCTTCTTAAAAGCCCTCTCTGGGCTCGGGTACGAGTCACAGCTTCTATGCATTACGCCAGAGCTCATTAGAGCACCATTTGGCAAACGAGGGCCTGGCAGGGGCAGAGAAAAGGGAAATTTGGGAATTTACGAGAGTCCCAGTCCCATATTGTGACCTCTCACTCTGCCCCTTTATTAGATGTGAATTATGAGGACTTTTGTTTTTAAAAGGGTACTTCAAATTGCACAAAGGCCTATAATTCATGCGTTGCACTTACATGTGGTGTAACCCAATATGCTCGATGCTGAAATGTGTGTCTGCAGGAGTCTAGGATAACATGCATGAAAACAGGATATTGTGTCATGAAATGGCTGGGCACCTACCGCTACGTGCATACAAAGCGCAGTATTTCCGATGCTGCGGCCCATAGCATTGGAATTGGTTGAGATGCATCCATGTCTTTTGTAACGCATGTTATCTCTTGGAGGGGTCTGGTCCATCGGTTTTCTACTTGCCACAGTTGTTCGTCAGCCCGTCCGATGACAGCTAGCGGCAAAACTCGACACAATGCTCCCACGCTTTACATACAGCGACCATGATTGCTTCAGTCCCGCTAAACAGCTGGCCATCACAGATAACTTTATAGCACTCTTAAAACTCCTCACGTAGCTTCGAGAGGTCCTGAACTTGGCTGAACTCTTCGATGCCTTACACCAAGGGAAAGGCCAGGAGCTTTGTCCCTATGGTCTACGCACAGCACAGAAGTTATGTAGGAGATTCCGTGAGATTAAACAAAACACCATGAATTGCCAATCATTTTACACATCTAATAAAGGTTTTTTTTGCCTCAAAGCATTCTGTAATATTAATAAGTTGATTTCAGCAGTTCTGTTGGCTTTGCCAAGCCTCTGACAAAACAGGTTATGGATGAGCATATAATCATAATAATTATTATTATATTATGTGATGCATGTGTTGTAGCTTGATGAATGCCTGAGCCGAACTTTCTCACCCTTCTCTACCCTCAAAGTCTCAGCAGGTGGTCTAGTCCATCTGCTCCTGTGACATCATCAGCAGGACCACTCTCTCGCCCCGTTTACCCCAAATCACGGACGCCCGCACACCCTCCTACCGGTGAGGTCGAAGCCTAAACAGCCTTGCTAGTTTGTCTTACGTCACTGGCAGCAGGCACATGGACGACACTGCTAAGGCTCACCTGCTACTCAGCTGTAAACGGACAGTTTCCTTTTTTTTTCTCAACAGATGCACACATTTGTGAAAACATCCAGGTGACTATGGATGGGCCTGACCAGAAAGGAGAACGCTAAAGCATCACTGGAAGTGTTTCCTTAAAACCCGGGCCTCATAAATGCAAATTGGAAATGCAAAACTAGGAGAAGCAGTACAATTGTAGAGGAGTAACCGTTTCCCTGCCTTTAATGATCCTTCGCGTGATTGTCACATTGACAGGAAATCAATGTGTTTTTCTTGTTCCACATTTGCTCCTTCCCAATTTCAAGTTAATGGCCTACATGCACACAAAAGGAGAAAAAAAAAGGTGAGAGACCTGATTGGCCCTGCGTGGGTGTAGTTTGCTATGAAAACTGCCATGTGAACGCATATACCCTACACCGGGGATCAGGTAACCCAGTAGGTAGTTCAGGGTGCGTCTCTTTGACACATAATACTGGATAATTTTGGCACATTTTCCCTCAGTGCTGTCAGAGACTGTCCGTATTTGCAATGCAAACATTTACAGTAGCTTTAATGACACGCACGGCGGAAGTTCAAGGGGGAAGTTTTTAAATACAGTTTGAATCTACGCCCATAAATAACACAAGATCCATACCCAATCCCCCCCCACACAGCAACTGTTAATTATAATCAGCTTCCATCCCACCCATGTTTAAGATGGGCTGTGGGGATGACTTGGGGATCACCCTCAGACCAGCAGCAGGCAGTCTGATCCTATCAGAGATCCCAATGCAAATTGGGCACACTACATACTAAATGAGTCAACCTCACTGTGTTGTCCTACTTTCACATTATTCTATATTGTATGTGAAATATGTAGTACATATATTATACATATATAATTATACAAATATATAGTACATATATATCATTTACCCTCACAATTCTGTTTATTGATCTTTACTATATGTTGTTTATTATTGTTAAGCATTATATTTCTGCAGGGACGTACAAAAGTAAGAATTTCATTATATTTTGACCTCCAAATGACAGTAATGCTTTTGAATCCTTGAGTTTATCCAAAAAAGAAACGTGGAAAGTGAGGACATTTATATAATCAACCATTTAACTCAAGAGACGTATAAAGAAAGCCGGCTTCACTCGCAAATGTAGGGTTGTGAGCTGGGTGGGAAATTTCAGTGATGTTCTTCCACATGCTTGGGCTAATTTAAAAGGAATTCACAGTGTCACTAATAATTATGTCATTTGCCGTAAAACTTACAGTTTCAGCCTTTTCTATAGAATGCTGACAGGCACACAGTATCCTTATTTACATTGACACACAGCATTCCTTACCCCCATTCCACATGGGACATGTCACTGTGGTATTATTTTTATTCAGTGTGCAAGTAACACAATTAATCACAATTTATCAGTGAATTATGTGAATCAAGTCATGTTACTGATTGACTTGCATTCTGGGTTTTAAGAAAAGAATGATCCTCTTCACATTTGCGAGGGTGAGGAGCAGGTGATCCCCACAAATGTAGAAATTTGTGAATAATATTTGCCCACCACTGCCCCCAACTTTAATCCATAACAGTCTGCTAGTCTGAACAAACCATACAAGTTTTTTGCAGTTTCTAGTTAAACAATACCATGCTGTATATTTTGCATATCAAATTACTTTATCATTTACTATCTAGACCTCTTAATATAATATTAAAATCATCTAAATTATTCTCCTCTATGGAACTATTATACAAATAAGCACCACGTTTTCGACCCATTGTTAAAAATGCAAAATTAATGGCACTGAAAAGTTACTGTGAGAAACATGAGATTCCATGGTCACGAAAGCTGGCTGCTCAAAGTATCCAAACTCAATTTTTTTTTTAGTATTGACGATATAGCATGCCTTTACGCTAACAAATACTATACATCACTAATATTTATATATTATATGATATTACGAGCTCCGCGTTGTTTTCAGTATTTTTGGCTTGCACGTCTTCTGTGATTTTCGGCGATCTTTCAGCAACCTCAAAAAATGTTTCTGTTTAATAGTTTACAGCCACCTTGCGAACAAAACCCTGAATGTACAAATACGAAGGGGTTACTGTGCATTATGGGTATAGGTCACGGAAAGGACAGACTCAATATTTTTTGCTATCTCCATGTGAAATCAAAGACAGCTCACTACATGAAGAGGGCAGAGGGTGAGGATCTTATCTTAATGGAATGAACGTCAGGATGTGCGGTTGCACAACTTGACACATAGGTACCCAGGTTTATTTCTGAAACATTTCATCCACGGTGCCATTAAGAGCTTTCGAAAGCAACCTCTTCATTAGGTCTTTACAAATGCGAAAGAATTTGAAATTGGTCTTTCAGACGCTGCCTTCTGGCACTAAGTAATCAAAATACCCCGGTGTTTCAATTTCCGATGTAGTGATCTTCGGATATATGAGTGAATGATCCAGACCAGGTTCCTGTAAACCCTGCCAGTCCTCTTGATCATGGACCTCACAGTCTTATTGTGCAGCCAGATGGTAATATCATCCAGATGCACAGAGTCGCTACTGAGCCCATGAACATGCAGGCGTGTCTGTTAGGACTTCCCACGGCTTGGGTCAGCTTGCCGATTACCGAGGTCATGACAGTGAATTGTGGGTAATCATGTCCCCCAAGCCCCTCTGGCCGCGATTCATGCACGCGTTTGGAAACCCCTGTAATTTCTCAGTCATCATTTGGGCCACATGAAGGGGAAGATGACGATGACATTCTAAGTGATGTTTAACGCCACAACTTGTGGGGTAAGCGCCCTCGGTTTGGTCCTCAGCTTTAATGTTTCAGTCTTTGTCTGTGTTCCCATAGTGTTCCTCAGCTCTCTGTACGGTGCATCTCAGCCACAAACAAAACACGCGTACATCAACATATAAACTCAAGTCCAGACTTGCAAATTGTCTTAATTACCAGTAATACTGCATCTTGAAGATCTTCAGAACTCCAAAAGCTCAGAAATCTTTGGTTAAATCCGGCAATGACCCCAACGAATGGCCGTGACCTGTCTAAATGCAGAGACCACAGGAAAACACGTGTTTCCCTTTAGTCTTCTGTCACACATCCACCCCCCCTCAAAAAAATAAAATCATGGGTCTGGGTCTATTTTCCTCCCCCTGAAGCAAAGTGAAAAAATACCAGAGGTCCCAACGGGGGTGGATGGGGTGGGGGGGGGACAATGCTGCCCCCCATTACCTCATTTAGAGGCATGCACAGCGGCCAATGGCTTTTTGATATTGGATATGCATATTCCAGAAGACAATGAAGGCTTTTCATTTGTAGTAATTCAGCACGAAGCGCCAAATGCATGTGTCAAAATCATTTCCAAGCACAGTCATACAGAGACTGCATTATGGTCTACTTCTCATGGCAGGAATAATGGACTGTATTTTTTTTTTAAATGGGATCTTCTTTTGTTGCTCAAATACCGTGCATCAGCTTAATTGAGAGAAATAATAAGCCCATCTGCTTATCTGTTTCAGGGTGTCAAACATTCCGGTAGCTCTGAGCATCGTGGCAGTAGGTCTGCGCTCAGAGGCAGAAACCCAGCGCGGGCGGGTGGATTTAAGTGGTGGAGGGGAAAAAGTGTGTAGGTGTTTGGAATCTTGGGCGGAGGCCCTCGCACTGAAACACGCTCCCACTCCGGCACGATTCCCGCCCCCTATTCCCACCCCTCCACCCCACCCCCCCGTAAAAGGCCAAAGATGAAAAACACATTGTCATCCGTATAAACACTTTACAGGGGCGTCGAGCGCGCGGCCTTCAAAGGCAGAAAAACGCACAAAAGTCAGCGGCCTCACGCCAACGGGCCCCCACACCCCGTTTAAGCGACCCATCTCACTCCTAAACAGTGCTAACAAGATCAATCTTAAAGCCGACGGAGGTGTTTAAAAAGAAGAGTAGCATTGCACGCCAACAGGACAAACAAGGCGATGGTGACCTCATTTGGACCTGGGCGAATCCCTATTAGGAAATGTGTAAGTTCTCCTCTGGGACCACAAAGCAGCCAGCATCAAGACGGAATGATAACAGAGGATCTCGGGGCCACGTTCTGATATGTAAATGCAGATTTACACCCCGGCTTCCTCATGACAAGCGTGTCTCCCCTTCCCTGTCACCCTGGCTCTCCTCTAGGCACACTAGCCCTGGCAGGACCCACTCTGGTCTGGCAGGCCACAAGTGAGGGAGACTTGGCTGCAGATCTGCGCCGGGAGCTCCAGGAATGTCAGTCACTTCCTCTGGGGAATCTGTGGCAGCTGGAGGAAAAAGAGCCCAGTCCACCCAGCAGATGTTCCCACCATGTGACCATGTAGCTGTACTGTAAGGGAAGTCAACCCAAGTGAGCCCTCACTGGCCATTTCATATTACTTTGACTCTAGGATTATTATTACAATCCAACATAGTCGTCCCATTATTGTTGTATAAGTCTTTTTGACAGACACTTTTATCCAAAGTGACGTAAATGTTTGAGTAAACTGGGCCAAACAAACCCTGGGGCAGTTGGGGTAACGGGCTCTTGCTCAAGGGCCCAACAATGAAAACACTTTATTGACTGGAGGGATTTGAACCTACCACCATCAGATCACAGGTACAGACCACAGACCCCAAAAAGATGACATGCTTTCACATATCATACACCCCGTGGATTGTGGCTAGGTGTGGCATTTTAATCTCGCTTGTCGTTACGTTCTTGCAGAAGGACAGTGACTTGCGCAGGCAGGATTTTAACATCCGAATACAATTTTTTTTTTTAAAATGAGGTCAGTGTTGAGGGACACCTGCGGCGCATTAGTCTGTGGACAATGAGTGGCGCAGAGCAGAAGCGAAATCGTCAGGTGCCCTGTCTTTCCCGGCTCCAGAAGCCAACTGTCGTGTTTGATGTCTGTGGAAGCAAACAGGGCCCCAACGCCCCCCCCCCCCTGCCATCAGCCCACCGCACACCCCTCTCTGTACACACACCATCCCGAGGCCATGGGCAAACACAAGTGGTCCGGAGCCTCCGCATCGCGGCTAAAGGAGCTCCCCCCTCCCCTTTTTTAACAAGTCAGCTTGTGTTATTTGTTTCTGCGCATTGTGTGGTTCTGAATGCGTTACGTAAGGGCCGCGCTGCTCTGGCATGCGAGCACTGAATTACGGCGGCAGATGGCAGGGCCTCATTCAGCCCCGCACTGTGCCAACATTCCAGGTCAGATGCCCCCCGCGCCCCGCACAAAGGCCCCAGGAAGTGGGGATGAATGTCCCCCCAGTGTAGCCTGCTGAGCCTGGACCCGCAGTTAAAGCTATCAATCACATGCACTTGCTGATGCCTGGCTATGCTGTGGTGGCCGGCCTGTCTGCCTGCCTCTTTATGCGTGCCTCAATAGAGCTTTGCACCTTCCCTCTTTTGTTCTGGATCAAGCCAAAGTGTGAGTTCTGTTCCCCTAATGAGGAGAGAAACATTCATAAACCTACATTGTTTTTTTTCGGTTTTGTCTTGGTTTTTTGTTGTTTTTCTCCTCCAGCCCTCAGCACATAAATAATTTACACTTTGATCAGTGTTACAGTCGTGGGTCCGTCTTTTTACAGTGTTGTTTGAAAGGCGTCACTAAGGGGGCCACAGTGGTGCAGAGGGATGAGGTCGGGGGAAACTTGCTGGAATTCTCTAATAATTATTTTGGGGGGGATCGCTGCTGATGTTCGGCATACTGAACACCGCTGATTGTACACTGGGCACAATGTCTGAAACTCGGCCCTGGTCGATTTACCAGATTCAACAGATGGGCTGTTTAAATCTCCTTTGAATTTAATCGTCTTGTGCTGAAGCTTGTCAGTGCAAAGGAGGTATTTATGCTAGCCTGTGCAAATGTTGACTCATTATGGCAGTATTCAAAATATTAGAACTATCCCAGAAGCAAACGATGTGTCATAAGCAGGGAACTATTTTTTATCCAAACTGATTTCATTCAGTCAGGAAATAGCACAAAATGCCGTTGCTTTGAATAATCATATTAGTGATTCAACGAGTCACGGTCATTGCATGTTCAACAAGGTCATTGCGGCAATATAGTTTGTGAGTGTAATTTACATAGCCAGTGGCAGGCAACCAAAGCTCTATTTAGTAATGAAGAGGGTTTCAAAGGACTTTTGATTGAAGTTTATAAAACGTGCAATCTGGATTGACAGAGAATCCAAATCACCTCCTTATGGCTGGCAGAGCGTCAAGGGCCAAAGGTTGTATTTTAAAAGCGGAAAATGGAAATGGGCCAAATTTGGAAGAAAGTAGTAATTTAGCATTTTTAAAGTTAAATGTATGAATATGCATAAAGTCAGGAGCAGGTTTTCTCGGGAAGTGCCATCTTTAATATCTGTAATAAACAAGAAACTCACATATATACCTATAGCTCATTCCTACTGTCATGGTTCCATGCACTCTGTGGACCATTGCGACAGTGATTGCAATCATTGCATTCTCTAGAAAGAGCGCAGCAGCTAAATGGATTCTTATTTTATGCAAGTAACACCAAATTCTTTGGCCAGAACTTCTATACAAAGAAACATATACATAAACATGCAAAAACCCAGTTTGTATACAGCTATGTATACAGAAAGGTGATGGATTTTGCAGGATCACCAGATGAGTAATTAGTGTACACAGTTCCCTTTCATGGTAACTTACAGCGCTGTACACACTCCCATTCTCCACTATTGGTGTATAGCGCTCTCCACAAAGCGTGGATTGTCCACAGAAAAATAGGCAAGTTTTAGAGTGTCTTGTGCTTCCAAATTGAGCATGTCGACAGGCTGGGAGCAGAGTGACAGGGAGACGTTGAGTACAAACCCTGAAAAGATCATCGACTTGTGTGGTAGCAAAGATTCTTTCGTTCCTTGTTGTTCTGACAAGCCCTTGAGTTATTCCTCAGGTAATGCCTCTCTGGGTAGACTGCCATCTATGTACCTTCCCATGCATTTTTCTAACACTGTATTTCTCGATCTTATGTCTAATGGTCGTGTCTCAATATGCCGTCTTTAAACATCTCACATACTTATATTTAGTTTATTACTTTTCGTTTCCATTGCGGCCAAAGAGACGGATATTTCACTTCACTGTATGCCTCATGTGTCATATAACTAGAGATAAACAAGAGAAAATAGAAATTCTCTGACTTTGACTGCAATTTCACTGTCCGTCTTTGATTGAAGCACCTAACTAACTTTATCATCTTTGCTGAAATTGCTTCATTTTGAACTTTAAATAATCATAACAGCCATAATTTGTTCCACTCTCTTGTGTGGAAAACGTGGTCTTACTGAACATTCTGTGCAGATTCAGAATGGAAATAACAGACTATTCAGGACATACATGAGGCAGCCTTTGAGGTGTCAGTGGGGCTGTGTGCACACAGAATCTGCCCAATCAGGTGTGGGCGGGCAGTGGGGCCCGCGATTCCCCGCTCGGCCCTCCACGTGCTGGCGAGCCGAGTGACGGCGGCGGCTGCCTTTCATCCGGCAGGCCTCCTCCCGTTATTAAT
This sequence comes from Pollimyrus isidori, assembly GCA_019775955.2. NCBI lineage: Eukaryota > Metazoa > Chordata > Actinopteri > Osteoglossiformes > Mormyridae > Pollimyrus > Pollimyrus isidori. The sequence continues at coordinate 19,958,494 of JABFDZ020000022.1, read as the reverse complement.
GTGGAGAGGAAATCCCATGAGGGGCGACTCGTGGGCTGCCGCTGACCTGACAAATCTGAAAGATACACACACCGCCAGCTTCTCCCAGTGCAGCTGTCTGCCAGCACAAAGCCCGGCCTGTTAGATAAGGAAGTGCCAGCTGGACCAAGTGGCCCGGGGGGGGGGGGGGGGGGGGGGGGGG
>JABFDZ020000022.1:19933244-19958307 GCA_019775955.2 Pollimyrus isidori | reverse complement strand
CCTGCACACCTCCCTTCCCCGCCACTCATTACCACATGCCAGGGTACTTGCCAAGTGGGCAGCTGTCGGCTTGGGTGGCAGAGAGCAATCGAACATGAGGGCGGGAAGAATAGCAAGCGTACTTAGACCACTCCACGACTTTGCGAAAGACAGAGCGCGGGATGCAGAGAGAGAGCGAGGGAGAATGAGAGAAACAGAGAGACAGGGAGAGAGAGAGGGAGTGAGCACTGTGTGCAGTTTTTTCCTCCCGATCCCTTTGTTTTCCTAACAAAAACATCGGGCTCCGAGAGGATGTCGAACAAGTTAATGGGCATATCGCGCGCATAATTACAGCCCCCAGGATCACGTAGTGCCCCTGCCACACAGCAGCACTGGGGGCCTTCCTGTTTGGCCACTGCAAACACTACGCTCTCAGAGCTATTACTCCACATTATATGTAATTGAATAATGTGAACAACTCCATCAAAGCACCAGGCAGTTTACTTTGGGGCACGAGAGCGGAATCCTTCCCAGACTGCAGGCAGAACAGCAGTTTACTTTTTTTTCTAGGCTGTCGTTTCTTCCACTGAAGGGGTCAGGTGGTTCTCCCAGGGCCAAACAAGAAGAAAAAAAGAAAACAATCCTGGATATATATCTAACAGTGTAGCAGGACAATTTAGACATTCTCCTGATGACAAATAATTGAGTTCTTTCAATCCATGTACCTGAATATTGTTGCCTGATTATGAATGAATAAACGAATGAAAGAATGAGTGAATGAATGTTACTTTTATATAGCACTTTTCAAGAAACCAAAAGCGCTTTAAAGAACCAGTGGGGAGCCACTTCAACCACAGCCCCCGTGTAGCCCGCGCCTGGATTATGCGATGGCAGCCATTCTGCACCAATACTCCCACCACACAGTAGCTCAGGTGTTGATGGGGCAGGAGAGAATTCACCAGTTAGATACAGAGGATGATTAGGAGACCAAATTTGAAAGGACCACAATGGGCAATTTAGCCCATCAGGGTACCACCTTTACCTATTCCAGTGTCCAAGAATCTTTTATGATCTTAGAGAATCAGAACCTTGGTTTTACGTCTCATCCAAAACATAGCACCGTTTTTCAGCGCAGTGTCCCCGTCACTGCAGTGGGGCGCTGGGGTCCACAGAGACCACAGGACAGGCTAACCTGCTGGCCACACTAGCATGTCTTCCAGCACCAACCCAGCTTTCCTAGTTACTGGACTCTTCTCCTAACACTGGATCACCTAGTGTGAACTGCAGGTGCTTGAATGTACCTGAGTACATGATTAATTTTGTCACAAAGCTGCATAAAAAATGCCCTTGAGAGTTTTATTGTTTATTATCCCCAGAAAATTTCAAAATAGTTATCCAACACAAGAAATGGGGAATGTAATATATTTTGAGGTATTAAACCTTTTCATGCAATTCTCAGTGCATCTGTAACACATATCTGCAAAATATCCAGGAGACGACAAATAACACAGTACATGAGTTACAAACTAGATTGTTTTTCCTAAAAATGTTGTCATTTTGGGCAACCAACCTCACTGGGACCAATTTAACAGCATCTGGAGAACGACCACAAGAACTACTATTTACGTAGAATTTTAAATAGTGCCATTGTATTTCAATACACACAAAATATTACAGATTCATTCAGCAGTAACTATTGCAACAATAAAGTACAATGTATTAATATTTATGACTACTGCTCCTACCATTTAAATAAGGGCATCGTAAAAGAAAAGACAGGAAACGGTATCGATATAAATTGCACTTGTAGCCAAAGTCAGCAACAGGATAGAATACTGATTTAGTGTGTGAAAAGGTGTTGAGATGACCTCTTCATACAAATCTAAACCATCCCGCATAGTCGAAGCACATTGATGAAGAAACTGGAGGCAGCCGCAGGTTCTCATGGCCAGCCGACTGTCAGTCATACTGATATCGGTTCTGTTCACTCATGGGACAGATCCCCCATGCACTGGGATCCTGGGCAAGAACCCATAGAAAAAAACTTTAGGAGGAATCCATAATTTACATGCTCAGACGCCCACGTGCTCAGACAGCCATCTTCACCCTCGGTCCCCTTTGTCTATGTCAAAAAAGGAGGGTAAGATGGTGCATGTAAAAAAACACATTACAATGTACTTGTTACTGTAGAAATGACAATGTAGTGTTCTGTTGCAGAGTGTAGCAACTCTGATTAAACACCAAGCTAAACCTTTGTCAAGGAGTACAGGAGTCCGAGCAGAATTGACCTTTTACACTCAGCACTTTCATTTGACAAGTGGTGAAAACTAGCTGAAACGAAATACAAAATTAAATAATAATAATAATACTTTCATAAATATTACATTATGAAATAACTCAAAATATGAATTTACGTCTTTGTATTAGCTTGATGATCATCAACAAATGCTTCTTTTAACATGTATAAATCAACCTTTATGAACTACAAATATAGTTTTTATTTATTATTATTTTTTAACAATTACCGCTATTTATGCTTCTTAACATCTTTATCATGAAATATAAACACCTACGGCGTTTCCTGAACAATGTTTCCAAGTGGATGGCTGTGGATAAGCCTCATAGCCTGAACATCATGTCACTCTCCCTCTCAGAGCAACAGTAAAACAGAACAGGAGATCTAGCAGGAAGTGAGGTCATCAGCAAGTTGACCTTCAAAATAAAATCCTCTAATTTTTTTTTTTTACTGTTCTTTATAACTTGAATACATATAAATGAATTATTTTAAAACAAACAAAAGATAAATGACATAAACGCCTTTGAGGCATCACAGACAAATAAAATGTCATCTAATCATTTTTCTTATTCCTTATGGCTGTGCTTTGGTATGGCATCGTGTGGAATCAGTATGGAATCGGTCTGGCATTGGTGTGGAATTGGTCTGACATTGGTGTGGAATCGGTTTGGCGCTGGTGTGGAATCGGTCTGGCATTGGTGTGCAATCGGTCTGGCATTGGTGTGGAATCGGTCTGGCACGGGTGTGCAATCGGTCTGGCATTGGTGTGGAATCGGTCTGGCACGGGTGTGGAATCGGTCTGGCACGGGTGTGCAATCGGTCTGGCATTGGTGTGGAATCGGTCTGGCATTGGTGTGGAATCGGTCTGGCACGGGTGTGCAATTGGTCTGGCATTGGTGTGGAATCGGTCTGGCATTGGTGTGGAATCGGTCTGGCAAGGGTGTGCAATCGGTCTGGCATTGGTGTGGAATCGGTCTGGCACGGGTGTGCAATCGGTCTGGCATTGGTGTGCAATCGGTCTGGCACGGGTGTGCAATCGGTCTGGCATTGGTGTGGAATCGGTCTGGCACGGGTGTGGAATCGGTCTGGCATTGGTGAGCTATTGGTCTGGCACGAGTGTGCAATCGGTCTGGCACTGGTGTGGAATTGGTCTGACATTGGTGTGGAATCGATCTGGCACTGGTGTGGAACTGGTGTGTTATCTCCTTGGGTGACAGGGGGACAGACCCATGGCCTAGGCATCCAGTAGTTGGGAACACACACTGGCAAGCAGATGATGGAGGAGATCGAAGCCAAACCCGGGTATTAAACCACAAATACTCTGACACTAAATGACAGCAGTGCTGTGCTACAAAAACACCCTTCTTTCTCTTAATGTTTTTTTTTTTTTGCAGTTTATATGCATTATTAGCTTTCAGATGAAAGCCAGAGTTCATTCTTGGAAGTGATTAAGACCTACATGTGGTTGAGAATGTGATTTTAAAATGTATGTTTACGGGTTCAATATCTGATTTTTTTTTAAATACATTTTTATACTACTTCTTGTTTTTGTTTGAAGACATGTTTCCTTGTTTCACAGCCAATTCCCCATCTGTCATTGTTTATTATATAAATATTTTTTGTCAATAATTCTGGTGGGTGCCACAAATACTGGATATCCAAATAATTAATACCATACTAATTCCACAAAAATACTGTTGTTACTGACTCACTAAGTAATAAATACAAAAGTGACCTTCACTGAAATACATATTGGTCCAGCATATTTTTGAATTCATCTTACCTCTTAGGTAATCTGCAATAAGTACTGTTTACTGCTTACTTCATTTTGAACTTTTAATCATGTTCCTGTTTTTGTATGGTGTGACATTCCTTTTTTGGTCCAAAAACAAAAGATACAGAGGTCTGAAGTGAAACAAGACATAAGACCAGACCACATTTGCTCTTTTAACTGCTGAGCGTTTGAGTGAAACCAAATGTGTAAAAATGTGCACCGCATGCCATTCTGTACCCAAGATTAACAGGGCCAAGCATGGCTGACTTCAGGTAACAGAAATAATTGCCTTTCAAGAACTTTAAGACGATATTCTGAGAAGAAAGTGTTAAGTTTTAAACAACTCCTTCTTTAACCTCAGCTTTTCATATATTTGCATGATTTTCCATAGAATTTGCATGAACTCATCATCGTGACTTAGTGCTAAGGAAGGCAGTATTCGTGTCTCTTTTTTCCCCTCTTAATCAGATGTTCAAATTTCATGTCCTTCATCTGACGGGAAGACACTAGGATTCCATTCATTGTTAGCATGTAGATATTCAAAGGGCTCCTTCAAGGCGTTGTGAGATTGCTTGATAACAAATCATAAGTGTCATGTTCAACTTGAGAAAAGAAGCACACCGTCATTCACCTCCTCTTCATGGGTAAAAATGTTTTTGTCTCGTTACTATAGTATAAAACCTGGAAACGCATTGTATTCATTCTTTCCCATGTAGATATAAGGCTTACCCAGTTAAAAGCTGAATCTGGCAATAAAGAGCACAAATAAATCATCTGTCAAAACATGTCTACAGTAACGTCCAATGACTAATCTTAGTTCACTTTGGGGTAATCTTTGAGACTGTTTGATTAAGAAAGCACATCAAAAGTGACTCATACACTTTGTGCATTAAGAAATTGGCATTACATATCCCAGAGGCCTCATAAATCCTATTCAGGAGTCCTCATTTTAGCGCCTTTGAAAAATGCACATTGTATATACATTAAAGCATTTATCCTTGTAAGAAGTTAGTCAGTGATGCAGAACAGAACCTTGTAAAACTCAAGGGTAGAGTTTTCATATACAGAGACTTTTTACAGTACCCACTGTTAGCAGTCCTCCACATAAAAGGCAAAAGGAGATGTTTCAAAAACTGCTTGTGCTTCCTATTGTGGTATGAAAAGATTTCATGTTTGCGAAGCAGAGGCTGAATAACCAGCAATACCAAAGGTGATCAAAGAAAGTAAGCATCTCCAATGATATTTGGGAACTGTAGCTAAAATGTTAGCAAGAGAATTAATCAGAACATGCATACAAATAATACTTATATTAGTAATGTTAGTAAGCAGTATTTTTAGTGTTATAATTAAATGAATTTGTATGAAGTTATCTAAAAGCCACAAAAAACAATCTAATTGGATTAAGCAATGTAGCTCGAGTCAATGAATTCTAAAGTGTTAAAACGATTACAATGCATAGATTTCACAGTCCGATTAGTAACATTAATTATCTTAATTTTTTATCTTTAAAAGATAGCAATACTCTTTCATTTAGCAAGAGAATTCAGTGCTCGTCGTTCAGGTATTTTGCCCTGCTAGTGATGTTACACTTACCACAGTTGTTAGGGTTGCAGAATAATAAGTTTTACATGCGTGTGAGAACAGTGTATGGTAATGGTGTATGTAACATTGAAAAAAGGATACAGTTTATTTTAAAGCTATGGCACACAGTTCAGGTTTAGTTCCTCATCTAAAGGCACAACAGCAGTGTTCCTCCTGGAGCTTGAAGAAGTGCCACTCGGCATGTCTGGTTCTCAGCCGGTTTCGGTTGCAGATCACATGTTTCAATGTACCCGGGGTGAATAGTAATGTTACTGACTGTATCATAATATTTGTCTGGGACACAAGAATCTTAAGTACATCTGTCCCCTTTGGGAAAATAGAGTCATGCAATCAATCAAGTTAAAATTTGATCTATCTATCTATCTATCTATCTATCTATCTATCTATCCATCCATCCATCCATCCTCAAACCAGAGGACTGAGTTGTAGAGAGAACATCCTCCACATGCATATGCCAGATGTGGGACAGTCGCCTTGCCGCTGTGAGCCATCGGTGCCACCCAGATGCAGTCAATGCAGGAATCTTTGTTCAGACTCACTTGCATTGTGTATCTCTGAAGACACACATACCCTGATGTGCGGTGTCAGCTTTCACATAGTTGAAAATTGAAAATTCATCTTAGATTTATGCTGAACCACAATCCCTACACACCCATCGACTGTGTGCCTCCATGACCTAAATTTAGCCAATTATCATAAACCTGTCCTTTTTGACATTATACCATTGGATCTGCATGTTTTTGCATTGCTTTTCACGTCTGTAATGAAATACCACACCATCGCTGGCATCTATACAGTATACATGGCGTCTAAGCTATGTTGTAACAAGACAGTCCAGTCGATGAAAGGCTTCAGGGTAACCACAAAATATGCAGTAAAAAAATAACAGACCTGTGCTTTAACAAGGAAGACGACTGTTGTATGTACCTACAATTATTTCACCCAGACAGGAGCGGAAATACACAGTGAAGTGAAATAAACAGCGAAAAATCCCACAAAAATGCCCCACACAGATTCACAATGACAAAATAACGAGGGTTAAAAAAAATCAAGAGGAGCAAATTTAGCCTTGTTGTAAGAAAACCCAAAGGCTGATTGTCTCATGTTTCTTGTGATGATTCATGTTTGGATTCAATTTTTTTCCCTAATTAAAACTACTAAAAATAAACCGTGTACTGAAGACAAAAGAATAGGGTGTTATTTGGTTATTATTTCAGATAACTTTTTAATATATTCATTTACACTCTAATGGTGCATATGAGCATGTAGAAACTGATGGTAAAGTTTATTTTAAAGTTGTGACAGGCAGTTCAGATTTAGTTCCTTATCTAAGTGCACAATGGCAGTGTTCCTCCTGGACCTTGAAGAAGTGCGACTTTGGTGTTCAGCTGGTTTCAGTTGCAGATCACAAGTTTCAATGTACTTGAGGTGACTCTAGCTGTCTTGGTACTGTGGCCATATGTGATGTTTGTCTGGGACTCAAGAATCATGATTCAGTAGTCTGCCTCTGCCAAGAAAATTTGGACATGGGGTAGGCGTACACTGTGGATGGAACGTCAGTCTATCATAGGGCATACTGTTTCTTAATTTATTTATACTTGTCATTTGTCTTCATGGGGACTGGGAAGCTTCAAATCTATTTTTCCATTACAAGCTAGAGCACAGCGAAACAAACAACCAGTATTCTTTGGAACACATGTGGATCAGTTGGTTGGGATGCTACATTAGTGATCAGAAGGTCAACAGTATGATCTCACTGTTGGGCACTTGATTTCACTGGTACTAGCTTTGCTCTTTCAAAACTGAATGTCACTCAGGCTAAAAACTTCAAATCAGATTTTTTTTTCACAGTTCAGAAACTAATTTGTTTAAAAATGAAGAAGGAACAGTTCACTTTATTCTAAAAAAAAAAAGGCATTCAGGAACTATTTTTTCCCCTTGATGTGCAGATGTTAGCCAAGTCTGTTTTAATTATAGTGACAATTTACCAGAGGAAGCTGTTTAGCGCTAAAAACTGAAATACTAGTTCTCTCATAATATCATAAAATTAAAACCTACAGAATGTAACATGAAGAAGTAATGGGAAAGAGTGGGGAGATCAGAAACCACAGCATGATGGATATCCCTGGGGATGTGAAGAATCAGGAGAAAGCAAATGTGTCAAACCTCCCGTTCACCTTGATCTCCCCATTTCAGCCTCCCCCTCTGTCCCAGGTCTGTCATCTCTCCTTCTCAGGAAAGAGAATATGCAGGATGGCTTTGCATGGGAAAGGCAGTAGAACCTAATGGAATGTGCCCTAGAGTGCTTAAAACTTGCGTGGGAGAGGTTCTGCAACACGTTTAACCTGTCCCATTAACTGCAAAAAGTCCCTCCCACCTGGATAACCTCATGCACAGTCCCTGTGCCCAAGAAATTATTCATCAGTGTTCCTAATAACTACAGACCAATGCTACTGACATTCCATATAATAAAGATATTTGCTATGCTGCTCTGTCAGCATCTCAAACCTTTTGTGAACGTCTTCCTTTATCTATGGTTTGCATATGAGGCACATGTGAGATTCATTACCTGAACAGCTTCAGATGGAACATTGACCTGCATCCTGAGAATTCTCATGTATGAGTACTCTAGTGCATTTAACATCATGCAGCCTGCCCTGCTGGGGAGTAAACGGAAGGTGGTACAGGTGTGTGGTGGCGTAGATCACCAACGAGCCTCAGTTTGTCTGCATCATTCGCTGAAAATCATATATGATCCTAACAAACAAAGAGGTTCCTCAAGGGATAGTAGTTTCACTATTTTTGTTTGCCCTTTATACCATAGACATCAGAGACAACAATACTGTATGTGATCCTCAGAGGTTCTCTGTGACTGTGGGATTTTTCATTGAAGAAAGAGGAGTACAGTGTTCTGGAGAGTATTTGATGGGTGGTGAGAGAAGAACCATCTTCAGCTCATTGTCTGAAAGAAAAATGTGCTAGAGGTAGACTTCAGGCAGGGAGGGAGCTGCTGATCACAATGTCATGTTTCTTCTTTGGGCTGGGGAGATGCCATTGCAAGGGGGTAGAGTGAACAAAGTTTGAAGGAAAGCTCACTCTATCTTAGGACTGAGACTAAACTTCTCAGAAGCGGTAAAGTAAGGAACAAAGGTGGCCAAACTCTACTTATGGAGCCCATCCTCTCAACAAGGAGCTGCTACAGTGGGACAGCTCAGCAGTTTCAGGCCCAGAAGATAAAAATCCAGATCATAATTTTCTTTCAGTCACAGCTGAATACTCTTTGACTCTTTATACTCAGCTGGTTGGTTGAAACAACATCTTGGTCTGGATTTTAAGTTCCTGGACCTGGCCACCTGTCATTCGCTTGTTCAGTGCTTCCAGTCTCCACGTCCCAAACCCACCCAGCTCAGAGGACACTAGCCCAGGTCATCTCTAACCTGTTCCACCTGCACTAAATTATGCACCTTTTGTATTTAAAAGAAATGTTCCCACCTCACTTGCACCCCCTGCACCCTGCTAGACACATCTTTGCTATATATTTATTCATTTTGTGTGAGTGTGAGTGGGGGGTGGTCTTATGTTGTGATTTCATTATCTGTGTATCCTTCTTCTGTGATATTTTATAATTAAATCATACACTTTCATACAGTTCATTATGTTCAAATTAATTATATTTTCACATCTTTCATAGTTGTAATTTAATTTTAGTGGACTATGAATTCATATCTCAAACTGCAATTATAAATACATCAACAATAATTACCTTCCTTACATTAAGTCAGTGTTTCCCAATCCGGTCCTCGGGTAGCCAGAGCCGGTCCATGTTTTTTTCTCCCTCTGACCTCCCTGCTGGACAGTGCACATTTTTGCTCTGTCTGAAGGTACCTGAGGACCAGGTTGGCAAACATTGCATTAGGCTATATATTAAAATAAGTTTATTTTTTATTTTTAAAAGATTGTAGTTTCATAGTCATGTTGAATTATAGTGCAACATTTCCTGATACATTTCTGGTTAATACTATATGTTAGGCAATTCCCCTTGATAATTATCTATTATTTTGAAAACGCAATGCATAGACGCTCACCTTAACACATGTCAAGCAAGCAAAGAATGTGGTAATGCTCGCCCTTAATTTTATTTTACTTTGATTACATTCAATTAAAATATAAATATAAATTCTTCTCTGTCAGGAAAACATGAACATGCTGGCGCGTGCACATTTTCTAACTCAAAAAGGCTCTTAATGTCATTCAATACAGCATAAAAAGGAAATGATGTGGAATGGGACCAACAGATTAGTCATAAAAATGTCTTCCTTCCAAATCTATGTATGAAAACTTCCATTTTATGACTCCAAACATGTCAGCCAGCCTTGTTTTAGTGAGTACTCGAAATTATAGGGTTTTGTGAGGTTGAAATCTCAGTCATCTCCAGAAGAAAGAAAAGATTTAGTGCTCAAGGGGTTTCGCTCTTTTAATCCATTTGAAATATCCACTTTATGGGACGTTTCCCCCCAAGTTTCAGAGCCACAAATAAGAACTTATCTGAAACCTACAACTGAAAGAAACAGGTACAGCAACTTCATATTGCCAAAATGAACCCTAATCGAATTCATTCGAGCATAAATACCAAGCATAATTCTGTGCCTACACTTGACTTCCGAAGAACAACAAAAAAATGTTTTTCTTGTTTATGTTTTGGATGTTTATACCCAGGAGGAAGTTCAATGTCCTGCAAAACACACATAATTATGGGACTAGATCGGGTTATAATCTGTAACATGTTCTTTTTCATTAATTGCCTTATTTTTAGTAAATTAAAACAGTCAATCTAGTTTGAAAGGCATCAATGGAAAAGCAGAAAAAATGAAAGAGAAAGGAAATTAACACTGACAGCAGATTAACACTAAATAACAAGCACGAATGTGTTTCTGATTGTACTTCCCTAAATTTCACAAGTATATTTTCCTTTCAAGGGTGCATGCAGACATGCACATAACAAACACCATTAAACTAAAGAACATAGAACATGGAAGTCGCGTTTCTGCATACAGTTGAATGGCTGTACATTAAGTAACTGTGAATGACCTGCTTTTGCAAAGATGAATGGGGAAGTCTCATTCAAAAAAATTGCCCTAGCAGGAAGTGGTATGGCAATGTTTATTTTTTGTCCAAACTTCCCTTCTCATTTCTGTTACTGAGGTGGCTGCCATTGCATCTCAGAGGGCATCTTGTGATTTCTGGCTAATTTTCCTGTTGCTTCACATGGCAAGGCTTGCAGTGGTAGCGTGCTATGCAGGTCAGACTAGGGCGTTTTTCTGTAGGTATTCTGTGGCTTGCAAACGATGAGCCTCATCTTACAAGTTAACTCCTACTTTACCACCATGGACTACCTTAGGGCTCATCAAACTGCAGTCACTGAATTGAACCATGTATGAGTCTCACGTTCCACCTACCATGAGAACATAAGAACTATACAAATGAGAAGAGGCCATTCGGGCCCATCAAGCTCGCTTGGGGAGAACTTAACTAATAGCTCAGAGTTGTTAAAATCTTATCTAGCTCTGATTTAAACACATAACCAAGATCCTGAGGTACTTAAACACCTACAACCAGAGCATAGCCTCAACAAAATGAAGAGTAACAATCCACCCTTTTCCTAGAGACTACCTTGTCCTCTGATTCAGAGATGTTGAGATTCTCATTCCTCTGTTTGTCATTTAGCACTGATTTGCTCGGGTGTGTAATGGAGGTCCTGCTCGGATCAGGCCTGAACATCATCTGCAAATAACAGGGATGTCACTTCTAGCCACCTATACTGGACACACCTCCAGTTAAGACTGCACCTTCCTATCCTGCTCGCAAACAAGAAAGGAGAATAGACGCACCCTCACCCGGGGCCAACACCCACACTTAAATGACTCTGATCTTGTGCCAAAGACGCGCACGTCACTCTTACTGCATTCATTTAGGGACCATCATGATAACACCAGACAACACCATGCGGTAGCAGCCTCAGTACTCCGTACTCCGATAGCACCTCCCATAATATGGTCATGGTTGTACACCTTCTCTGTGTTAATAAAGCACATGTTAACTGTATCGGGATACTCGCCATAAACCCAGGTTGCCAACTTTAGTCAGCTGGGAGAAGTAAGTCTGCCCACGCATTCACATGCATTTAAATGTATATAACCGTTTTATCAACTTGTAAATAATCTGTAAGGTTTGTAGGTTTCCTTAGAGAAAGTGTTCCATAGACAGGTGATTCAATCGATCAGTCAAAATATTGTCATGAAAACAGTTATACTCAGTACAGTGTGGAGTAAAATGCTTGATTGCATAGCTTCGTAACTGTGGAATGGAACATAAGTAAAAGGAGACAAAAAAATTAAGAATAAACATTAAACAATAATCATAAGTAGTGTGCAGTTGGGTGAGTGGGTGGGTGACAGGTGAGTAGATACAAAGAATCTAATTAGTAAATAAGTTACATGTCCAGTGAATATGTATATTTAGAGTTTAGTAGGCTGGTCAAACATTGGTTGCACATAGTCTTAGATGCTGGACTTATTAAGGATCCAAATTGCCTGGTATAGGGAGAAGTTTATCTGAACATGTGAGATAATTCATCTTGCACTGAAGATTCAGCCAGATGTTCCCAGCAAACTCTGATTACCCATTTGGGTCATCCTCATCTATCCAGCCTCCTCCCCGTGTACAACATCCCACTCACCAAAAGCAGTTGCCGTTTAATAGCTATGCCCTTCTTTTCAACACATAACACATGGCCTTACTGTCAAATCAGATGGCCAAACTATAAAGACTTCGCTTGACCTAGGTTGCTCTGGTACCATCTACACTTATGAACATCTTTTCGAACATGGCGTTTGTTGTGGACAATCCATGGGAGAAAGAATTTCATCTGCAGGGATTTCTGTTTCTATTTACATTCACATTGTGATCATCTGTGTTATAATCATTGAATTAACCAGCTGTAATAACATTCCGTTTTGAGTTTAAAGAATGCAAACATACTTTCAATGCATTCTGAGATTAATCTACAAAAAAGCACTCTCTCCTGTGGCAAGAGGACCTACAAATTATAAAAGATTCAGTGCCTTTTGAGAAAATGAGATACGCTGTAATTACGGTTGTCCCAAACATAACTGAGCTTACAGTCAGTTCCACCCTGGTCAGATAGGAAGCCTGAGGAATGACAGTCAGCTTGGTGTTATGGCTCGTCAGTCAGTTCACATTTCAGATCAAGGCGGTTGGCGGTAGCATCAAAACCAGGCTGACACAAACCCCCCTCAGACTTTATGGATGCAAACACTAAATAAAGCTTATAATGAATACCTTCTTGCTACAAATAGTGATGTTTAGCTAATTATCCCCTTGTAAAATACCAGAAGGATCAGCAAGTGGAAAATAGCTCCCAAAATGTTATGTATTGTAAAAATGGAACACACACTTAGCCAAAATAAAGATCCAGAACATGTTACTCTGTTTATGCTGAAGGCAACATCCTAGGAGTGTTACTGTAAGTGAAAACGCTGAAAGCAGAAGTTACCATTTGTTGAGCGAAAGATCTTTCCTCCTGTTGCCTAAACTCACTCACTTTTTTACCCAGGAGGTTTGGTTCACTTTTGCCAGGAGTAACTCACAACCTCTGAACCACAAATGTCTTGGTTTACCAGCACCAAAGAACCTGCATTAGCCTTATAGGACATTAGGCTATTTAGCTGTATCTTACAATATATGTACCGTTCTTATACGTCTTTCTCTTACAAAATATTCCTTCCTTGCATGGTGTGCTCATCTGCATTTTTTCCTAATCTACTTAGTGCACACTTACACAAATGTTTGCAAATTCGTATAGTGGATCATCATGTTAGTCCTTTCATTCCAATACTGCATCTTTTACTGTTCAAAAGCTGTTCTTACTGTGTGCTTTTCTTAAGAGTCATATAATGACCTTGTTTTCTTAGCAACAATGTTAGATCTCATCTCATAATCTGGTCGGTGGGATGAAATTTCAATTGTCAACCCTGAAACAGAAACAAATGTAGTGTCCCGTCCACATCGAGGTCAAGCACAGTAACACGGCTCTAATCGATGGAAAAGAGCAAGCGCCATGACTCTCTGTGAGTCACGTAACATCTGGAAGATGCCTCTAGCCCCAGCAGAGTCGTCCCCAACCGCTTTCTGCATCTTAAATCTCATCCGAAAAAAAACCTGTTTATATCTCAACATCTGGTCTGCCGCTTCGCAGTTTCACTCTTGCTTGTTGTCGCAAGGTCTTTGGTTGACTTGTAAACTTTAGGCTACTATGCTGCTCTGAACATTTAAGTTCTGCTGCGGAGAATCAACTTATTAAGTGCCTTGTGATTAACACTAGTAGGGTTGGATGACATTGGACGCCAACATAGCTTGAACAGCACAACGTGCTGGTTTTGTAATGGGCTTAAATTGTGGGAAAAAAAGAATATACAAAGCTGGGTAAAGACTGACAGCTGCACACTGGAATTCTCTGAGACACCACTAACGTTACCCCTGACTAATTCTCCTGCAGGACATGCCTCAGGCTTTGGAGGAGTCTCAAGGGAAATCAAATCCAATCAAACCATCCAAGTGGTGTCCCAGCTCTGAGAGACCGGTAGATGGGCGTTTGATATCCGATCAGATCTGTCACATAAACCTCACATTCTTTTCACTAATGGGAAGCTACAGATCTGTAAACTATGTGAATTGCAGACTCCTGTTACATGAACGTGTGTACTCTGGTTGGGACCAAGATTTGCTCTCAGCAGCAAAGTCCACACCCTGTTCACTGTTTCTCTTGCAAAACATCTTTAAATGACACTCAAGCAGAATAAAAAATCAGCACATTTCTTCATAGCGCACCAGATGATTGACTAAATGGTTCCTGCAATTTCCTTTTGTCCTTAATGCTATAACCGAAATGTGGAGCTACACCTCTTCATTCGTGGCATAGCATGTTTTCTGGCTTGCCTGGAGTGTGATGTGTCATTACACAAATATCCTTTAAAATGCATATCAAGTATCAGAGTGGGTCTTTATTCTTTTCACTTGTTCGACCAGAGAGGAACCAGGCAAGGTGCCTCTTAGGTCAGCCTCCCAGCAACACAATGCCTAGGTAATTTCAATAATAATTGTGAATTTATTTCACATAATTTCATTGCATCACTTTTGCCCATTCTAGTTCAATGCAGACTTAAATTAAAACATTATAGGCCCGAGTAAAAGGTGTTATTGTTGTATCTATGATTTTAAAAGGGGGAAACTAACATTATATTGGATAACATAATTTCTTAATTAAATTGTGCTTCTCGGTTAAAAATGCAGTTAACTGGTATTTTTGATTGGGAAATGCTTTCTGTTCAGACATTGCACACCTCTTTGACTAACTGTGGAAAAATCCAAATGTTTGTGTCTTGTATGTTGCTGCAACACACAAGCCTTGTTGTCAGTATTCTGTCAATGTATGGATTATATGGGTGGGGGGGTTGGCCTAAGGCAGGCCTCAATCACCTGTGGTGTCTAGTTTATGAGGATCTCCGCATTCTGCAAATGTTTATTGTAACTTTTCCCCCAATGCAAGTTTTGTTTCTTTAACTGCCAACATTCCCTATAGAAATCCTGTTACATGCATAAAAAATGACTTTCTAAAGGAGCTTAATTAATTACAATTAGATACAATTACATTAAATAATTAAACCTGAATACATGGAGCCATGGAGCATGGAGCTTAGTTTGTGTGGGTGTCTGTAATCTCATAGTCAATGTGACCTGGTCAACTCAATGTGACAGTCAACAAACAATCAACACAGCATCTCTGTCAGAGGGAATAAACATGCAATGGACTGATTATATCTATCCCCTGTGGAATCTTCCCTGCTGACACTATTACACACTAAAACACCAGCTGCAAGAAGAGATTAAAATCTACAAATGAGCAATAGTCTATACCGCAAAGCTAAACTTCTAGATGTGCAGCCTCTATAGGCTCAGTACAGTTTGGTCAGAAGTTTTCACATTACTCTGCCTGCTCTCTTTTCTTCCACATCACAACCCAGTATCAATATCAGTTTCAGGTCATGATGATCTCTTCTCTATTTAATACTGCTGTAACAAAGAATTGCTGAATTGATATAAATACTACTTATTAGCATTACAAAGTAGTGAGAATGTTACATGTCATACATTGCAAGCCTCTTTGAAAATGGGTGACTGCAGAACATGCCAGTTTAGTAGCCTAATCTAGCTAAATAGCCATTGTAGTTTTATTTTCATGAAGACACAAACATTAATTCTCTCAGCAGATGTTTTTTGCCCAGACGTATATGCAAGCAAGTCAGATAGTTCACATGAAACGTGATTTTCAACTATATGGAGCCATGAGCAGAAAGGAAGGTTTCTGACGTGAATGGCTACATCTCTAAACATTTTTTTCAATATACTCAAGTGAATCTGTATTGTCAATCCGGCCATTTACAGGACACAGTGAAATGAAATAATGACTCTCCTGAATGCAGGGCAACATTCATAACAAGACAGACATTACAGCAGAAAAGACAGAGTTTTTGAATTATCCTGTATGTATGATTGTCAATAACTAATACACAGATGAGAGTATAAAACGTGCGATAGCTGTGAGTTGAGTGTAAATGTTTTCAATTTAAGCACTTTTTGCTGTCGTCCTTCCGACTCCGGGTGCAGTGTGTTTCGCGACCTCCTCGGGCCCATCTGACAGTTAGTCCCTCACCCTGACCACTGACATTCAGTGGTTACCTGTCGCGTTCTCTCTAAGCAGTGTCTGTTTTACAGTGGAAATCATAGTGACTAAGCAGGAAAAGCCACTTCCAGTTCGAAGCCCTAACACGGCGCTGAAGGGGAGATTCACTTCTCCTTTTGCGGACGCTGGACCAGTCTGGTCGGTTGAGACATGGTAACGACAGCGTGCAGCTGAACGCCTGGAACGTTGCATTCCCCCTCCCCCCAGTGCAGGTGACTAAGGAGGAAGCTGGACTGCTTCAAGAAGCAGTTCTTTTTTTCTGGTTCAGTGGAGACTCAAAAGCAGCCCTTATTGGGCATACAGTGTGGAATAGATAGGCGCTAATGTGCAAGCAAAACAAACGCTTGTGTTTGTGTCAACACTAATGATGTGAATTAGGCCTAACACATGACATTCTTGTAGCAGTGTACGAAATTGCTTATTCTCACTTCCCCTGTTACAAAAGAGGACGGCACAGGAATCAGACCATTTTGAAACTTCAAGGAGAAAAATTAGCTGGGCTTCTACCTTCCCACCTCCCATGTTAAACTAACAGAACCCAGCCTAGAGGGCATCTTGAGCCTAATTGAACTGAGGCATATCATACTACTAGGAAAACGGAATCTAGAATGAGCTCAGCCAGACTATATTGTCATATTGTATTTGTATACGCTTCTGTTCTAATTACTTTGGATTAAGGGGTAGTCAGTGCACTAACCATAGTACTGAAACGCAAGGCGGCCATTGAATATTTCTTTATAATTACCATTTTGTAATTGTTATCCTTCTGTAAATATACAGTAACTGTATGTGCAAAATGTTACACCTTATCTCAAGAATAACACAACAAGTTACTCTGTTTGTGCAAGCAAAGCTGCAAAACAGCCACTATAAACCCTGACATCTATTGCTTTCATTCTAGGAGTTATACTTCCTATTTATTTTTCTTTTTTTTTCACAATGCTGATTTGACCAATGCATACTGTGCTATTTCTGTATTTGCAGGCACATTGAAAGAAAGAAAACCACAGCGAAAACACTTCTGTGTCCTATTATTATATATTTTGAGCAGCATAATCCTGGATATGAACGACAACCTATATTTACCCCAGTAAAAGACATAGCGATGTTAAGGGACAGATGACCCAAACTGGTTACCTCAGAAAATCAGAAATGCAATCAGCTTGACTAATATTAGATTGAGGATCAAAAGGCAAACCAAACTACAGGAGAAATCTTATCGAAGTCTGCTCTCATCTGCATGACAATTTAATTTCCCCAACTTCCTGGCACAAACTTGACCTTTGGGGAAGTTACTAATTTTGCCTGAAATTAACTCAATTGACCAAAAATGCAGAGATCGCCTTAGGAAAGAACTTGGGGGGGGGGGCAGTTTTTACAAATCAAATCTCTCCAGTCGACTTGAGCTGAAATAGATTTAGTTCCCCTTAATACATGCCTTACTACCTTACGTAATACCTCCTGAACATCAACAGTCGGGTGCAGTGATGGGAGAAGAGAAAATAATGGGTGGATGTGGGTGGAGACAAAATAAAAACTTGAATGGAGACATGCTTTGTCTGGGATGATTACAAAGACATGCACTCCAGAACTCAAAGCAGAGGAACTCCCTGTACAGGCCAGTACTTGAATACTGGCTGATTTTCAGATTAAAGTTCTACTCAATTTAGGCATAGCAGAAAAGGACATAAAAAAATGCCCGATTTAGATGAATACTTGGGGGATGTGTCTATGCCATAAATTACACGTATGAATGCGGTGATGGGAATTGCAAAATGGAACACTGGGAAATGTTGATCACTAACTGCATGAGAAAGCAGACTAAAGCTTATGCAATTCATTTAGTGCTATTAAGCCCGCAGGCCCCAGTATATCAGTTTAAGTGAAGTGATTTCTTCAATCAGGACAATGAGTCGTGCTCCAATATAACTAATAAATTACAACACATTTTTGAAGCAAGCAAGTTGTTTGTCAGCTCTCACTAAAATACCACCCATACTTTTTACGGTCAAAATCGTCAAGGCGAGACCATCTGAGGAGAAATGCAGATGTTTCCTTTTTGTGAACATGGAAAATGATGCATCAGATTCTTCTTCAGCTCAGCTAGTCTGCCCCAAGGAAAAAGCACTCTTCTGCAAGCACCACGTGGCACTATGCCCAAGATTAGCTTTGTGAATGCATGCAGGCCTGGAGCTCATAGCTCTGCAAGAGGGTTTATGTATGAGCGTTACCCCCGCCTGGTGTGTGGGCTTGGGAGCCTTTGTTGTAGATTACCATCCCATGAGAACTTGAAGCAACAACCTACCGGGGTCGAGTGAGAAGGGTTTGGGGGTGGGGGGTTGTGGTGTCGGAGTGGAAGGAGAGGAGGAGACAGACAAGGAGATCCTGGAGAATACATCAGGGCACCATCACTAAACAAGAGGAACATAAACTATGGTGGTCAAAAAAACAAGACAGCAGCATCTAGGGGTGCATAAAGTTTGAAGCAATGATAGCTGCGTAGCAGAGCAGTAAAGGACCTTCTTAGCCAGATATTCCCGCCTGATGAAAGATCAATGCCTTAGATCCCCTTGGCGTTGGTCCTCCTAATGGAATGCAAGAGGAAAAGTCTATTTACATGCACAACAGAAAGGAAAGATTTTCGCCTCAGCTGGAGGTTAATGAAATGTGAACTCTTCCCTCTGTTCCTAATCATATGACAGTGCTATAATTCTATCATTTGACATCATTTTCTCACTATTATGGCAAAATACGTGAACTTATTCTCTTACTCATTCACACGTTGGCCTTCAATTAGCATGACATATTTTTTTTGCATTACATTAATCATGCAGGTTTTTCTTTAAATCAGCCTCTAAAGTTTAATAGCTGTATTTCGCTTTGCAGAATTCTTTTTCTTGCAGATTTTTCTACTACTTGGTGGAGTTATTCTTGAGCTGAATAAACGACAGTGTGTTCCCTGTGAAACGGCAACATGAAAAGCCTTGAACTCCCATAAATAGCTAATAAACTACTTCAGAGTTCACCTGGAGAGAAAAAGCCGGCGCTACTTAGAGGAAAGTGTGAAGTCATCCTTGCTACATGAGACCTGACAGAGAAACGCTTTTTGTTTCTTCTTCCTCATTAATAAGCTCTAGTCTCCCTCCATGGGTACCTATTCAGAGCTGGACTCATGGCTATTTACAGTGGCCGGACACAGAGTGAATCTGTGGTGCTGGGCTAGGCTGATCCTGAATTCCACAGTCGGTGCAGACAAGCCGAGCTGGATCACATGTGCCACCGAGAGGTCACTCAGAGGAACTACAGCCGCACATGGGGTTAGGAAGCACAGAATCTAAGAATCTTACCCCCCCCCCCCTTCTTTCATCCCATAATTTGCTACCCTTTATGTCACAGTTATTGCTATGGCTTGACTGCCGGATGCCATTTTCACAGGCTGTGTTTAGTAACTAAATTCTTGTTTGCTCATGAAACATTTTTCTGTTGTTATTTCCTGTTCAGTTCCAGCCAATGCACCACTTACAGCTAATGTGGATTCTTGGGCCGGCATGATGATTGAATCCTATTTGCTATAAACACCCAAGAAATCAAGAGATTTGAGAGTGTGTACATTCACTGGCCTGTGTGTCTCCTGCCGACAGTGTGGCCCCTGGCTGCCTAGATGTGTTGGGTTATAGAATTTAACAAAAAAAAGTACTGATGTGTCACCAAACAGATAAGATACTATGCCGAGCAGAATGAATATCAAAGACAGTGTTCTAGGCAGACTTTATAATAGATATCATATCATATATTGATATTACTGGTCATATCACAGATATTGTAAAGTTAAAGATTTATCTAAAACAGAAAGGGCAGGCAAATAAAAAAAAAAACTCCTTCCTGCTTCTGAAATGCAAAATGATGATGAAGCACTTTTTTTGTTTAATTAAATTTTGCCACACCTCATTTTTTACTTTTACTTTCGAATATTCATACATCGTTGGTTTATTATTTATATAATTAAGGGCAAAAGTACCCAAGATTTACTATGCATATAACCCTATCATATTTTATGGTGGAGTGAACATAGATATGCCTATTATTTTATTGCTCTGTGTTCAAAGCTTTGCGAAGTTATACAATGGCGGAGGAGTTTTTGATTGACTGTTCAGAAGGTGTGATCCTGTGTTATGTGACTGTAAAGTAAGCACGGCCCAACAGTGTCACATGTTCTATACATATGAAGAAATGCATATGCATTTGTCATAAAAAGACAATATTTTGTCTACTGATGCTTTTAAGTCTCTCATCTATTATATGTCTGTTCCATAGTCTTTGATTGCATTGAGTCATTTCAGCATTCAAACTGATTTAAAATGTGAAAGACTGTCAGGCACAAAGTGCCGCCGCAGTTGTGTGCAGGTTGTAGATGCCTGCAGGTGACAGAGTGAAAGGACCGTGTTGGATATTCCTCAGAGTACAGCTCGGAACAACACAAACCACCTCCAACACATGACAGCTATGACTAGCCAAGCAGGAAGTACTGGCATGGAAACGCTGAAGTTGTGCATAGGGTCAGCATAAAAGGTCTTGATACAAAACATAATGGATGAATAGTTTTGAAGGCAGCTGAAAAAAAAAAATATGATTTTTGGACAGAGTCACCCTTCCTGATAGTACATTTACATCCTGCCATTATTTTGCTTTGTCCACGCTGAGAGCTTGAGGTAATCGTTGACGTAAACAGCAGTGACTCCTCTCCCGTTCACATAGTCTTGTTGTGTTGTTTGGGAGTTGCACTGTGTTTCGACAAAGGACTTGATTTATCTGCTTAGTAAAACATCCAGTGTTCATGCATAGATTTCAAAGACCAAAAGTATAATTAAATCAAAGATGAGTTGGAACTGCAGTACATTTTTGCAGATACCTGCCTTATGATTAACTTGTGATGAGCTCCAGTAGCTGAATACATAGAGCATTGTGCTACCAGTGCGATGTGGATTCACATCTTAGGGGACACACATACATTGTAACCCTTCCCACTACTGTAAACCACTTTGGATACAAGTGTCAGACAAAGGAATGTCATACTTTTTTTTAAGGACTTCCACATGTTACCCCTCTCTGCTCCCATTCTTTCACATTGGTTCCATATAGACAAATGCTTATTTATGCGTGATAATTATTTGTGTTTGGGGTATGACTGTAAAAAATGGATGTCTATCACTTGCAATTAGTTAATTACATTTATTACCATGCACTCTTCTTTGCAGTCGCAAGGTGTTAACGAGCATTAGCTTGCGAAAAAGAATGTAGTAATTATACATTAATTGTAATTATAACATTGATAAATGTAGTTTCATAATATAGAAAGACACAATATAATGATATGAGGCATAACCTACAGAATTTTTTGAGTGACAAGCAAAAATACGAGCAAACTGCATTAAAATCCAAATGCAGCATGAATTATGCAGAGGAAAAAAAATGACGAAAGGGACATTATATGCAAAGTTTACAGAACTTTTCAAATGGAAATAAAGCATGAGTGACTGCACCAGTGTCTAAAACTGAGGAATAAATACCAAGGTATTGAATCCACCTTCTTAGTTTTTTGGCATTGAGTTTATCAGGCTGAATGAATGGTAAGTCTAAACGTAGGTTTCTTTGTATATAATATGCATACATATAATGAACATGAATACATTAGAAATGCTATCAACTTCTGCGATAGGGCCAAGATGTCCTTCTCCTAATTTACTAAGGTTTTGTTATCAAAGAAACATCCATGACTTATTTTTCCAATTTTCTGTATTTAAAAAATTTTTTTATAAATATGTTTTATGCAAATGTAAATTAATGCGTTTCTGTAAGCATGCTGGTATTTACAAACCAAATCATTTTCCCAGTGACTATTCATGATGACTTCATAGCACTATTTTGAAATTTAAAAATCCAACTGATGAATGGACTTCCTGATAGACGCTGCCTGTATACCTGCTGGCTCCTCCCTCTGTCACCCAAGCAGTGATGGTAATTTCTGGAAAAACATATTTATATTCAAATAATTTGGTGCTTACATTTGGCCAAAGCACTGCTAACCTTTAAATGCATCCAAATAAGCATTAAAATCCTTCTTCTAGAGAAAAAGAATTATTGGGGATGAGGTTCTTTGATTTTGGCCTCCAAATTCAACAGAGACACGTAAATTCTGGTACTACAACAACTAGTTTGAACCTTTCACTATACTGGCTGTTTTCACTGCTTTCGCTGTGCCTGTGGAAGTATCTCTTTGATGGCACATTCATTTACTAATGGGCTCTCTGAAAATATATATATAAAGAATATATGACTGTTAAATTAATGATTTAATAAAGGATGGAAAATGTTACCAACATCTTTACAGGCCCCAGGGGTTCCCAGAGGACAGGAGTGTTTCCACATGGAAAGTGTGGCAGCAAGCAGGAGCTACAGCCACAGGAAAGGGGGAGCTAGACTGCGAGACGGAGGTATGACTGTGGAACCTTTGTGTCTCCTACCCATCTGGTTGTCACAGTGATCTGAAAGTCTCAAAAGATTCATAAAGTGAGATTCAGATGCTTTTGGGCTGATTTTGATCAGTAGTTTCCACAGCTGGATTTTACTGTCACACGCAAGGTGTGGTGCCTCAATGAATGAAGAATGAGAGCCTTTCTGCGATGCCCAATACTTTTGATCTGCTTGAAATCAGACAGAGCACAACCTCAGATGTTTCAATAGGACCATGGATGGAAACTGAGCAGATGGTTTCTCTCTTCCGGGTGTCGGAATGAGGTGGCTAAATTTCCCTAACTGGCATCACTGGGGAAACTGACCATTCCAGACTGGGAGAAAGGAGGAGTGTAAAAACAACTCGGTCTATTTTTAAAAGCAGACACACACACAAAATATTACAGAAGAATTTAGTAGAAGAGACATTTTGAAAATCAACTATAACATATAATAAAATAATAAGAAATATTAGCTATTACCACAAACACAGAGATAGAACTCTGGATAAAAAGAATATTAGAATTCTACACAGGCATTCCGCACTTGATGACCAAGTTGTGTTCCTACGACTAGGTCGTTAAGCAAATTAGTCAATAAGTGAGATGCCGCCCCTTATGGATATGTCAAGCTTAAGACTAGAGAAAATTAGCTCTAATATACATGATTTAGGATTACATACTTTACAGCATACCATGCCGACTGGTCAGAGAACTGCTTGTAAGATTGTGTGGTCGTTGTTAAGTGAGGAAGGTTGTTAAGTGAGGAGTGTCTGTATTCTCATATTCTCATAGTCCATTGTCACTCACAAAGGTTATATCCTAAAGTTTACATGATTCAGTTGATTTACACACAAAAAGTAACACAATGTTAAAAACAGTATTAATTGGTAGTTCTTTATAGGAACCAAGAGATATCTTTTAAGGCATTTGCACATTTGGCCTGGCCCTGCCGCTCTCAGGCCCCACCACTCTCAAGCCCACCACTCTCAGGCCCCATCGCTCTCAGGCCCCATCGCTCTCAGGCCCCATCGCTCTCAGGCCCCATCGCTCTCAGGCCCCACCACTCTCAGGCCCCGCCGCTCTCAGACCCACCATTCTCAGGCCCCATCACTCTCAGGCCCCACCACTCTCGGTCCCACCGTTCTCAGGCCCCACCACTCTCAGGCCCCATCACTCTCAGGCCCCACCATTCTCAGGCCCCACCACTCTTAGTCCCACCGTTCTCAGGCCCCAATGCTCCTGATCACACTGTCGGGGCTTATTTCTGCGATAGCTACCGGCTGCCTGTACATTATCCCTTACATATTGTTAACACTGACCATCGAATCGAACCATAGACTCAATATGCCAAACCACTCCCGAAACTGCACGTATGCTATTAGCATTAAATTGTGTAAATTTGCAGTAGGAATCCAATCCGTTCAGCTGTTCTGTAGTACTTTAAGTACGAGGCTGGAAATTTTCAAGGATACGACTCGCATTCTTTACAATGGAAAGCCAGCAGTTTCAGGTACGGTTCAGTTCTTGGTAAAAAGTGCCATGAGGTAGTGAGCCCACATTTTATGCGGGTTTCCAAAAAAAAAGATCTGCTTCCAAACTAATGTAATCACTAGTGTTAAAAAAAAATGTGTCCAAACTGCACTGTGTAAAAGGCAAACAACATAGCTTATGATGCATATTCGCCTACAGTACATCAGGTGTGTGCACTTACCAACTTTATATTTTATTTGCTTGTTGTAGCTCGAACACAACGTGTCCTTTCCCAGTTATTTGTCCAACCAAAATTTTTAGTATATATTTTGAATGACATATTCTTTGATGTGTGGGTGCTTGGTGTGTGAGTGTGCCCTGCAATGGGCTGGCCCCCCATCCAGGGTTGTTCCCTGCCTCGTGACCGTTGCTTCTGGGATATGCTCCAGACCCCCCGCGACCCGTTAGGATAAGCGGTTTGGAAAATGGATGGATGGATATTCTTTGATTGGTGCAGTGGTTAGCACTGTTGCGTCACACCTCTGGGACCCGGGTTCTGGTCTCCGCCTGGGTCACATGTGTGTGGAGTTTGCATGTTCTCCCCGTGTCGT
>JABFDZ020000022.1:19907121-19933144 GCA_019775955.2 Pollimyrus isidori | reverse complement strand
GTGCCCTGCGATGGGCTGGCCCCCCATCCAGGGTTGTTCCCTGCCTCGTGCTCATTGCTTCCGGGATAGGCTCCGGATCCCCCGCGACCCAATAGGATAAGCGGTTTGGAAAATGGATGGATATTCTTTGATTTTGATTTGTAATAAAGCTCAGTTTTTGACTGTTGATTACACTCACACGCATCCATGTGTTTAAAGTAAATGCACACATTTTGTTTAGCAAAAGTAAAACATCATAGTACTGTTTAAGTTGTACATAAAAGTAACCATGTAAGTTATCAAAATCACAGCAACAACACAGCTATCAGTAAAATACATCACGGATCTGGAAATGTAGTCACTAGACATCTCAATCTCTTCCCCTCTGTTTCACTGCACTCTTGTCTTACTCTAATTTATCTGCAATAAGTGGCGATTAGCAAATTCTTAGATTTCTTTGCTTGTAAACAGCGTACAGTGTACACTAAACATGCTTTAGCGGCATGCAAGTAAGCAAAAGAACATTTGCCAGGTAGCAGAAGCCCTGTGTGCCCCTCCTCCATGAGAGGAAGAACATTCTTCATTCCTGTGAAGAATAATTAATCAGGAAAAGAGACATTGAAAGGGTCACGAACTAACCACGAACCAATCGGATCTTACTGATGTAGGTGTAATAAAATATTTTACGTTTATGACTGCCCGTACTGATGCGTTTACAGAAAGATTAGCTGTTGGGCAGCGCTGAAAATTTTCTCCATTTCTGGGAAATAACATCTGCGGAAGTGCAGACGGAGGGCTAAATTGGAAGGAGATTTCTGTGTTACTAAACAACAACGTATTAGTGCAGAGGTACCCTCAGTCTCATTAGTTTAAATAGTCTAATAGTCAAAATCCATTACGCTTTCTCAGGAATTTATTTATGCTAACAAAACATACTCAGAAGATCACCCACATACAGAAAACAACAGATTTCTATGGGGAAGGGGGGGTGATGGTTTCACCTAAAAATGGGAGACACCATTGCCTATGGTTGAAAGACAAACTGTCAATAGCTTCTGCTTTCATCCTTACAGGGATCAGTGACCTTTAGAACCACAGTCTAGTGGTCAAGCTGCAAGCTCACAACATGTTTATCAAACTAGGAAAGGCACCTGGGAGTATTTACATATATTTAAGAGAAAATGAGCGCTCAATAGGTCTTTAATTCGACGTGTCACTGAACTGACAGCTTCGGCATATAGCATGATTATAACACCCTAAACATTAACGGAATGGCTTATACATTCTAACGGCATTAAATAACGCATGCCACATATCCATATTTGAATTGTTTATGAGTTTTAATTGTTACTGCCTCCCACAAACCTAGCCCATCTGGTAACATAGGACTGTGAATACTTCACAGAGGAAAGCAGGCAGTTTCCTTCACGCTGTTAGCTAGAGCTACCACAATACAAGCAGTGACCTTCTACTTCTACGATATGAACCATAGGCAAATATTGATACATATATGCAGCTACACTTACATTTCCTGGCATGTCCGTCTTGGCTCTGGTCTCTGTTTGAACAGTGGAATGTTGCTGTTCATCTCTAAAGTCAGGTGACTTCTGCATAAATATTTGTGAATGAAGGAGCTAAGCTTTGATATGGAACAGACATTGTGTCAACGCGGTGCTTCATTCATGCATTTCTGCCTCACAGGGAGGTGAACTTTAAAGGTACTTGATCCGGCTGGTGGTTTGGAGAAAGGGGCCCACTGAATTCTGCATCTTAGTGCCACGTTACAGAGCTACCTGCTAGTTTATCGTAAGATCATAATATAAACTCTGTTCTGCCAAATTATGCTTTCTCTTTAAACAATAATTCAACCGTTTGCCCATCCACTGACTAGTAGTGTAATTAATATGATCTTCTATATTATGATCATGGCAGTTTTAAGTCACACCTTCTTTAATTGTAGCCATATGAGTGGTAGTAATTGAACATGTTTCTCACTAGTGTGATTATTAATTCCAATTTTTTTTTTTTTTTTGTTTGTTTTAATATTAAACCCAGTTTTGAAAATCTAAGTATTACTTCCAGACTCTGTGACTCACTGTTTGGCATTGATCATATAAAAAAAAAGTTCAGATTGACAAAGAAGGTGAATAATTTTCATTCTCTTCAGAAGCTAGAGAAGACTGACAGCTTTAGCCTTAGGTAGCTTACCTAAGATGTGCAGTCCCTAGTAATATCTCCTGGATCCCGTATTAGTGTTCATTCCTTGTGTCTGGTTGCAAGTATAGCGAGCATTGGCATAAGAGAAATCTGTTTTGACTAATGTACATGTGGTCTTTAGTGTTAAGTACTATTGTATTGTACAGAACACAGGAGTAACTCAATTCTTCAGCCAGCTGTTCCTCACTGGGTATTCAAGGCTCAGGAAGCATTAATCTTCACTTTAGATCCCACGCACTGAGCTCAGAGCGGCAGTTTATAGAACCCAAGAGGGGACAGGAGAAAACTATCCCGTCAGGTCGACTCTTGTGGGCACATTTTCTTGACCTTCTCACATTTAACCTTTGACCTGGAAGAAAAATATTAACTTTCCAATTGTCAGAGCTCCCCCCCCCCCCTCACCACACCGTCTTCGCCTGTGCATTCCGTGAGAACATTCCGAGGGGGTTGCCATGTGGGGGCAAATGTTTCAGGTTTGACCTCCGGTATCCCAGCCCCCCCCAGCATTGTTTTTTAACTGAAGAGCCACTGCTTTGTCTCAAGCAACAGCCCACCCAACCCGTCAGCTCTGTCGCTTCCTCCAGGCTTCCGTTGCACAGAACACACCTGCAGGCATCTGAGCACATCGAAGATGCACAAACGTACAAACATCCATCTGGTCACTGTCCCCTTTTTGCTTTTTAATCTACATGGCATTTCACTCAAACAAAGCCTCACACGGATTCAAATTGGGTACATGTCACTTAGTACTGCAGCATTCTTGCAAAGAATTCACTTTTAAAACTGGAGTTGACTGTAATAAGTAAAACCTAAAACCATGCAGGACTTTTAAATGAATTAAAACCTATTTAAGCTAGGATAGAGTGAGTGCTTTTGGTATGTCTTTTACATTGTGCATTTTTTTAATGATATCTTAAATCATGCTTTGTCTCCACAGCAGAGACGCTTGCTATCTGCCTGCAGAGCAAGTTCATTTAAGCACAGCCAGTTTGGAGGGTGGGAGCAAGAGACAAGGTGTTGGTATCTCTGTGTGGGCAGATGAAAGGCGAGCGCTATCAAGGCCGGGCTAAGGGCATTTCTTGGGAAATGACAGCACATAGCTCAGAAAGCCGCACTTATACAAGCTGACCAAGAGTGAAACACCATCTTAACTATAGCCATAAAATGAACTCAAATGGAAAAATAGCAGAATGCTTTGTCCTGAACACAATCCTGATATATTTCATAGGTAAATATAAATTTATATTCCACAAGATATAATATATAGTTTATATACAACATACTATATACATAACATAATATAATAATGAGAAGTGTGTAAATTTATATATTTTACATGTGTATGTGCGTGTGTGAAATACTTATATGAAATATAGAGAAAAATGTAACCACTCATTTTAATTCTATATGGAGGACACCATAAAAAGTTATAACTTCATTAAACTGTAAAGCCTCCCTTGTCTGATTTTATTCTGTTTTTGTCACATTTTCCCAAAACTTTAAGACATTTGCACCTAATAAATCCCTCACATTTGCTAAAACCACACACTATTGGGCTGTCTTGTCAATCAATTACTTTTGCAGCTCTCTAACACATGTGCAGTTAATTATTGTACCAAAGAGACCTTCTAAACATGAAAACTTCAAAGGCATTCAGTGAGATAAGTTAATCTCAACAGCTGACAGGTATCAGAGTCAAGTTGAAAATTGCTACCATAAAACTCCACAAGTAGGATCACTGGTACAGCTAAAGTGTAAAATTTAGTTTCAGAGTTAAACAGGAAGGTGTAATATTGAAACCAAAAGTTAAGGATCACTAGAATAAGTGCCCTTGGCTCTGAATACCTCTTTCCCCCGCAATACTTTCTAATATACCAACATTTTACAGTATGAAACCTAACTGCAAACATTTAGAAGTATTTCAATATTTACCTAACTATCAAAAAATTATATCTGATTAGTCATGTTCAATTTTTGATCTCTACACATACTACATACATTGTAAATACAATTTTCAACATGACAGATTAAAAAGAAATTAAATCAGCACCACAAATGATAGTGAATATAATAATAACACAGATTAGCCTATCTACAGATGTTAGGTTTGGATTATTTACTGAAGAAGTTAAATCTCCCATTTATCCTTCAGTGTTCTGGAACAGAACACAGCTGAAGGCACAGCTGAAGGTTCTGCAGGTTCTATAGGCTCTGTAGGTTCTTCATTAATGTGCAGAACAATTCATCTTCCGGTATGCATCAACAGTTTTACATGATCAGTGGAAAATTATGAAAATATGAAAAACAAAATGAATTCTGATTAGGGTAAAATAAATAAGCTCAGCCCAACCTTCACTAATCTTTCCCAAGTCTTTGGAAGCAAAATTCAGCTAAATACACAGCAAAGTTTGGTTAGTAATGCCCTTGTATTGTTTTTTGTCCAAAGTGAAAGGGCCAAGCTTAATACATAACCTTGATGGTCAGCTTACAAAGAAAGAAAATATGATTCATTTCTGCTATCAATAGCATAACAGAACTTTTCCTCTATGAGTCATTCAGGAATTTAAACAATGGAACACGGGGCACCCACTTAAAGAAGCGTTTGTCATTTCTGCTCAAAAATACCAATTGTGCCCAGATAGCGCCCAATTGCTTTCAGTCCTCAATACCAGACATGTTAGTGTATTTATGAACCCACGAGGGTGTCCTTACGTATGCCGTTCTGTCTATTATGCCATGGGCTAACTTGGGTACTTGGGGCCTTGAACAGGTGACAAAAGGGTGACAGACAGGTGAACTTCTGTTGTTCAACATATTCATACATGCACCTAAAGACCCATCAGAAATTAAATCCTATTACGCTCACTGAGTATCGCGCAAAGGTACCAAATTTAAACAAACAAATAATGCTGTAGTTACCCATGACATCACCTTTCAATGATGATCCGCTATCCAAAACAAAACAAAATGCATGCATGTAGATGATGTCTTTGTCTATAATAAAGTCGTCAGTATGTAGGCATGCCATGCATAGGAATATGATGCTAGATAAACGTCAATGCAAAGACTTGGATTGTAACTAGGTTTTTTCCATGCATTCAAAATGGAGGCAATTCTAGATACAGGTGCTCAAAGACCATGGTGATGAGAACAATGATCTGTGCTGGACCCTAACCTCCACTTTGCACCACATAAAAGAAATCAGGTCCATGAAGATCAGTGCCATGTGCAGAAGGGCAAGCCGACTGGTTATAGAGCAGCTGGCTCCCACGCCTCAGATCCCAGGCCCTGCCCTTGTTTACTCAGCCAGGAATTCACTGGCCAGGTGAGAAAGCAGGCTGGGCTGGAGAGGCTGGGAATTGGCCCAGGTTGAGGCAGTGAGCCGGCAAGGTATTCTCAAAGTCAATTATTGAAGGGCTGTGTGTGACTGTTTTTTTGTCGCTCTTTCTATGATATATCCATGAGCGGCATGTGAGCGCAATCTGACCAGCGAAGGGCACGTTTACATGACTTCAAGCAGGGGGCACGACTTGAGCAGCGTCTTTATAAAAGACGTACATGCATGAAACTCCCAGGATTCTTTTTTTCCTCGACTTGTTCTGGATCAGTTCCTTATTTTTAGGTTTGAAAATTAACATTTTAATAGGTGGCCAATCACCTGAGCGACGATGGGCAAAGTTGAGGTTTGTTTGGGAAAAAGAGAATGTTCAATCAACTGGTTTTTACCCGAGAATTCTGGGAAAAAAGAAGGCTGCATTTAGTGATTAGCAATAAGCAAGCTAATTGGCAGCCTAGTTAATTGGACTGGGCTATTAAAAATTGTCACTGTTAATTTTGGAAGAAGTTATGACAAATGTTTTGACATATTTAAGTATTTTTAATAGAGGAAAGTTGTCTATATCAATTTGTTGTCTGTTCTTTGCATCTTCCAACCAAAACATAGTCATTGTGCTCAAAAAATAGTACAGTTGCCCCATCAGTATTATATTCTTCAGCAATAAAGGGTGTTTAACCCCAGAGGTAGGTAAGGAGCATGCACTGCTACAGTGTGTAAGGAGCATGCACTGCTACAGTGTGTAAGGAGCATGCACTACTACAGTGTGTAAGCAGCATGTACTGCTGCACCCACCACATAACAAACCACCTCATGGATGAGACCCTGAGTGCAGCCATGCAGTGATACCTCATGATACTTCAGCACCACACCAGTCCAAATGGACCAGTCTGCATTTTTCCAGTGTCTGGAGTGCCAAACCTTGCCACCAACCCCCATAATATTATCCACTGTATGTGGGAGGACCTCTTTATAAGAGTGGATATAGATTAATGTCATACCCAGGATGAAACAATTGTAGGCTAAGGGCCTCACTCAAGAACCCAAAGGAGTAGAATCACTCTGGGCATTCACAGGATTTGAACCAGCAACCTTCCCGTTGCTGGCATAGATTCCTAGCCTCAGACCTACCACTCCGTCCCACAATAACCCCGGAACAACCAAAAAAGATAAACACATTCTGCTGAAGAACAACCCACCCTATCTCCCTCAGTCATATATAGATTAGCATCTCAACTGTCACTTCTCCCTTGTGTCTGTAAGAGGGTTTTATCAGAGGCCTCACCCTAGCTAGGCCAGGACTTCTTAAGGTGGAGGATCGAGTGCTCGGGCTGCAGTGGCGAGATAATGGCTTTATCCATGCAGTAAATTCACTACATATGTCTCAGGCATGTATCATGGAGCCAGCAGAGATGGTGCTGCCAGAGTGGCCAGTCTCCTCAGTCCATGCATTACTCTCACTGCTCCATTCCCATCACATACCTGCCCTGGAAAATGTTACAACTAAACCACACAAGAAAGTTCTTTGCCTACTACTTTTTGATATTTATTTTGCAGTGCCTTTTATTGAATGCAACAAATAATCAAGAAAACAGAAGCAATTAAGAGCCTTGTTCAGCAGTCTACTGGTGAAATAGAGCTTTAACCAATGACCTTCCGATCATGGGGACTCCATCCCAGCCCATAGATCCACACACCACCCTGTACTTGCAAGGGCAGTATTTGGCCCCAGCGTCAGTGGCTGAAACTAGTGGCATTATCATCTTTATAGTGGATAATACCACTATTATCAAACTAGTGGCATTATCTAGCCTTTTGAATAAAGAGTCTGGTCATCGTTTTTTTTGAGAGCAACCACCATTGGATCCCCCCTGCCTGCCATGCCATGTCTACCCAGTCACTGGCTTCAAAAGCAGACACATGGTCCTACCAGCCCCATGTCGTTTCTTGGCCACTTCCTTCCTGGGGCAGGCCCCCCGGCCCTACACGAAGCTTAAGGGCAGCCAGTCGAGCACCGAGAGAGATT
Source organism: Pollimyrus isidori (assembly GCA_019775955.2). Taxonomy (NCBI): domain Eukaryota; kingdom Metazoa; phylum Chordata; class Actinopteri; order Osteoglossiformes; family Mormyridae; genus Pollimyrus; species Pollimyrus isidori. The sequence continues at coordinate 19,925,588 of JABFDZ020000022.1, read as the reverse complement.
TTGTGAGAATTCAAATGCAGGTTGGACCATGCCAAGGCCCTCTACAGGTTCTTCAGCCAAACTGCATCTGGTCAGGACACAAGTATACAAGGAAATGTGTTACCAGGCAATTACAGAAGAGGAGAAAAAAAAAGATTTAATAAGTATAAGATATATGCTGAAAAACGCTATACTACCACTTGACAAAGAGCAAAAATTCAAATAAGAGATTCAAGAATAGGTGAAAAAACGTAAGATTTAAGAACTCAGATCCTCATGTGGTTGATTTATATTGACGCAAATACAGGAATAGTAAAATAGAATTATTAGAACATAAAAATATCAGTGCTTTAAAGGTACAAAATTGAAACAAAAAAATGTTATTTACAGCCAATTTAAAATACAATTTAGCAGCAAAAGTACAGTAATGGTGCAGTATGGCATTATATTACTGTTGGCTGAAAATTAGTGCCTAAAAATCTGTATTATTGTATTATAATACTTTCAAGCTTTTCTTTATACAATGTGAATTCAACAGCGTGGCCGATTATTTCATTAAAGCGCCAAAAAAAACCTTTATGCATTTATTTCAGTTGTGAGCAAATGTACCCATGATAACAACATGGACGTGAAACAGGCAAACATGAGGCATCACAGGCGTGCATCTGTAGTTAATATTTGTCGAAATGGTGACGGAAGCCTTAAAAATCAGATTCATTGCCGGGGGTCACAGCCTGCTGAAGGTTCAGGATGAATGGAGGCAGCTGTATGGAACAGAGCAGTTTCTGTAGAGGAAGTCAGTAAAGATAAGATGAAGGGAAATATGGGTCAATCGCCCACATTATCAGTAAGCAGACACGCCTTTTCAATTTTATGATAATCATATAGGACTTTCGCAGAGCAGATGCAAGGTGCAGTACTGACTTGTGAATGGCCATAGATATTATAGCTATTTACATTACGCTATTCATATATAAATGAGAGAAGGAATCACAGAAGGAAAATGGTCAGTTTCTCACGCTCAATCAAACGCCAGCAAATCAGTGCTTAATTTGTACTGGAGCTCAGCTCCAGAATGTCAGGCTCAGAGCGGTCTGTACTCACCTCAAACGCTACAGCCAATATTAAATTAAGTTTAAGATTTATTGGATTTAAACTTTGAAAAAAATATAAATTTAACTAAGGACACGTCTAAATATTTTGGCCCAGTTTCTCAAAACCTTCTTAACGCTACATCATTCGAAAGTTCAGTGTTACAATTTAGAAAAAACGTAGCGTTAAGCTTGTATGATATTTTTGAAAGACATCCACCTACCTTAATATGTTTCACTTACCTGACTTTTGGGTAGTGCTTTACGTTACCTGCACCTTCATAATGCATTCATTGTGCATTCAATGAACATTCAGTGCACCTTTATAATGCATTCATAATGTCTTCATAGAACATTCATAAGCAGCATGTAAGCATACCATAACAACATACCTTAATAGCTTTAATAAACATTTAATAACAAACATTACATGATAGCAACAAACATTACAATCATATAATCATATAATGTTCTAATGTTAATGTAAAGCAGTACTGTGCCTACATTTGATTTGAAAGAAAAACTGCACTACGGACACGCAAAACCTAAAGCAGATGAGGTTACCTTCTGAACCATTAACCTCATCTAATATGGTAAGTCTGTCTTACAGTTTGATTTATCTAACAGGTGTCGATAAACATATAACAATGCAACATTTGTAAGTAATTAACAGCATATCGTTGTGTATGTAGCATCATTCAAAGTCAGCGTGCTTTTGTATGATGAGTTGCAGTAAGTCTCTGGTATTTATGAGCTCTAGCACCTCAGTTTATGGAGTAAGCACTTAAATTAATGGATATTTCATACACAAAAGTCAATGAATATTAACTTTCTTCACTATTGTCTCATGCAAGTATTATACAAGGAAAAATACAAAATGTACAAATGTGCATATGATTTAGGATAAATGAGTGCAATTAGATAAGGCAAAAAGTACACCTATAGGAGGATTTAATTTGTACTCATTTCTAAGGTCATGGGTGTGCAATAATAGTTCGGTTTAAGGGTCGTTAGTACCACCCACTTGGCAAGGTCACCTCAAACTTTTTCCTGATTCAAAGTTGCATGTTGCACCTGTTAGAGATCAACATATACACAACTGATGCTCAGCTTAAGTACTTCTGGAAATAATGTGAGGCTTTAAATGTTCTGAAGGCAACCTGCTCCTTTGTAACACCTCAAAAACCCAACATTAGTGCCTGTGAAATGGACTCAGCTGTCTAAAGGCTTCTGTCAGACAGCTCTCGTTGAGAGCAGGGTGGGGTCATTCACAAAACAAGAAGCACCAGGCTTGAATCATCAACTTCAGCTGAACCTTGAAGAGTTATTTGCTGTGGGAGGGGAGCACTCCATCTTGACTAATGTCTTCTCCATATGGATGGAGATCAGCCACCCCAGGGGGTCCTGAAATACTTCTGAGAATCTGCGGTAATAAAGGAGATATGCTTGCATGTGTTAACTCTAAACAGCAGGAGGAAGCATTTTTTCCTGTGTTCACAAGGACAAAAACAGGGTAAAATAGAATTAATTTGAATATTACAAAATGTTCTCATTTTGAAACATTTTTAAGTCTTAGCTGTTGTAAGGACTGTGAAGGGAAATTAAGCTCCTTCAAGAATTTGTTGCAATTTAATGAAATCTAAAGTTCTTACAATCTGTATTAAGAAATGGCTTAATGCATCAGAATGAAGTTGATATAAGTCCTTGTAAATTCACAAAAATGAGTGCAAAAAATGTTGCTTGAGAAACTGTGTATAGTGATCCACCCGCCATTTGTGGTGCATCTCTTGGGCTGCCCTGTCACTCTTTACTGAATCGTCGCCAAACACATCTCCTGGGTGAGCTTCCCGAAGAGGGCAGGTGTATCTCAGAAGGAAGCCATTTATTGACATTCAGGTTTTAACAGTTGTGTTGACACCAAACCAAGGGGATAACTGTCTAAACTGACACAGTATCAGAAACATTACACAGTATCAAAGGGAAGAAGAATTATGGCTACCGACTGAAACGTTATGAAGAATCACTATGGACAACCTGTGTGCAAAAGTGCCCATCTCAAAAAGAACCATATATTGCACCAACCATGCCAAATATATTAACCGTGAAGAGTTTCTATAAATCTAATAAAGGTCCTGCAATAATTCTTCAAATCCTTTTTCTTTTAAATCATATTAAATAGCAAACATGTGGATGTGAGTCAATGCTAGGCTAGCCCCCATGCAGTTTGACCAGTTGCCAATTTAGGAGGTGTAACTAAGTGACAATACTTAACAGCATGGCAAAGCAATTAAAATCAGCACTAATAATTTTGGAGAATTTGTTGCATTCTGTTATTGCGAGTCCTGCTGAATATGTTTAATAAGATGGCGCACATTGCTAGTGGGTGGTATCCCTTCATTGGGACCTTCTGCATTTTTTTTCCAGTAGACGTTAATTCTATAGCTAGCCAGCCCCATTCTCAGAGTGCAGATGCAGCCATTGATTGGCATCTCCGATGACTCGAACAATGCCAGGCGGACAGATATTACAGAACAATAGTGACCTGTTGGTGGCTGGACCCACATACTTAATACTAGCTGTCAAAAAGATTAGGATTGGGTTTATGGTATGGCCGTTCTTTGTACCCATAAACTCGGTGGATGCTGGGGAAGGGAAAAAAAGACACTGTGCTAGTTATGACTGGATGTGGGGCCACATTTTTTCATTTTAATTGTACAAAGACATGGTCTTCATTCATGAAGTTTCATAGTCAAGCATCAAAAAAAAGATGCTTTCCAAAGACTTTTTGCACCTTCCATGAGCTTCCATCCTTTCTTGCATGTATTAAAATGAGTTCTACATTTATTTATATATGACCTTTTATTTTGTCAAAGCCCTGATGATGAATATCCGGCCCCAATAGGGGTACATATAGTATTATCCTCTTGGAACCACTCGGCCCATCATCAAAGTCGCAATCTGCCATCTTTGGGCCCTGATAAACAAGGACAGACTTACAAAAGTCTCCTTGCCTCAGTGGTTAAAGTGAGCCTGTATGTTTCTGGTATCTTGTCAACAGCAAGACTCCAGTCTTCCATATCGGACTCTCCTTTGTGTAATGGTACTCTAAAAGGTCCACTTATGCTGACCTATTTTTTTTGTGCAACAAACTGCACATGTTCATGAAGGCTGGGATAAGAAAAAAACAGGAGCTGGACAAGTCCTTGGGTGAATTTCCTCCCTAGCAGAGTGATCACTCTTCACCTGCTAACATGATCCCAAAGAATGCTCTCTCACCGGATACTTTGTAACTCTGGACATGGAGAGCAGTCGATTGAAGTCACTGGGTTGGGTCATTTCACATTGCAGCCCATTATCTTACAATCACTGCTTCTAAGAGAGGCTTTTGTAAGTGAGGAAATGTATTTAAATTGATATTCACATCCATAGGAGCATTTTACCCTACATACAAGGATTTGGGTTTGTATGCATCATTTTGAACCCTACTGGAAATTTCCAGTAGAATTAATTTAGACGTTGGACAAACTGACTTGCACCCAGAACAAGCAGAACTGTTTGTTTGGACTAGAAACAGTAGTTGTACTATCCCAATGACTTTGTGGCCATAGACGGGTTCACTGATGCAAACTTATTTCACAACACTTTCTGGTTAAAATTAGGCTTGGATTCCCATTTTTTAAGAAACCAGGCAGGTGTTACAGAAGGCCCATTAGTGAGAAACATGTGTTCAGTTTACAGTCCAGTTACTCTGGTGGTTTGGCGCTTCTTGTTATGGTCACATGTCTCATCATCTCACTTGAGTGATAGTGCAATTCATTGTGACAGCCTCATATGAGGGACACTCTTCCATGCACAAAAGGCCGACCCTCCAACTAATTAAAGGTCTTCAGACAACCTCGGTTGGCGAGCCTCGGAAATGCAGGCCACGAGCCGGCCTTATGTGGCGTCTGTCCCTCTCGCTAGCAGCCCTCGTGTCTGCGGCACCTTCCTCCAGCCTCCCATCTGTCACTCCCTCTGTGCACTCCATCTCCATTCACGTACACCAGCTTCCACCCACTCGGCCGGTGCTGACAGTACGGCGGCCTGCCATGTGGCTCTGGCAAAGAGAGGGCCCTTGTTACATCACTCGAGGGGAGGAGCCCTGCCGTTTGACTCCATAGCACTTGTTTACCAGCCCTTGACTGTATCGCGCGCCCCTTGTTCTTGACATCCAAGAGTCCATCTTTGTTCAGCCATTGTTACGGCCTCCCCCTAAAGCTGTCCCTCTATAATTGGTTCTTTTATGGACAGTTGAAAAGCTGCGTCTGCCCTAAACGGAGCTGTTGGACCAGATGATCAGTTCTGCTTTGTATGTTTGTTTTTGACAGTGATGATCATTAGCGCACAAGAGGTCAAAGGAGGTTTGCCCTGGGGAAGGAAGAAGGCGACTGCTGGTGAATTTATGCACCATGGCAATAGACAAGAAAATGTCATTTCACGTGACGTAATACTGCCGCATTTTGCCACATAAGTTTGTGTATTTCATATAACAAAAAACTATTTTTGTTATTTCTATATTAAAGAATTTTATTTCTATATTAAACATTTTTATTTCTATTTTAAACAATTTTATTTCTATATTACATTGTCATGTTTCTATAATGGTGAATCAGCAGCTTTCAGGCAACAATGCATAAAAAACAACCTAGGGGGTGTGTTTTTATAGTTATTTTAACTGATGGCAGTTAAAAATACTGTATACTATAATATGACCAAATTGTGTCATGCGGTGCACTGAATTCAGGGCCAGCCAGACTGCAGGCCCTCGGAGGGGAGCGGCTGTTTTCTGGGCCTCGCTCATAAGGACAAAGGCCCCAGGGTCACATCTGGGTCTGGACGAATCCTGAAAGGCTGGGGACAATGCCAGAGAGAGACGGCTGATTCTGGGCCTAACTATAGCCTACTTTTCTCTTCTAAATTTGTGTTTTGATTGTGCTTTCTCGAGCCTTTCAGTGAAACCTTTTCAGAACCTGAATATTGCCCCCAGGACAGCAATTCGAATCAATGCTTTACAATCATGACTAATACTTTTTTTAGGGGGAGGTGGAGAAGTAAAACTTAGGGGCTGCAATGCAAGGTTATGGGTCCAAGGATTAAACTGTGGGTGGGGAGGAGAAGCATGTGTACCTTTGGGGAAAACATGTTTGCCTGAGATTAAAGGGAAACAGTGCATGAGAAACCTGGGAGACAGGATGTGCGTTAAAAACCTATCATAACAACATAACTGAAATTGTGAGTTCCTCAACCTACCTTCATGTTACGTAGGTATATAAAGGTATTTATGGGCGTCTGGAGCAGTAGTACAGTGTGGTCATCCTAGGCAATCTTAGCATTTCCTCTGAGACCAAGGGTGGGGCGACAAGGAAACCAAACAAAAGCAACTGATCTTCCCCCCCCCCCCCCCCAACACATCCACCCCCAACTTCCTTACTCTTTTATTTCAATCCAAACTTTATTTTTGTATACGTGTGGTCTCACTAGGTCAGTGAAAAGTAACTAATGAATGTTTGGTGTAGGAAGCAGGATGATGGTGTAATGCAGGAAATGTTTCAGAAGATAACGCAAGGGTTCAGAACCAAGAGTGGCCCTGGAAGAAGAGAAGGAGGAACAAAGAGTCTCTGGTATTCTCCTTGTCTTTTTCTGTTTTCATCCATGCATGCATGATCAGCTGTTTGGATAATCGCATCCCACCTGGGATCAATACAGAAAAACCCGGTGTGTCTTTAGCCACACTAAAGACATCTTGTTAATACCCATCACGTTACCAGCTTCACTGTTGTTACAGTTAGGCCTCATTTACCTTAAACTTTTGACAATCTTACTTTTCAGCACAAGAGACCCATTAGTAGGTCAACTGTGGTTCACTCATACACGTGCCCATCCATCTTCCATACTGCTTATTCAGTAGAGAGTTGCAGGGGGCCCAGAGTCTATCCTAGGAAGCTGGGGGCAGAGGCCACCCTGGACGGGATGCCAGTAGATCATAGGACAATATTTATACATGCACAAATCAAATTAATCTATTGTTAATATACTGAATGTTGACTGTAAAGCACACAAAGAAAAATTATGTAGCCAACAGGACAGGATACAATAAACGCAATATACTGTACAGTTTATAGTGGTTAGGAGACTCACTATCTCGATAAAAAAGGTGTTCTACGCTACCTGTCTAGCTTAGCATCACAGAAAAAAAGCCGTACATTTTAACAGCATAGCTTGATGTTGTCAAAATTATCATTTCCCCTGTTTGTAGTACTGTTTTTCTAAGATAAAGTATAACCCACATGTGCAAAACAATTTTCTTTAAGGAAATCATACATTGTTAAAAACGTTTAAATTTCATTCAAAACAAAGGAAGAATAAATGTATTTATTCATTCATCGATCAAAAGAATTTATCAAAGTTTAGCATTCTAATGTTGTAGTGAAAGTGGTATAATATCCCCAAAAAGGTATAAAATCCCTCTGCTGCTCCATTGCTCGGCGAGCTGTGTGCTTATAGGCTCTCCCTGCTGTGCCTAATTAACAATCAAGGATAAGTTCTCATTGCATAGCCGTCTCTTTCCTCAAACCTTCAAAAGACATGGAAATTAAGTAGGCACTAAGGAACATAAGGATCAGGAAAAGCCCAAGGAATCCAATGGGGCTTTTTATGGTGCAAATCAGTAGGCTCCTGGATGCTGCAGTCCTGTTTCATAAAGGCCCACTGTTTTAACATGTGTAAAACAGCCATATCCAGACAAAGCAAGTCTCAGCACAGTGCCGCTGACATTCCCCTGAAACAAAACGGCAATTATAACAGCAGTGACTTTAGTAGAGTCTAGCCGGGTCCACCACACACCAGACTGGGCTCCTCTCTTTGTCCCCGAGTCCTTAGAGGGAGGCAAGGGGAGGTGGGTTTCAAAAATCCTTGACAGACTGAAATTGGCCTTCGTAAAACCATAGTTTGGGAACAGTCCCCATCCACCATCCACACTGGCATCTCGACTCCTGGGCCCACAGCTGCGATCTAAGATGGCCCCAAGTCGTTTTTTGTAATTTTGTGAGCCGACCTGGGGCTGCGCTCATAAACCGTCAAGCTGACCTCTGCCAAGCAGCTCCTGTCCAGACAGGCGTGGGTCAAAAGGGGGGAGGGGGGTTGTCCCCCTTCTGGCTACAGTCCCTGAACTGCACTGTAATAGGGGGACAATGTCACAGGGCTCATCAGTGTGCCCATTGTCCGACAGCCTCAGTTTTGAGACAAAGGCAACACCTGCCAGTAATGCCCCCCCCCCCCCACCACAGCACCCCGATAAATTCAACCCCAGCCCCTGTCCTGTCCTGCCACGTGTCGGGCACAAGGCTCTTGTTGTAAATTCCTCCCCCAATCACCATCCCCCCCCTCCTTTTTTTAATAGGCCAAATCCTCCAGGGCTTCAGTAGCACACCCCGGGTCATGTTGGCGGGCAGGGCGCTGGGCCACACGCATGATCCCACATCTGCTGTGTTCAGCGCTATACGGGCCAAGGAGGCGCGTCGCTGCCACTGAGCTGACACTGACGTACACCCGCACGTATGCTTTCCTTCCATCCATTTCTCTGCTAAAAAACAAGGTGGGGGGGCATAAAACCAATCTGTCCCCATTGTTCCGAGGCCACATTACATCGACATGCATCTTTCACGGGCTAAGCTGACTACATATGAACGTGTGTCCATTTATTTTTTTTTGTCTGGCAAATCAGTGTGATTCCCCCCCTCCCCCCCTCTATTTGGGTGGGCAAAATGTGCAGGTGTCATTTTTTGGGACCAACGCCAAAGTTCAACTGCACCAACAGGGTGACACACGGAGTTCAGTTCTGCATCCAGAAGTTTACTTTCAGCATCACCACAATATGTCTCCTTATTATGTATATGTAGAGAGTCTTACTGTTCTGGCAGAATATTTGTACTCTTCCTGTGAAATCTTGATATGTCTAAAAGGTTGTAAGTGGAGCAGAAAAAAGCTGCAGTCTCTGCGGGTCAGTTTTACAAAGTACCATTTCCATCAACAATAAACGTCAAATTGCAAATTCATATATTTTTCTTTTTTGCACGTGCAGATCAATTAGTCCCGATTAAAATGTTAATAAGTTTACCATCATTCCAGAAGATCTGGGACTTTTTTAAAAAACACTAAATGCTGGGCGTTAACCTTCTCCAAAAGAAGAGTACATTATTAACCAATTGCCTACAGTAGTTTTAACTTTTCTCAGCCATATAGGATGTGGAGACATGAGTTTACACTTCCATGGTGGGATGTGCAGCATTGTGGTCTAGTTTATAAATCATTACACCACATGTGTTATAAAAACACTCATTCTGCATTTTTTTTTTACAGTAATTGTATTGACATGACAATCAAGTTCATCCAGAGAAACAGGACCTATTATTGTGCAGTATATGCTGTGATCTTATATAGAACGACTGTGTCTCACATTAACCGGACTGAATTTTTAAGGATCTATACAAGTCACACTGTGAGGATGTAGAAGCCGCATGGGCTGCAGACGCCAGTCTCAGCCAGCTTTCTTCTCCATCCATCAAAAATTTTCCAAATTTGATTTGAATGAATTAAAACTCAGGGCAAGCTTTTAGTTGGTCGCAACACAGCATGCAGAAACAATTTCCCGGAAAAGGAATCACCCTAAAATGCGCGGGCTAAATCTCCTGCAGACGTCACAGGGATGTAGGAGGAGAGTAATCTGAAGTGCATCTGCCGCGACACACTGGTGAAAGACACGGTTGCTGCAACGTTGAATTCAGGATAAGACACTTAAACTGATAACGGCTGGAATCAGAGGGGGCCAGGGCACTGAGCAGGTCACCATGTACTCTGGATAGCACCATTAACATCAAACAAACTCCCAAAGTGGCCTACAACACGGGCAGAGGTGAAAAACCATCAAGCGATGTAGCTACCTTAGTAAAATGAACTTTACTCTGGAAAATCAATATGTCACATGAACAGAAACATGGTAGAACAAATTTAGAAATTTACTATTTGTAAGTTTTAATGCCTGATCATTTTTAAATGCAATTATTTTTGCTTTTTTTTTAAATATGTTAAAAAAACTTTATTCTGTTATCTTTGTGAGATTGGTGTGTCATGAAAAAGCTTTGGGTTTTTTTGGGGGGAAGCTGCTGCACCCTGGAACAAACCCACGGGAACTCCGTGGTCAGATTAAAGCCCACAGCCTTGGAGATAACAGTATCAGTGCCTAGGGAGCCACCCCACTGTCCTGACACATATTCATATGCAAAAATGCAGACAGAGTTGTGTAATGGGGTGAGAAGGTAGGATCCCCCTGCACAAGCTTAGGGACGGAATCACTTTAGGTGTTCAGTTCTTGCCCTGATTCAGTCCAGATGTTTTTTTTACTACATTATTTGGTGTGTTTTTCACATGGCTACTTTACAGCTTCTTTCCCAATCGTTTCATTTTAGAGGACAGGAGCGATTGCGGAGAAAAGAAATGAGTACTGCCAATGGAAATGGTTTGAGTGGCACACGAGGTCCAACATTTCATTATCCATTGTGCAAACCTTTTGTAAATAAAAGTAAACAGTCGCATTCTGAAGGGGAGACAAAGGTACAGATGAATCACCACAGGCCTCTTGCATCCTGAGTGAAATTTCATGACTGTTAATTTGCCATTGTTGAGATCACAGTTAAGATAATTAAATAAATGGCTATAAGAAACTGTAGCTCATTGTGCAAAATATTAAATAATAAACAGGGATGGCGGAAATGAGTGAGAAGGGCTGGAAGGATGCCAGGGCAGCATTCATCTGCAAATGAGCACCACCTAATGGTTTGCTGAGGTACTGGCCCTCTCTGGCCCCTATAGGGTATCAGCAGAGTACTTAACAGACATTACTGCTGTACTTGCTGATCGGGGACACAAGTGAAGTACAACCTTACTAAACATACAATACACAGTGAAGCCATTGCTGTGCAAGAAAACGCACGGAGCACAGAGCTGCACTTTCCGTCCTTTTATGCACGCAGAAGTGTGATAGGATAAGTGTGAAGCTTCCACGTTAAAAAGCGAGAAAGCACGGTTAATTAAGTTTTGTTTCACTCTGTCGGTCACGCATCTAACGGGGACCCTTAATGGTTTCACCTCTGATGGACCATTTTAAAGAGAGGTATTCTAATGTGAAAGGTCAATGAAGGCTCTGATAGAGTAGACAAACAGACTTTTTAGGGGGAGTTTCTGAATATGTAAACCCCCTGTGCTTTCTTTGATAGGGCATTAATTCAGAACGATCCTGTAAAACCACAAAAGAGACGAAGACTCCCCCCCACCCCCCCCAACAGGCAAACACAAGGCTGGACTGCACAGTTAAAATTGAATGAATGTGGACTTAAGATGCCCAAACAATCAAGTTACCCTAATCCAAGTCGACAGGCAATCAGTATACTATAGCCGACAGACACAATGCAGCATGATTACTTATTCACAAAATGCAAGCATTTAAATGTATGGATAAAAGAAATACAGGCTTTAATACACTAAATAGACTGGGATGGACCTTTTGAGACCCATTTGCACAAATATCTGCACCAGTCTTCTAGGTCTGAGATGAGCTCTCTGCACATGCTGAATAGGTGAGAGTTTGGAAAAATGTCTGCTAAGTCAGACTGTCTGTTTTTTTTTTTTTAAAAGAAAAGATATATATACAAAGGTCAGCCATAAGATTTGAAAGTGGTGCCTATATATACACAGTAGACCTGTGTAATTCTGTGGCCGGCTTTTGTTCTGCATCTAAACAGTGAAGCGCTTTGCTTTCGCTGCTTAAGAAATCACAGGGCACAAGCCGTAAGGCCATCGTCGCTCAGATAGAACCTAACGGATCTCGGAATGTCATCCATGGGGAACAATGGATGAAAAGCCAGGACATAGGCATCACTGTCCTTTCGTATGACGTTTGATGTTTGGTTACTATGGTAATTTTGAGTACAGCTGGTCAGGATTGCATGAAAATGCATCTTATGGAATAGTTAGAAGTAAGGCCGTGTTCTATACCTTAGAGATCATTAAAGACATTAAAGCATCTTCTGGAATTATACAATTACAATTTATATACTTAGCAAATGCTTTTATGTAAAGCGACATGCAAGTTCAGGCCATCCCATCCCTGGAGCGATTGGGGGTACGAACAAGCCGCCATCTAATCACAGACGCAGCATGGTAACCAACTGAGGCAGACACTACCCTCATTATGCTAGCTGATGGTTACTGATTATATAACCATCTATTTTCTTTCTCTCTTCTCTTTATTGGTAACATGCAGTCATGGGCAGTTGCTAAGGGTTAAATAACTAATTCTGATTAAGGAACTAGACACATGACCCAGATGGCGTTCAGATTCCAGAAAGGGAACTGGTACCCAGCCTCCACACACTACTCCTTCTCCACAGAGCCCTTGCTAGGAAACGGCTCTATTTTTGGTCCCTGAGCATGAGCAAACAATAGGCAGGGGATGGACCTGATCTTCACCTTGACCCCAGGTCCATTGTTTGTGTAGTATTAAGTGGTGCTCTCATCTGAGGAGATACGTGCTCCATGTAGTTCAGTATGGTCTTGGCTTGAGCAGCAGCAGATTCTAGGTGGGTATCGTGCAGCCGTTTTACCATCTACCATGATAGTCGTTTGTCAGTAGAATCCACAAGCCCTTTGATATTGCTCAGTGGTTAAGTTAAAATATGTAAACGTTACAAGCACACCAACGATGTTAAAATGCACTTGAACCCTGCAGCTCGGATCGTGCGTCGAAACTGAGCTGTGTCATTTGTTGACTGTGACCAGGAGCCCTTTGGCAGGGGAACAAACAATCCATCGAAAGGAGGCTTTAAATCGGCCGGGGTAGCTTGGCTGGCCACTGGATAAGCGGCTTTGTTGACCTGTCAGGCGCCTGCAAGATGCCGGTTGCCAGCAGTGGGGATCTTGTGTTACTCTTTCAATCAGTGCGCGGCTCTCCTGCCCAGTGCCAAAGCGATTTGTAGCGTGAAAGAAGGTGGGGTCTTTACAGGGACATGAATCAGCTGAGCACACATCAGCTGTCATCTGCCTCTTGGCAGACAGCAAGTCGCTTTGAAGGGGAACCAAACACATTCAGAGAAAATGAGGGAAAAATTCATTTTAAAATGACTTGTCATGAGCATCCAGTCTGCAGTACTTAGGGGCATCCGTACACTGCAGCAGGGAGTTACATCACTGGCTAGTACATTGCAAACATACAGAAAATGATGTCAAGCGACTGGATGATCACAAATTATCGAGGCGGTCCCTTGTGATGCGTCCTTGTCTAAGTACATACCAGTGACAAGAGCAATAAACAAGCTCAGGGTTCACATTAGCGTCACAGCCTGCGGCCGTGAGTGTTTCTGTTACGTAAAAAGAACCCAAATCTCTTTAGCAGGCCGAGTAAGTGAATCGCACTGCGTTCCCAGATGAAGCCATGTGGGACAAAATGAGCTCGCCAAACCTCCAAAGGAAAAAAAATAGAGAGAGCAAGAGAGAGAGAGAGAGAGAGAGAGAAAGAGAGAGTAACCTCTCCATAAACCTCCAACTGGAGCAGGAAGTAGTGCAAGTTAAACAAACAGGCTTGGCCTCAGTCTTCCTCTCGCCTGAGCCTCCCGGTTAGCAGCTCAGATAACTTGAGGTAAGGAATCCCGGCCCATTCATGAACCAGCCACGCTGCCCCCTAGCTCTCTCACTCCTTTTTCGTAATTCCCTTATATTCATTACTGGAACATCTCTGGCAATAGCCATATTACTTTATACAAATAACACTAAATGTATTTTTAAAAGTACAATGTAATTATTGGATTTCACAATTTCTCTTTATTGTCTAATTACCGTATAAATAATTCTTGGCATAAAATGTCACGGGTGGCAGTGTTTGTGGAAATGAAGGGAATTGACAGCAGTTTCTGCAGCTTCACAGGTGTCATTTATTTCTGCAAGCTACCTAAGTATCTCCGAAAGTCGGAAAAGAAGACAGTCCTCTGGGTCACAGGGCTTGAGACTCTCTATCCATAAACAGAACAAGAGGGACTATTAGTGGAAGCGTGTACATCTCCTAACTTCCTGAAACCATGCGAGCACAGAAACATAAACACCCGGGCCAATACTCCCCCTGAACCCTAACATGTGCGGCCCCCCATCTGTGTCACTGATACCTGCTGGCCCCTGGGGTCAAAGGTCACCACCCGGGTCTGTTCTGATGTAACAGCCCTTCCTTTTTTTTTTACGTCCGTGATTTGCTTTTAACGGCCATACGCGGGTCCCGCAGAGACCTCGCTCTCCCCCCTCCCAGCCAACACATGGTGGCACATGCATCGAGCAGCCAAATGGAAACATATGCACAGTGCTAGAGCAGTGTCTCCGTGCAAAATCCGGGGGCACGGAACAAAGCGGCACCCCCCTCAAAGGCTTAAACAGAAAGGCATTGCAATGTTGACGTCAATTAGCCCGAAGCAGTGGGACCCACTCTTTACATATGGGACTAATTCGTATTAGAATATGTCATGTAACAAATTTAGAAATATCGACGGCTTCATTTTTGGCACAGTTTATATTCCACTTTTACATGTTACAGTTACATTTAACCAGGTTGTTTGTTATTAGCATAGTATTATGATAAAACATTACTCATGCAAAAGTGCTAGGTTGAATCAATCATTGTCATAACACCAGAAGACTAAGATTACAGTTTAATACAGTTATAGCATTAAAATTGCCATCTGCAGGTCCGTGGGGCTGGACTGAGGATGATTTGGTTTATTAGCTGAACATGGCGTCTTGGTCTTTTTGCATGCGGCCACCTTAACCCTCCTGTGCCTCCCCCTCATAGCAGAAAACGTCCACTGATAACGCACTCCCGGATTCATAACGCACTCCCGAATTCATAACGCACTCCCGGATTCATAACGCACTCCCGGATTCACTCCTGGTCGCTCACAGTGTCACTCTGAAATCCTGATAGGCCAGATAACCTGGTACTCCACTACTGAAAGTGTGACATTAGAAGACTCTACTCCAGCACCCAATTCTCACTGCATATTTAGAGCATTTCATTAAAGATGAGACTTCTACTAAAAGTATACAGGTGAACTTGGCAAGACTGTTTTAGCAATAGTATTGATGTCATTTAAAGCTTAAAAATGATGAATGTGGATGGGCTACAGATGACCTCAGTTCAGTGAGCCCTCTTCGATCCTTTGACCTAATGAGCATAAACAGATGGGCTTGCGGATGTTGTCAGAATATAATTCTAGGAAATGCTTTTTGTGGACATTCCAAGAAAAGACCATGGCAATGCATGCTTTCTTTATGGTTCCGCCAGTAGAATTTTACACATTTTACAGGTCTCCCTGGCTGAGAGTAAAGCGAAAGTAGAGCCAAGTTTATAGGTTAGCCTTGTTGTAAGGAATTTTACCGTTACAGGTGGTCCTATTAAGGCTCATTAGATTTATTGGTGTTTTTAAGGAGTTTGGCATCCTGGTTGACCCAAGGCTTAACCCATGACTGAAGATAATTGTGCCTTTGGAAACCCTCCAGCATAGTTGAAGATGTTCGGGGAGGTCCACATTTCAGTGGCTTCCTGGTACAGAAACAGCCCCAGTACAAAAGAGAGATTTAAATATGGACCACTTGCGATGCTGCCGGCTCAACTGCTATATCACAAATGAGATCATGTTCAGTCTATCTGTGGATTTTTTTTCGATATAACATTAAGGATCTCAAGGCTTCTGACTGTCTTTGAAGAGAAAGCTTCTAGTTAACTTACCTCTATTTTAGGCTGAGAAGTCATTATTTGTGTTGTCTATTATTAATTGTATCATTATCATAATAGTTGCTCCAATTAACATTATCAACCGATTATCACCAGGTTCTCTTTAAATTATCAAAAGAAATTTGTTAAGTTTCCATTTAATAATTGATTTAATAAAATTTATATTGGGGAGTAAAGGCATGAATTAGCAAATAAATGACATTTTGAAATGAACAACTTCAGTAGATGTAGGACATATTATTTTAGAATTAGTTTTCCCAAACTTCGCAATGAGAAAATGACGTGTTCTTCTCAGTTTCCCACAACTTCTTTTCGCTTCTCACACGAGGGACACATCAGTCTCCTTCCCATCATGATCAAACACCAGGACTTTATAGCTATAGCACAGTAGAAGAGTGTTTTTGTTGACTCACAACACTACAGGGTTCTAGTACCCTACACATTCCTCTGCTCCCTCAACTATTGGTCGACCCCTACGCCGTCATCACTCCCAGCTTCCATGGGACATCTGGAATAGAGTTTGTGTGACACAGCAAGCAATTTCTCCTCGGGCTGTTAACATTGTCTGCAGCCATTTGTAGCGACCATTAGCACAGAAGGGCCTCATAATCTTCACCTTTGAGCAAGAGGGCTGGCTTTCAAAGACCATATTCATTACATTTAGGCCACAGCTGGTTTATTTCTTTTATTGTAGCATCTGTCCAGCATTGTTTTTTCAATTCTTATTCTATCATAATATGAAGGCAAGAACTATTCAGCAAGCAATTCAAGGGCAAAATTGGTGTTATTTTGGTGTTGTTTACAGTTTCACTACAAGTACATGCAGAATTTAAAGTGCCATGAAATGTTGCTATTGAGTGGGCTGTTATTCAGTCTCTGCTACAAAAGTCCAAACATTCCAGAGTATCTACTTAAAAAGAAAAAAAAAACTCACTTAAATGTGTCAATCTAAAATTATGATCTCTATGTCTACCTAAGTGATTTCAAAGCACAAAGACCTTTTTTCCACGTGGCATGAAACTGAACTAATGGTCTACACACAGACAGATACACGTGCAAACACACACCACACACACACACAGATCAATCAACCGTCTAAACACAATGTCTAAACACTTCCACACCCAACAATCACCATAGGGTCAGCGTAAGTTCCTTTGGTCTTAAGGGTCATAGAGAATTGATGGTGCTTTCCCAACTGCCCAGACTTGTGTTTATAAATAAAATGGACTCAGATCATGTTTTTAAATACCACAAAATGGAGTAATTCCTTTGTTATCAGGTGTATAGTGCTATAGTATTCCACCCTCCAGAGGGCATTTCAGAGAACAGATTTTGGTGTTTAGGGAAATAAAATAACAATGGTAAAATGGTAGCTAGAACAAAGAGAGGATATAGAGACTAGAGACTCATCTGCCCTTTCTCACGTGAACATATATGAGCGTGTAATGATCTCTCCCTCCTAGAATTCTATTCACAGTTAATCATTAAACCAAAGACAATTAATTAATCAGGTCATTTGACTGGGAAATTTGGGTCAAATTGCTTGAATAGTAATTTTGGCTATTCTGCACAACTTCAGCCGTCTCCAGATTCATTGTAGAAATTTGACTGCTATAGGGAAATCACTATCTTACTATAACGTGCTTGTATTTCACATGTATTTGTAAATGATTGCACACTGGGTGATAACGGTTAAATTTATCAAGTGGCACACAGCACCACCTACATAAAACACACAACAAAAGAATTTAAATTCCATTTATTTCTTGCATTTTGTATTTGTTCCATTTGTCTAATATGACAGACATACAGTAACAGGCCTGATTACGTACAATAGCAAATGGCCCCTCATCGACTCTTCTTGCCCTTAGAATCTCCTTTCAAGAACAAGCTGCCAATGAGGGCACAGAGGCAGCACCATATAAAATGACGAGCCATGATCACCAGCACCAGCACCAGAGCACCCGTGAACATGCTGTGACTAATAGGGCGGGAGCCGTAACGGGTTCCGGATCTCCACAGCGGAGGTTCGCTCCCTGCTCCGTCGAGCCCGAAGACTCACAGGAAACCCAAAGCCATCGTAGCCAGACGCAATCCGCAGCTGACAGATCCAGGCCCTCTACTGTACTTTTTTTTTTTTCCCCCTGAAGTGGCTAGTGGGGGCAGCTGGTAGGGGGGACAGGGTGGTGGTGGTGGGGGGGGGGGCGTGATCGGCACGCTATTCAGCCCCGAGCTCACCCACTCATTAACAATGACAGCTTTGTCGAAAGGAACTTCAGAGGCAAGAAAAGTCCATAAACCCGGGACAGAGCTGTGTGGAGTGTGCCTGGCCGCAGACTCGCCCAGCAGCTCCCTCGCTCTCTTTAATTCTCCCGGCCTCTTTCTCCTCCCTGGCATTCACCTAACCCAAAAGCAGCCGCGCCGGCAGCTGCTCAGCGAAAAAACTGCCCACTTTCTCCGCCGGGCTTTTCTTTTCCTTTTCTTTTTTTAGAAGCACACAAGTCCATTGCGGGGAGGGAGGGGACAAGGGG
>JABFDZ020000022.1:19867734-19879010 GCA_019775955.2 Pollimyrus isidori | reverse complement strand
GTCAGGCCACAGGGGGGTTCCCATGCAGCCTGTCTGTAGCGTGGATCAGAAGAAAGGGACAGGGACGAGGGCCTCTCCACAAACGCCAAGCCGAGGGTGACGGTGATGGCCAAAATCATTCCCCTTCATGAATCACCAAGTGTTGGAAGAGCAACAGGTTACACTGTGGAGCTGTCATTAAAAAAATCATAGCTCTACTATGTATAAGCTACATAAATGTCCTATTAATTCCAGTTACAAGGAATAAAATCAATCTTTTAAAAAATAATACGAAAACACGTTACCTTCATAAGGAAAAGCATTTGATAGTTACACAGATCTCACCATTGCCAGATCCAGGAATAATACCATCTGTAAAAACGTAGTGATTTCGAGTCCACGCGATGATTGATTGAACGATACTGTAATAGATATTAAATTTTTAATAACATTCTCAATGCGATCATGTATACATATACATATTTTTATTGAAAGCGTACAAGCAAATAATTCATACATGTATTGCATCTTCAATAAAAACAACAGCGCGCCGGATATAGATGTCGTCTTCATCTTGAAAAAAACAAAATACAGTAATTAATGATCAGTTAAATGCAAGATATCTGTAAAATACGCAAACAGTCATTAATATCCTTTTTGAGCGCAGTTTGCGCACTGTTCATAAGCCGAAAGACCACAGACGATGTGCAGTTTGGAAAAACAAGAAGGGTCGTAGGTTTTTTGTAGGCACCCTCAGCAATAACCACTCCCTGTGCCATCTCACACGGGATCATGACTGCACAGGACAAGTCAGAATGTGATACGTGTGACATTAAAGTTAATCCATCATACCAGTCCAGCCCATGCCCTGGTGATCTGTAGGTCACACTTTAACACTAGTCTGCAATTAATTTCACTCATTAAATCACTGCAACCAAACATTTCCCATTTGCTTGTCCTGGTTGGCGCCATAGGGGAGGCTGAGACCACCCTGAGCAGCACAGGTACAACCAGGACTGGGCAGCACAGGGAACAAACACACACTGTGGGCAAACTGGAGACACCAAGTGGGATAACTGCGTGCCTTGGACTGCAGGAGGAACCCGGAGTACCTGAAGGAAACCCGCAGAACAAGCCAACTCCACACACAGAGTGGAAGTGGAAGTCAGACCCTATACCAGGGAGGAGTGAGGCGATACTGCTGGCACTGGGCAACGCCAAACCACTTTAAAACACAGAACCCAGAACCTGTGTGCATATTGTTACCATTTGAATCATTAATGCGTTTAGATTCGTTCTGTTAGTGTATCAAGGACTGATAACTGATTATGTCAGAACCGTATAATGTGCACATTCCCAAGTTTGAAAAACAATTTTGCCAAATGAGAAGCTGGAGGCAGGAGTGGACTGGGAAACAAAAGCAACCTGGGAATTTCCCGCTGACCAAAGATAATCCCCCTTCGTATATTTTACTGATTGCAATCAACCGGTTGGCCACCAATGAAATGAACGATTATCTATTAATTATCTCCTGCGATCGACCTGGGAACACTAAAATCAACTGGCAGGTTGGGAAGCCTGAGTATATATGGTGTTGGAAAAGGACCCGTACCCTGCCTTCTGCTGCCTTGGTCTGGAAGATGGATATGTGCTATATTAACTGACCAAAGATCATCACCTGCTAAATCCGGCCCTGTTTTCCATATGCTACTGTCCCTTTAAGAAATGTTATGCCTCTCCATTATGGGAAACGGGAAGGGGTATCCAAACGCTAGGCAGTTATGTTGCAAAATAAAATTCCAAAGATGGTATGACTCACATTTTATCTGATTGCCCTTGACCTGGTGTGTGGAACCTCAAACAAAAGTCAGCTAGCAGACAGGAAGGATGTCACAGGACTGACTAATGTCATCGTTTTCCAGGGAGGAAAAAAAAATAAAATCTGCAATACTGTGTATAGCTTCATATATTTTGCATTTTGTGTTACAGAAAAAAAATATATTATTTAAATATCCCAAATGTGGTCCCTAACAATATAACTGTATGGAATGTAATGCAATTAACAAGGACAGTCATAAATAAAAATGCATTCTGAGCAATGGTTCTTGCTAAATGGAATTTCTCCTTGTGGCAGACATCCAGATGTTAGCAGACATTTAAGAGGCTCGGTGTGCTGCATTACGTAAATGATGTGGGTCTACGATAGCCTTATCAACTGGGTCATGATTTCCGCAGGACTTACACATTACAACAGAAATTCAAAGCTTCACTCCTGCCTGTACATGCAGTGGATATGTCAAATGAGCCAAGGATATGCAGTTGAAAGATGCATGGATGGTTGGATGTTTCACTTGAGCTCCTGGGTTCTAGTGTCAGGAGATTGTAGCTAGCTATCTGGTGCTGCTTCAGAATATCCTAATTAAGGAATGTGTTTATGTAATATTTAGTGTAGTGACTGTTTGTGGCCAAAAGGGGGCCCCAATCAACTGTGTTGCTTGAGTGTTGCCAACCACCGGTGCTGCAAAAGGGGATTTCCGCAGGACATGAACCAGCCACCTTAAAGGTAGTTAGACATGGATTCAAGGTCTAGTCAACCGGTTACATTAGGAAACAATGAGTGAAAAAAGAGCAATATCCGAAAATAGTATGAAATACCTGCTTGATAACTAAAATGTAGACACAATTGAATAGGGCTGTATGAACCAAAAGATGATATATTTGTGTATGTGAATTCCACTCATAAAACATGTGTGGAGCAGAGTGGTGCAGTGGAAGCGAGGGCGATGGATTGAAACCATCCTCTGCTAAGTGGTCTGTTCTTTCTTACTGGTGTGCAGCTCAACCGTATCCTTCATCAGAAGGTTGCCAGTTCAAATCCCAGGAGTGGCAAAGGGATTAGACTCCTGAGTAAGGCCCTTAGCCCTCAATTACTCCAGTGCCTGGCTGACCCCGCTTTGTCAAATGAAGCATGAAGCTTTGGATGAAATTGACTGCTAAATAAATGAAGTTTCTTGAAAACAGAGATGAAGAATCTATACAGTATATAACTTTAGCTTCGGCATGGACCTGCCTGATCATTCTGTACAATGTCTGTGACGCCGCGTCATACATCACACCGGGCTTCCACAACACGTGACAGAACATCGACCTAACATGCAGGCTCTGGATAGTTTTGCCACAGCTGCAAGGTGAATCGCATTTTTCTCCCCTCCCTGCCCCGCAGCAACAGGTGCCACGGTGGTGAGGAGGACATCTGTCAAGGCTAGCTTTAATGGGCTACGAGTGTAAATTGGGAAGCAAAGGACGCGTGCTAACTGAAAGACTTATCAAGGATAGCACACTGCAGGAAAATAAGGTTAATCAAGGGTATTTGACATTAAATCGCATTAGCCCTGTAGGTAATCTGTGAAAGCCAACAGGGACATACAACACAGGAGTAGATTTGCATAAAAGTCATGATAGAAGTAATAAAATGCTTTATGGAAGCCTTAGCCTCCTGTGTATTAGATAAGCTGTAGGGAATCTGAGATTGAAACAAGCTGTGTAATAGACACATCAGGCTGCAGGGGGGTATGGGGTCAGATGCTTCCCCATGTTAGAGGAGTTATTCGCCCTAACTGGACAAGGCGAATTGCTTCTGGGCCTGGTTGCTGTCACTGTCCTCCTCATAATTGTCTGTAAGCAGTAGTATTATACCATCTCACAATCACTGCAGGACCTCTACTGTTCCAGTGACCTGCTTTCCATAACCTGCCATCAGCCAAGGTCTAGATATTGTAGATTTGCTTTTAAGCTCTAGGTGGTTCACTAAGAGTTGGAGATGTTGAATATCCAGGTCAACGTATAGCTTTGCTTGTGAAGTGTTTAACTTAGTCCCCGAATAATATGTTACAGTAAAGCAGAATGTGCATCAAAAAATGTCCCCAGGCTATACAAATGGGTACAACTACATTAATTAAAATTACTGGAGTTTTATTTCTTCCATTCATCCACCTGTTTTCTGTATCTGCTACACAGAGATATGGAGGTCCACAGTCTATGCTAGAGGTTACAAGCACAAGGCAGTGAGTAACCCAGGGCGGGGTGCCAACCCATGGCAGGGCACATACACATCGCACGCTCCCACATGATGTGCTTTTACAGCGAAAGTCCGTAACCTGTTCCATCTTGACCTGGAACTTTTGTAGCTCCACAGGAACTGGGAGCTTTACGCTAAATAAGCATGGGAGATACAAAAAGTTTGTATTTTAGGGCATTTTCACACCCATAGTTTGGTTTCTTGTAGTATTTTCCCCTCAGTTTAGTTTGCCGTCACACAGAAAAACCCAAGCGAAACAATAATGCACCACTACAAACCACATGAGAATGTTCATTCTGCTTATTGGTCAGATTTGTCTGTGGTGGGAACCGGAAAGTAAATACAGGAAGAAGGCTTTGTGTCCTGGTCTATGCAGCTGAACATCTAATTTCACATGTTGTTGTCTTGGTATTTTTTTATTATTTTCACTGTTCAGTCCATCGGTCAAATCCTCTCTCCATCCACCATTGACTGAACATTTTGAAAACTTCAGGGTTATGAGATGTTTTTAGGAGGTTTTAGGAGGAGGTGTAGTTATCTGGCCATATTTCAAGAGGGTAGACCAAGTAAGACCTCGGTTCATTTCTCCTTCTCCTCCTAGCTGCTGCTATTAGTTTACTCGCTCTACCTCATCCCAGACTGCAAAGCACACCTGGCTATAGGAGCCATTTTGCTCAAACTCACAGAGTAAATTTCGAAGTCGGGTCAGTTTGAGGTCAAATCACGTTCACTCTACAAACAAATCTCTCCAGAGCTTGCTTCAGATGGGACTGTGACCACCTCCTATCAAAGTCTTAGTCTGATTATTTTGGTCTGCACTCGAGTGTGATTAGTGTTCACACCTTCCCAAACAGATCACACAGACTGGGAAATCGAACCAGAGTGCATTTTAATTGGCCTAAAAACTTCACTCATAATTTCATAGGAAACTACATTGCCACGCCAAAAAACAATGGATGTTAAATAAGTCGTTTTATTAGTTATGTGTTAGATATTGAGGCGATCATAAATTGCCTCTCGGGGATAAATAAAGTTTTTTGAATTGAATTGAATTGAATTGAATTGAATACGGGACACAGCTTATTATTTATATTATAGTAATATGACCCGTGACATGTGCATGATTCTTACTAAATCTGGCCAGCAAACCGATCTTCCGTTTTCCACAGAATAAAAAAATATGTAACATTATTCCACAAAAAAGCGCTGGCGATTTTCACTTCCACAAAATGTACAGAAGAATATTGGTTAATGATCAATTTTTCTGATGCATAAATTTTTCTGATGCAAGCAAAAATGTATTAAGTGATGCATTAACTGTAACTGGGGTACAAAGATGGTGCCCTACTCGACTTCTGCTCCGCTACTTCTATTTTCCCCTCACTTCTACGTAACATTCACACTTGCACCGGTGCTTGTAGTGAACCAATCGGCAAGCTATCACTGTAAGCCCCTCCCCCATGAGTTCGCATTCTGACGAAACGTACAAAAAAAAGTCTGGAGTCAGTACTAAAAAAAAAAAACAGGTTCCAGACCTGCCAATCGGGCCGAGGTCCTGCGGTGTGAATGTGACCAAAGTCCCTGATTCCTGCAGCATGAAAGCGCCTTTTCACACCTATGGGCAATTTGGCAACTCTAATCAACCACAGGATGTGTTTGGATTGTGGGGATAACATGAGCACCCAGAGGAAACCTCATGAGGACCACACAAATGGAACCACGGTGGAGAAAAAAAATCGAGCAGGATAAACAATGGTCAGAATTACTATAATTTACTTGATTAAAGCTTTATCCAAACTGATATTTATCGAATTCTGAGTAAACCAACAAATAAAGACACATCCATCTTGTGGTAACTTTAACAATACAGGAACTGATCTCAAAACAGTGCATGGGTATGGCACATACAGGAGAATGCAGTAAAGGCAGGAACCAAAGGCCTAACATTGAAGGTGTGAGCAAACAGTGCTCCCTAATGATGCTTACCAGACCTAGCACCATTTCCCCACCAGATGGCGTTGTGCATCTCTACCCCACATATTCACAAAAATCTCATCCAGCTAAAGGCACACATTCATGGGAATAGCTGTACAGAAAAAAACAAGGTCTTTTAGTACTGATAAATTACATTTAGCTGTTTTCCCGACAGTTGTAAGTGACTTAGAATCTTAACTTCATGATTTGGGTATCTTACGGCAATAAATCATTTTAAGTATCATGCCTGAGGATTCCAAGCAGAGCACATCCTGAGAGATGTATCGCTAATGTTTGCAGTCCATGTCATTCACAATGTCATTACTTTCTGCTCCAGGTCCACACTCCTGCAATTTACACCATTAGACAAAAAACCCAAACTAACCA
Source organism: Pollimyrus isidori (assembly GCA_019775955.2). NCBI lineage: Eukaryota > Metazoa > Chordata > Actinopteri > Osteoglossiformes > Mormyridae > Pollimyrus > Pollimyrus isidori. Next base: position 19,872,592 of record JABFDZ020000022.1, on the reverse strand, counting down.
TTTAATACTAGCCAATGACCATGCAGAAACATCTAATGTAATTTCTATGTATTCCTACATCGACTGCCAATTTTAGATGTTACGCAGTGGGAAGCCAGGGATTGTAATGTTTGCTGGTGTTTTATGCTTCTAGACCTGTTTCTCAAAATGGACCATCCCCCCCCGATGGTCCACGATGTTGCTCCCTTCACAAAAACGTGGACTGTCTGGAGGTCCACAAGGACCAGGTTGAGAAACAACGGTCTAGACAACAATCAAGGAACAAAACCCTTGATTCTAGTCATCACAGGCAGGTAACAGGCCTTTATATTGTCACACAGCCAAACCACTCTGAAAACATTAATGTCCAACATTACAAAACATTTATGCACAGATCAAAGTACAAAATCCTCTCTGCAACATGTAAATTTAACCATTTTTTTCCTCACCTAAAATAAGTTATTTCAGGAAAGAGAGGATTACCAGATCATGGGTAGAGTCCTCTGCTTGAGAGCAGTGTTTTCCACTCTGCATGAAAGTTGGGGTTTATCTATACCCAGAGCTTTATGTGAAATAGGGGATAGCACCAGTAGATCATTGACAACCGTGCTGACTATTTTGACAGGAAACTGGAGGGCAACATTGAGTCTGTCTATATTTCCTGCAGGTTTATATCATATCATAGAATTTACTGTGTTCATTTATTTTATTCCTCATGTTTCTGATTTTGCTTCCGGGATAGGCCCAGGACCCCCCACGACCCAGTAGGATAAGCGGGTTGGAAAATGGATGGATGGATGGATGGATGTTTCTACTTTTCTTAAGGTGCAAGATCTTAAAGCATAACCATCTGCTTGTCCGTCACATGGTCACTGGCGCTGCATAGGTCATCTTGATCAAATTTCGACTACAGCCATTTTCTAACTATAATAAAAACATCTTATCAAATGAATCATTTTGGAAACAACTTTCGAGTGCAGGATTGCAGTGAAACTGCAGCATATCCAAGAATCACAAGGCATTGGGCACCATCGATGGAAGGTCAGTCTATCCCAGGCCATTGAGTCATACAGCATGACCAGCTTGTAGACATAGATTCAGTGAAATGCAGATTTTTAATGCAAGTCTCACACGCACTGAGCTGAGGTCAGAATGCAGCTAACAACCAAAAAGCAGCAAAGCCACCGAAATGTGCCTAAACCTGCCTGCCATTATCTTCCATTAGTTTAGATTAGATTCAGCTTTGTCATTGCACAAAATACAAGTTCTCAGGCAACAAAATGCCGTTTGGCATCTAATCCAATAGTGTGAAATAGTGCAAAAGTGCTAGAAATGCCTGTACTACTTTCAAGTGAATAGTGAGAAAATGTACATATATACAGTGGTACGCATAGTGCGATACATGCGATGGGGTATACACAGAATCAAGGATCGCAGTAAGAGTTTCTGTACAGTGACTGCCCTTTGCGCAGGCTTTAAAATTTATATACAAACCAACCAACTGCAAGTTGTTCCATAAGCACACAGGAAAGTAAACTTCTTGGTCAAATGAAGTAACTTTATTGAGCTGTACAATAGCGTAGGATAGAGTTTGATTTTGGGGGGACACGACTGAATTGTTAATTTAAATACAATGAATTAACACCAGAATTTTCCTCCCCTTCCAGCCCAGTCATAATGCTATATGTTTTACTGAATGACAGAACGTGCAGTGCAGTACCTCTCTGGCCAGCATCCGGCCTCTGCTTCATCCACGCGTCATTCTCAGCATCACCACCATCTCCGTCACAAGCTCAGCATCTTCTGATTGCAGCGACAGATCCAGCAGAATCTGATTTGATGGAACATAGACCTGTGTGCCACATTCCTAAAGAACATAAACTGACCTTAGAAAATAATACGCTATTTTATAAGCTGGACACAAGTTATAAAACAAATGGAGTTGTTACGTAGCATCAGGGGAATCACTTCTAATTAGTGAATATGGGTCTATGTCAGATGTAGAAAGCAATGCTTCCATTTGGTAACATGAAGTACAGTAACTTAGTGGTATTGTGTGCATTGATAATAGCAGGTGACAATACTGCATTCAATAAGGCGAGCCGTTATCCAATGAAAGTGAAGCCAGAGACGTGCAGAGTGACCAGACCAGCATTCATAATACAGACAAGTTGTTAATCAAATAATGTCATTTAAGAGTCACGGACGAGTCTGAACAAAGAGATACGTTTATTTAAAGCAGATCTTCCCAATGTAGAAAAATATCAACAATTTAAGCCAAAAATTAGTTATTTCCCAGGCCTCACTAATATACATATATACTGTAGAATCATTAACGCCCAGTTTTACAATACAGCAAGGCACTAGCATTTTACACACTCAACATAAGCAAACTTTGTTTCTTTTTTCCCATTCAGCAAAGGTAGTTCCTCCATCTGGCCAATAAGTCCACTGATAAACATACGTGCATTTTTTCCATAATTATCCAGTTTGTGACTGATGGCTATACTCATTTGACCAAACTTTTCAGCCGTGAAGCATGAGCCATCGTCAGATCCCCCCGCTCCGTGACATTTCACACTGGTTATGCTAATGTACTTGCTCACTTGACAAGTATCTTCTGTTACATGAATCATAATGACTGGAAAAATAAAAAAGAAATGCTCCAAAGATCCTTGAAAAATAAAATATATATCTATATATTGCTCAGTTTTCTATTTTTCTTTTTTTGGATGTACTGTAATGTGCTCATGATAGAAATGAACTCTATTAACGCTCTTAAGATTATCTTGAGTATGTCTGGTAGCTGCTTATGTACAGTACCTGCACTGATTAAATGAATGATGCCCTCTATTTACTTTTACAGTGTAATGAATAGTGCAATTATTCAAACAAAACACAGCAACATAGAAAACCACAGAACAAAATTAAACCAGGCACTATGGTTTTAAAACCATTCAGTATTAGTAACAGCAAATTAAATGAAAAAATGACAACAAATAAAGGTTTTCCTCCACAAGTTTTGAATGAGTTGTACTTAATACAAAACATTCAAATACCAGTTTGCATTTTTTTTCTTGGCAATTGCTTGCGTAATGAAAAGTAAATGTTTCAAAAGAATCATTTACTAAAGAATAATTTCCATTTTATGACAAAATATCTGAAATAATTTCATATAATGGCACAGAAAATAAGGCAGGATATGCTGAATGGCTTCTCCACCTTTCTGAGAGAGTCTTCTGGAAAGTTCCAAAAAGTGAGTCTATGAATCGAAAAACAAAAGGACTCCATTTACATTTGTATTAAGTCAACAGATTACAATCAACACTCAACGCTGCTGAGGTTGGTTGGGCAAACCTACGGATCCAACCGGCCTTATGCAAGATGAGCCGCGCCGTTGTTGTGTGACGCGGAGAGGAGAAGATTACAGGCTAAAGTGAAATACAGTTTCAGGCTCTTTCAGAGCGCCGACACACACGCCACACACAGTGTCCTGCCCCGATCGCCCGCTCCTCCCGTATGCCACGCCCCCTCGTTAACCCGGTGTGGATGCCCGGTGTTTACCAGCTGTCCTGGATCGTTGTTAGTAGTTCATTGTATTTAGTCGGCGTTTCCGTTCGTTTCCCCAGTCCGCTAATCGATGCTTTATGTGGTCTGTAGATGCTGAATAAACCCCGTTTGCCCGATTTCCTGGCTGGACTTGCCCGCTTTACCGCCCGCCCGCCGACAGCATACGACACACAGGGACGCTTTCTGAGAGCTATTCACAATTGTTTTTGGGGAACCAATTCGTCGGAAGCTGGGCCAATTGTCTCTTGTGTTCTGCAAGATGGCAACATCGTGTGTGGCCTTAGCCCTTATTTGGCTACCCTGGAGCAGTTTCCAAAATGCAGCGACATACGCCACACAAAGGGTAGCATGCTGTAAGAACCGTGCTTCAATGAGAAGCACTACCCTCGTCACACGCCCAGACTAGAGGAGCTGGACACTGCTTGGGTGTAAGACATTCTTCAGCCTCCCACCGAAAACACCCCCCAGCCACACACACAGATCCAGGTATGCACCACCTCTGCCACAAGACACCGTTTCCCTTGAGCTTCCAGTGTGAAGACAGTCTTGCTTATTTTATTTTTTTTAACTTAAAAATAAATGTCAAAATGTTTACAAATAAATGTTGATTGAATGTTAATAAAAAAAACCCTAGAAAATGGAAAAAACTCAGAAGTTAGCCAATGTGCTAGTGAGGGGAAGGTTGTTGGTTCAAATCCCATGGGCGCTGAAGTGAGAATGAGGTCTTCGACCTGCGTTACTCCGGGAACTGGCTAACCCTGCTTGATCTTCATTTTGGACAGAAATGTCAGGTAAAACTAAATATATGATTGATTTGGTTATTGAAAATGTTCTGCCAGGCCAGGGAAACTTGCATGGGTGAAGGTGCCCATACGCCATGCTGTGCAGTTCTGCAGTACTGGAGATGTGGGATAGAGAAAGCAGGAGGACGTCTTCTGCTGGCCCACTGCGGGAGTTGTCCATGCCGCTCACGGTGGCACAGACCTAAACGTCTCGCCTTGATCTGCCCCTGTGACTCTTATATTTCCATGATACAAGTCAATGTTAACAATAAAGTGAGATCTCTAGACCAAATTAACTGGTTTTACACTCGTAATCCCACAGTTCCAAGAACAGATGCTTTGGTTTAGATATTCCTCTCAGCTGGGAGATATTTGAGAGCGTTGGCCCCGTACTTTCGGGACAGATCCTGGTGGAACTCCTCCTTGAGCACGCTCAGACAGGACTTGTAACTGGAGCGGAACTTGGAGATGTCAAAGCTGGGAGCGTGTGGCATGTGGATCATAAAGGCATTAGGTAGGACCACCAA